>JAUBOD010000939.1:840996-853719 GCA_032353885.1 Nothura maculosa
GAGAACAAGGGGGCAGCTGGAGCCTCCTGAACACTCTCTAGGAGATGTAGAGCCCAATGCCTTAGTGGAAGTACAGCAACTGAGCAGAAAGAGCTAATTCCTATAGACCAGTTAACATATTGTTCTGATTGTGGCAAAGGGACTTGATGGACTGATTCTCATACCTGGGATAGAGCAATATAAGTGCACATGCCTGAAAAGAATGGCTGGGAAACAGGGCACAGACCAAATCAGGGCCCTGATTTGGGCCAAAATGAATTCGCGCCATAGATCAAAATAAACCCACTCACTCTAATATTCAGATCGTACTTGAAGAGAGATCTGAGAGAGGTCCTCAGGAAATGATAAAAGAGAAATAAATGCACAATTATTTTCATAGCAGAGTGACTTTGGGCCTTCTGACCAGGAGTGTTGTCTCCACAGTGCTTTTTGAGAAATGACAAGAATCTCTAAAATTCAAGACAGCACTGCTGTTATATCGTGATGGTACTAAGGGGACAGGGTTAGCTGTTCAGGCACCTTCTGGGAATAGAGTATGATGGAATGGGACAAGGAGGAAGAACTGCAGCAGAATAAAATAATGGAGGTCTAGAAGGCAGATTTCGACAGGGTCAAAGAATAAATTGGTAAGACTCCCTGAAAAATGTATCTAGAAAAGAAGTTCTTAAAGAATGCTGGACACTTCTTAAAAATACATTTTAAAAGTAATAATATTAGAACTACTCATTAAAACTATTAATAAATTAGATATTATTAATAGTTAATAATATTAGAACTACTCATTTACTACTTGTAAAAGAGATCAACTTGGCTAAGTCAGGAGAATAGGGAAGGACAAATGTGGTGTCTACATCTAAAATACAAAGGCAGATCTAGGAAATAGGGCACGCATCAGACTATCCCTCTCAAAACTGGTTTTATTGTAACAAATAATAATTAAACAATGGTAAAAACCAGCATGGCAAAAGGAAAAAGTTGAATTGCTGTCTTTCACTATCATGTGTCATTGGTAACTAGTCAGGAAAATAGTCATAAAAGACAGTGTTGAGAAACACCATTCAGAACAAGACACAGTAAGGCAGGAAGCCTGTGCTCAGCGACGGGCTGTCCTGCCAGTCAGAAGGGAAGGACATATGGACTAGGTGCTGCGCAGCCTCTCCCAGGTTTAGTCGTATTCGATATTTTTATTCATGTCCCAGACGATGGAACAGAGAGAATATACAGATGGCAGCCAGCAGGGAGGGATTGTCAGGAGTTTGGAGGACAGGATTAGAATTCAAAATGATCTTGGCAAATTGGTGTTTTTAAGGTCTAGCAGAAAAACACGACTCCTGAGACAAGCTTGTAGATCCTGCACCTTACCAGGAATAACTGCTGTATATTGTAGGACACGGAACAGCTGCCTGGATAGCACTTCTGCAGAAACTACTCTGGAGGCTGCCATGTATCATGTGCCAAACAGCAGCTGCATGACCCTGAAGAAGAGGGAAGCCCCAGACTGGCAATGCACAGGGTGAACTACAGTCCATGAAATGCACAACCACCAGTCTCCTCTATAAGGAGACTATGAATTACTATGTGCAATGCACAACACATGGCAAGGGGAGCTCTTACACCAAACTCTCCTGAGGTTGGGGCATTCCTTAGGGACAGGAGGGAGCTGGGGGTGAAGGCTGCCCTTCCTCCCAGCTGGGTGCTTCACTTTTTGGAGGGCAGATTCCCTTTCACCACGGCTTCCGTCCTGTGCACCCTAGGACACTATCACTGGCTAACGTCATCACACTGGCTCTGGGATCAGCTCCTCCCTGGGATAAAAAGTCTGGGTCTGTGCTAAGGGCTCTGGCAACCCACACAGCAGCATAGCACATCCAGGAGGCATATTCAGCGCTCTGTGGGTCAAGCTATTGTCAGAATAAAGGCCAAAGTTGCTCTTTTTTCATGCAGGGAATGAAGTGAAATAAAGCATACTTGGCTGAAATATTTCCCCCAGTCAACCCATGAATCAGAATTAGGAAAAGAATGAAGACCATAGAGATCTATTTCCCAGTTCTGCACATTATGGGACAATTATTTCAATAATAAGGTAGGGAACTTACATTACAATGCACATCCTGGGCAAGCAAAGTGTCTGGAAATCTTTTTGCTTAAAAAATAAACAAGCTTGAAAGTAAAAATAAGTTAAAAGCAGACTTAAAGTACAAATCTCACCAAACAACAACAAAAAAGATCACTTTTACTTTAAAAGGATTATTGCATTTATTCTGAAGCAAGAGCACATTTTGAAGTCAACTGTTAGCTGTTAGCATTAGTGTGTGCTGGTAATTATATGCATGTCTCTCACTCTTCCAAAATTGACATAATAAATAAATAAATAAAAAGTGCAATCAGTGTGTTGGTGTCCTGGGGGGATTGAAAATGCGCAGCGTGTGGGTCCGTTATCAAAACCATGAAAGTGCCTCTGTGCTTGGAAGCTTCCGAGGGCAGCACAGAGCGCCCGGCTCACACTTGAGCCTGTGAGTGCAGCACTGACAGCGGGGTCTAAACGCCTGAGCTTGTGGCTGCCTCTGCCCCTCCGCCAGCCACTTCCAGATAACGTTTCTAGCAGCATTCATTGTCTTGGCTTTAATTCTCTTGAGGGCCAATGAGCTGTTGGTTATTGGGGTACTTCAAATTGTCGGAGGGTTTTTATATGCCCTTGGTTACATAGATGAGAGGGAACATTAGCAGACAAGAACAAGCTAAGGACACATCTAAACAGCATGAGAAGGGCATATTTTCAACACAGCTCCCACATTGCCCTTGCAGAATTTGCAGGCACATCTATTTGCATTTGGCAGCGGGTAAATGAGCAGAGAGATGACATTTTATACAGGCATTTGCAGTTCCTTCTTTGTTGTGCACAAAGAAGTGGCACAACCATACAATTTTCTGCACTCAAAATGGATGTAGCTTTGGATTCTTCAGGTGCACTTAAAATGCTCTTTAAAACCTGCATATGACTCTTTCAACATGGAATTCACTGTTCTCACTTCTACTTCTTCCTCCCCTCACATCTTTAGCCAGAAACATTAAAAATACACAGTGCTCATAGGGAAGCAGCAGCCCTGTCTCTGAATCTCTGTTTTTGTGCGTTTGAGTAAAACATTTAATGTTACTTGAGCTGGCGAGAAAGGTGGGGGGTTGTGTATGTCTTAGTAGAAATTAATGTTTTGGTTGGCTGGACAAGCTCGGGAAATTTCTGTAGTGAGCATGATGAGAGAGGATGTTTGGCAAGATGTTTTCCAACAGCTGGTACAGGTGAAGGATTAGAGAGAAAAAAATATTTAAGAGCTTTTTCCCTGATTTTTTACTTTGCACCCCCTCTTAGATGTAGAAGCAACCCAAATCTCCCTGAAATCTCACTGAAATCAAATCTCTTTCCACTGACTCAGTAAGACTTGAAGTGGTCACTTCAAATATTAAAAAAAAATTTTGTTTTCCCTCTCTCTCCTCTTAAGAACAACTATTCTGGAGAGAAGGAACATAAACTGGTTTCCCTATATATGTTGCCTATACTCCAGAGAAACCACCTGGCTGACTGTGTCCCCTGCAGGGCCAAGCAGCAAGCTGGGGTACTGTCACAGCAGGAGATGGTGCAAAACAACCTGCTCACTAGCCCCAGGGCAAGGATCTCCCTTTATTCCCAGCCTAGGGAACAGGGGAAGGACATGGACCGCTGAGCTGCCTGGCAGTGAAGGTTCTGTGGCTCTCCATGGGTCACATGTGGCCGTGTGCTTGGACACAGCACAACATGCTTTGAGGAACGTGAAGGCTGGCAACACAATGGAACCTGTTCTTTGCCTAAATCCCCTTCTTAGGAGCTTTGTGATGCAGTGAAAGTTGAGGATCGAGCTTTAAAACCCAGTATAACTTGTGTGCTGAGAGTTTCTAGCAATCATCTTTGTCACATTCCCTCTGCAGTATAGACTGACTAGCTGCATCATGCACACTTCAGAATATCCCTGACGTATTTGGGATTTATCATACACAGGACTTCTGCAAAGTGAATATTTACTAGCTCCAGGATTGCTTCTGATTAGTTCATTGTGAAGGTCAGAATTATTATAAATCTACACAAACTGAAACAGTCTTTTGGCATAGGTCTGGTGTTTGAACCAAGTTAATAAAAACAATGATATATAGTATTTGAGTATCATTTAATCTTAGGAATTCATAGTGAGCACAAAGACCAAAATAAACTTTTGCAACACACATGTTTATTCACATATTAAGATTCTCTGAGACTGTTCTACATTACTGAGTTTCATATGCTTGGAAAATAAGAAGGCTTTTTCATATTCATGCTCAGTGAGTGAAAACACATCACTCAGGATACCATCTGCTTCTCTCTGGAGTGCGGATCTTGACCTTAACACGTCGGGCTGCATACAAACTCAGAGGGAAAAAAGATGTATTTCAGTGCTTCAGCACAACCATAAGAGCACGGCTAATTCAGTGTGTGTTCAGGGGATTCAGCATTAGCCTAGCTGCTGCAGTAGCCAAAATTATGAGAGACTATTCCAGTCTTCACCTATACGCCTCAGCACAAATATTCTTGGCACAAATATTCTGCCACAACCTGTTTGCTGCTTCACCCCGATTCATTTATACCAGACCAAACGTGGGTCCCCTAGAAACAGATGAGAGTTTTGCCACCGACTTTCCTGGGATCAGCATTTAGCCTGCAGCAAGGAAAAGAAGAAGAGGGGAAAAAAATAAGCAGCAAACTAGAGGCAGCGCGTCCATCTGGAGAGTGGCAAGCTGCCCGCAACCTTCGTGCCCACAGTCAGCCGGTCCCGACAAAGGCAGGCGAGCGAAGGGCTGTGGAATGGGCAGGCACAGCTTTAATCCTCCCACAGCTCCCGGAGCCTTTCCCAGGGAGCCGCCGCCACTTCCGAGGCTGCTCCAGGAGGGGCAGCTGGGGCTGTGCTCACGTTTTGCCAAAGCCACTTTTGTTCTCGGTGCTGAATCGCTGAGGATCTTCCCAAACCGGTCCCTGGTAGGTGCCTGCCTTTGGATTACATCCCCCTGTCTCCCCACATCACTGACAGAACCACAAAAGAGTATTTTGAAAGGAGTTGGGCGCAAGGAGATGGATACTGTCATGCTAGAGGTGTTTACGTGGAGGTTTAAAGGTGAGAGGACCCCTGTGCTCAACACAGGACCCCAAAGCCTTGCAACAGATTAATTCCTGCTTCAGAACCTGTCTATACAATCCTGATGCACTCCTGTTTCGAGGCACAGACTACAGGTAGTGCAAGAGGAAGCAGGAGGAGGAGAGGCAACAGCATTGGCTCAGAAACCCTCCAGAGACTCAAGGTATTTAGGCAGCTTTCTCACATGCTGCAGTTCCTTCTGCTACGCCTTCACCGCTGTTGTTACCTAAATCAGATTAAAGCTACCTGCAATGACCCACTCTTCGCTAGTGCAGACCTGCTGCTCCTGACTCCCACTTGCAGCAGGGCTTTATGCCTCTGTTGTCCATGGATTAGATGTCACATGGTCATGGAACACCTCATCTGCCTTGAAGCCTTCTTTCAGGTCACAGTAGTTAAACCACATGGGACGTGAACTGAGTGGGAGGTACAACGTGGGGCTGGGAGCTGCTATTCCAACATCCACCAACATCCAACATCCACCTGTGCAAATAGGAGAACATGGAAGAAGAAACTAGCCATTTCAGTGTAACTTTGGGTAAAGGTCTCACTACAAAATTTAGGAATGCAACCGCTGTCTTCAGTATGAACAGGAGTTAGCAAGGAGTAATTAAAGAGAGAAAACAAGACATGGCAAATCCACGTGGAGGTGGGTTTTGTTCCCTGTATGTGGGTTCTCCAACCTTGAAACTTGCCCAGTGTCATGAAAAAACAGCTACTTTTATGAACGAATGTGATCAAATCCCCAAATGCATGAAATGATGTTGATCCCACTTGCTGAGTGGCACAAGGGCAGTGATAGCAGGATGTGAGAGGAAGAAGAAAGAGCTACACAGAGTGAAGGTTTCCTTGTAAGAACATCCACAACAATGCCCATGGATCTAGAGAAGGAGCACCTCTAGGCAGATCGACCTTAAAGTTCCTGAGTCAAGATACAAAAATAACTTCCAGTCTGTGAGAAGTCCAAAGGGAGCAAAGCATTACCTGGTAATAGGTATGGTGAAAGACAGACTTGCCATGATGAAGAACCAAAGGAAATGGCTGAGTTGCAAATGCAACACAAAATCTTCTGGGAATTAAAAACTATACACTAGAATATCAACCAACCAAGAAGTCTGAAAGTCTAGAATAAAGTCATGCATGAAGGATATGGGAGGAGGCTGAGGTCCCAGGGGGACACCACTAGCAATATTGTCAAGAGAGCTGCAAGGCAGTGTAGCCACACTTGGAAGAAATCCAGGCATAAAGAACAAGTGGTGGTTGATAAAAAGCCTGGAAAGTCTCAGAAAATCACCATGCAGCAAGGATCGCATGCCGTTAGACTCATAAGATTATATTTGTGCGGTGGAGCTGGAGCAAGGGAGTGCTTCTAAGAGCATCTGACCACAGGAATGGCATGAAGGGCATCAGCCGCAGGAGGGCTGTGACCTACAGGATGAATGAAACCCTCTGAGATTCAGAGCATCTCTTTGTAGGAGGGAAAAGGGATATGGGAAGCTGCTTCAGCTCCACAAAACACCAGTCCATCTGCTGCCTCCTGCTGGGCTTGTAATCCATGCAGCAGATGCCCCATGCAGCTGCTCAGCTGCAAGTGTGGTAGCTTCATCAATGGGAGAGAGCAATCTGCTGTTTTCTCTCAAGAGACAGTGGTGAAGGAGAGCAGTGCATGACACTTGTCCAACCTGTGGATCAGCACTGGACCAACATGCAAAGAAATTCGGAATCAGAACTGCAAATCAGAATTAGGATGTGCAGTCAGTCTGGAAATAGGTTTTGACAAACTTCCTGCTACATTATTACAAACAGAAGAGTATGAATTCAGTTGAGGACTTGAGAGTTGAGTTGAAGATGTCAGTTGATATCCCTGCGGAGGAGATAGTAGCAGAATATCTGTGTTAAATACAAGGGTCAAATCTTTGCAAGAGCAGCCTACTGTTCAAAATGTTCTGCCTGAATTTAAACGGGTTCATTAAGGTTTTAACCACTTAAGTCAGGAATAGAAAAATGGAAAAAAATATCCAATGACCAAGGGGTGGAGCTGAGCCAAATTTTCTTGTTCTTGTTATTGTTATTATTTTTCAAACAGCTCTTACCTCAGCATGCAAAGGGTCTGGTCTCATCCCAATGGAGAAGCTGGTCTCTTTCAAAAACCTGGTCTCACATGGCCATCAAGATTGTGAAGCTGTTTCAGGGACTAAAGTTTGTGTTTGACGTCACAGGTTTGGAAAATTTTAGGAATGAAATGAACCAGAGCTGGTGGAGTGCAGAAATGAGGGATTGGGGAAACAGTTAAAAAGGTTACAAAAATGTAGAAATGAAAGTGAAGAAAGTTAACTATTTATCACAAATCAAGTTTGATGAAATGCAGAAAGTATTCTGCTTTGCATTCTGATTTCTTTCCCCATTTGAAGTTAAACTGAACTGCTAAAAATATGCTTTTACTGCAGGAGGTAGGTCAACGTGTATGTAGACATGCAAGAAAGGAAGATCCTTCAGAATAAAAATACTCTTTGAATCAGTTACTAGCTGTATTATGATCTGCACACTCAGAATAGGTTTGAAATTTGAAAAGCAGGATATGCTCTATTCTGAACTGAGATACAGAAACATTAAATAAAATGACAAGATTAAAATCATCTGCAGATGGCTCCCCATGGCCAGACCAAAGGAAATATTCAGCATAGGAGTATCTTAAAATTAGCATTAGTTTTCATTCAGAGTTGGCATGACTTTGGGTTATTAGCCACCATGCTCAATGTTAGTACCTGCCGGGCATGCTGAAACCTGGATTCTCTGGCCTGCTCAGCCTCTTTCTGAAGAATTTGCTCTTTTGCAAAAAAAAAAAAAAAAGTCTTTGCAGAATATTTTAATAACAAAAACTTTAAAAATATACAGCTGTTTTGCAAAGGGCTCACAGCAGAGCCTGCTTTGAGCTGCCCTTCACACAGTGGATGCTCAGGGAGTCACGGAGAGGTTGTGACGCCTGGCCTGCCCTCTGTGCTGCTCTCAGCCTGGACCTCATTCCTTTCAGGCCCTGCTGCCTGCTCAAATCTCAGCTACAGTCCTTTTATTTGGGTGCCAGCAAGCACTCCCAGAGAAGAAATACATCTGCCCCTTCTGAGGGCTGGTTGTTCTGCCTTGCCGCTGTGATGGCTCAAACAGGACATGCTAAGAGCGTTATTTGGAATGAAAGGGATAATCCTGTACCTTTCCAAGGAAAAGAAAGATTAAAGCAAGTCAGTAGGACCTGCAAGCACCTAGGCACCATAAAACTCCCAGGTGAGCACCTGAGTCCCAGCCCCTTGAAGGTCCCAGCCTTTCTGCACGTTGACCAGTACTACTTTGTATGCTGGTAGCGTTGTTTAGGGGACTACCTGAGACCCAAGTGTTTGAGATTAGCATCAAATTGGATTCTCCCCTCCATCATTGCTATTGACAAGTGTTTAGTGAAATCTGCTTTCCAGAGAGTGTGATTTATTGGGATTTGAATAGTCACAGGGAGTTCGTTGCTGCAAATAGCATAGTGCCGCACTAGGAAATCTATTGTGCTTTTATTACTGCTGGGAATGTGGGGATTCAGCTTTGCAGTGTTACAAGAATTTCTATGAGAAATAACTCACGAATTCACAAGGAATGGTATCTATATATAGGCTGCGTTTTCAGTCAGTTTTAACAATAAAAGCGAGAAGGCTGAACCAAAACAGCACAATGACAACTTTCACACTCCTCCTGGGAAGGACAGGAAGAATTTCCACTAGCTTAAGCAGGAGCTGGTCCCTTGTATCCCATGCTGCCAGACCTTAACCCTCAGAGCCCCAGATGGGTGAGGTGAGAATCACAGTCAGGGTAAGAATGAAGTGTGCTTATATATGGCCATACCAAGATTCCTTGCACTTGGTAAAGAAGCTGCTGCTTTGTTTGAAGATGAAGTCTGGCAAGTCTGGCTAGAGCATGACTAGACAGCCCAGGCTGAACTTGGGTAACTTCGGCAAGCATTGCCACCACTGATCAGCCCAACCAAGATACATGAGAACCTGCATGAGACCTGCACCCTTGGGGATGTTTCAAAGGACATCAATCCTTTTAGGACATGGAGGCCAGCGGGTGCTTTTCTTTGGGAAAGCTACCTCTCATAGGCAGAAACTAGAAACTAACCTACTAAAAGTCTACAGTGTGGAAGAGACAGAAGTGTGAGGGTCTGGAAGAGGCTCAGGCTCAGCTTCATCTACTCCAGCTTCCCTGGTGGAGGAATAAGTAATAAGTATGTGATCCATGACAAGCATTCCTCTCACCTGCTCTCAAAGACATATGAAGAGGAGATCAGTCTCCTTAAGCAGGTTGGGTTTCATCACCCTTATGGCTGGGATGTTGATTCGTGATGTGGAACCTGAATCTTCCGTGCTGTAAATTAAGCTAAATGCTGGTTGGCCTTTTCCTAACAGCACAAGAAACAATTTTAATCACTTTTCTAAAGGCTTTTCCACAGCCTTTGCATTCTGGAAAATGTATCACGTCCCGCTTTGTCTCTTCTCCTCTAGAAAAACAAGCTCCATTCTTTCAACCTGTTCTTGTAGATTTTGTTTTGCAAATCTCTTGCTTTGGGCTTTTGGTTTCCCACCTGTGTGTCTGCTTATGAAATCAGAAGCTTCATTTCATAAAGGTCATTGCATTACTTGGCACTGCAAAAATAATAGCAATATACTGCCAGCAGCGAACTCAGTAATATTATAGAGTTAAGGGATTGACAGGACCTCTCCTTTTCCTACACCAGTGCAGGTTCAAGTGAATTTGGACAATTCTTTTAAGGTCTGTCATATCAGTCTTGGCAGGCTCCAGTGGTAGCACTTTCCCAGTTTTCTGGTAGCCTATCCCATGTTTTTACTATTCTTATAGGACTTGGTGTTTCCATGCCCACACAAAAAAAAATGTGAACACTAAATGTATTTAAAATGTATATGGACATTTTAAAGAATATATAAAATCCCAAGGTCTATTGTGCTCCAGATCAGAACATAGTTACAGAAAACAGAAACATAATAATGGTACTTTTACTAGCTGTGAAAACTTATTTTTTTAAACCTTTTTCCTATTCTTCTGCTTTTATATATGCTTCTTTTCTCCTTGAAGTATTCAGCTACAATAAATGCAGTAAATTCATAGAGATGTATGGAAAACATTTTGAAAAACCCAGTCCCTATACTCAAGCTTTAATATTTTACTTGTAACCTCCTTGGCAGTGTTTCAGCCACAGATCATTTCTTCATTTTGAAGGTGGCAAAATAGCAGAGGGTTCTTGGTAAGGGATAAACTAATCATTCTCATTCTCTCCTCCTATTTGGTTCAAGACTGATTTCAGCCAAACCAGATTTAAAAATAAAAATCCCATTCTTGTCAATTGTTTGACATGGATGATACATTGACAAGACAGTTGGATATACTCAATTGTGCCATGATTTCTTTGGGTCCAAAGCCTGTGCATGACATCTACAGGCTTCCAGCCCCAGCGTTGGAAGGAGTGGGGCAGATCTCTTACAGGTCCCAACAGGAGTCTACTGAAAATCTTACACAAGCTCAAAACCTGCTAACAAACCTGCAGCTTTATACCAAAGCTTTTCTTTTAAGAGCATTCCTCAGGGAAACTCTGTGCTCGCAAGTTCCTACATGTGGATCCTCTGCCCCAGACTGAGTCCTCTCCAAAATCTACTGTATATTTGCTGTAGGCCTCAGGCCAACAGATAACACCTCCCACACTATCACAGTCCCGATGGAAGCTCTATCCTCCAAATCCTGGCACTTGAGCACAGCTCTGTGCATGTAAGCTCTGAAAGCAGAGAGGCCAACCAGGTGTGCACCTACACACACAGCTATTTCATTACTTAACCAGGGTTTATAAATATTACATTCTGTGGCATTTCCTTGCACCGAATCTGACTCAATATCTCCCTTATGATAGAGGCAAGGAGTTCATAAACATTTAATGAATGCAGATAGATAATGAATGTGGACAGAAGAGAAATTGTATGCTTTTGTTTTAACAAAATTAGTCTTTCAAACACTAAAGACCCATATGCAACTCTTCATATATCTCTGATAAACAAGAGGTTTCCAAATGGAATTTATAGAGCTGAACAGAAGAGGGAATAAGAGCTTCCCCTTGTCAACTGGCTACTAACAAAAGAAAAATATGAGGAGTGAATATTTTAAAAAGAAGACCAACAGTGCTGTAATATAATTAAAACCATTAAGAATGCTGTACTCTGGTTTTGCTCCCTGAAGCTGTATGTTATTTTTCTTTTTTAAGCTGTCACCACATTTTGATACCATAAGGAATAAACTAAATCAAGACAAACACCCATTTCAGAGTTGGAGATTCTAATTGAAATATTAACTTAAACTTCAGAAACTAGCAGATGCTGTTCAGTTAACAGCAATCATCAACATCTCTCTCCCTATTTGTTAACAGTAGGTAATCAGAAGGTAAGCAACACTGAAGCAGCACAAACACAACTGCAGAGACAAGACCATGAGAAAACACCCACAGAAAACTTTCAATTTTGGAAATTTGAAGTGTTCTACTTAGCAAAACTTTGAGAAACATCTCAAATGATCCATATAATATGACTTAAAAATATGCAATATTGCCCTTTTTAATTTGGCAGCTATTCTGATAAGACAGGGAAGGGTAAGACAGAGAAGGGTAAGGAAGGGAAGGACAAGGAAGGTTAGGTGTATTAATTGCATTCCTGGTTGGTCAAGCAAAATTGTCAGTTATGATTTCTTTCAGCTTTGCAAAAACTTAGAAATGTAATACAATGCTCTCCCATCACCTTCTTCAAATCTAAAAACCTACTCAAGAAAAGTGAAGATACATTAATAGAATATTTCTCACCAAACCTCTGGCACTGCACAATGTCCCAGACAAACAGTATTGAACATCCTAATTGCTAAACTGAAATGAATGTTACTCTTCCATGCAAACATGGTTTAGAAAATGTTGTATCTGCAACTTCTTTACCATAGAGGCCAAAGAGTAATAGTTTACACTGACCCCTTGGTATCCTTTGACATAATATTAATTTATACCAGCAAATCATCAGAAAAAAAGAAAGCCTTTTTTTATCCCAGGGCTGCACATCACAGATTCAAAACTGACAGTTTTTAATTAAGACAAGTTTATAACTAATACAAATGATCCCAACATTAGTTTAGCAGACAAACATAATCAATACATGCTCAGCCTAATATTCACAAACCTGTGCATGTAACTTCCCGGTGATGAATTTTTCTCATATCAGCTGCAACATCAAGACACTTGTCCTTCAAGTTAGCTTCCTGAGTTTTACTTTTAAGGGAGGGACTGGCTATTAACACACACAAGATTATGAAGGCTGCATCTACTTCCTGCAAAGTTACGTGCAAAAATTAAGCTGCATAATCACAGAATCACAGAATCTACAAGGTTAGAAGGGACCTCTAGAGATCATCTGGTCCAACCTTCCCGCTCCAGCAGGCACACCTAGAGCAGGTG
>JAUBOD010000939.1:854086-864661 GCA_032353885.1 Nothura maculosa
CACCTCCCTCGACCTGCTGGCAACGCTCCTCCTGATGCAGGCCAGGATCCTGTTGGCCTTCTTGGCCACGAGGGCACTGCTGCCTCATGGTTAACTTGGTGTCAACCAGGACTCCCAGGTCCCTCTCTTCAGAGCTGCTTTCCAGCAGGTCGACCTCTAATCGGTACTGGTGCCTGGGGTTATTCCTCCGCAGGTGCAGGACCCTACACTTGTCCTTATTGAACCTCATGAGTTTCCTCATGAATAAGATTTTAGATCTGCAGAGCAAAATATCTTCCTTGCTTTTCTGAATTGCTATAGCCCTGTTGCCGCAAGTAACATCTGGACCTTTTAGCTGAAGGTAAGAATATTTCACCAATATGAGAGTATCTAGTGCATGGACATTGCCAATTTAAACAGGAAAAATTCCCAGATGAGGCACTGAGCAAAATCTGAGACAACCTTGAAAGGTGCTGTCTCTGACCTAAAGCTGGAGAAGAATCTCAGACGTCCATTTTTCCATGTGGATAAATTGCAAAGCAATGGTAGAAAAGGCAAGCTCAAGGATTTTGTCTCAGGGGAAGAAGGTACTAAAGAGCATTTGTGGTAAAATAGTCTAGCAGAGTACTTTGTGTCTCTCCTGACCGCAGTTGAAATGATGGGGCCAGATGTGTCTTATGGGCCACCGACTAGAGAAAACTGGTTGTGAACCTTCCTTGGAACAACATGAAAGAAGCCTAAGGCTACAGGGTACCAAAGCTGCCAATAGATGAGACTCTTTGAAGTTTTCTATTAAAAAAAAAATGGACAGACATATTTTTAATTTTGCATTAACATATTGTGCTGAGTTTTTCTAACTGACTCTCTGATTGTTGATATTAATTAAAGTGAATGGTAGATTATTTTCTAAAGGCTATAATTTAAACCAGTAGTTGAATATAGACTTGAGTGTAACATTCTTCAGCACAAACCACAAGGTATGCAAGCCGGGAATGAACTCTATTTTTTTCCTGTTGAAGGACAGATTAAATATTTTTTTATTAATTCTAATGCTAGCAAAAATTAGGATCCCCATTTTCTTCCTCTAGTTTCTCAGTACACTTAATTGATGTGTTCTACCAAGCTGTCAAGCTGCTTTTAAAACTCATTCTTTTCCATAGAAATATTATCCTCCTTTTATTAGTTTGAGTTGATAAATGGATCAAGAGTCTTTGAGGGTATTTTGTACTGTCAGTGGAATACATCTTTCAAATGCATCCACTGCAATGGAGCTGAAAAAATATATATCATGAAACACTTAATAAAAAAGATACACAGATTTGTCTTTTACAAGATCATGGGACTTGAGTCTATCTCCAGGGAGGATTTCCAACATGAGAAAGAAAATACATAGTTCAAAAGCCCATGTTTTCAATTTGTGGCCACATGGTTTAAATTATCCCTGTATTTATTAAGGGCGCTAAATGGGCAGCTCAACTTAGGGGAAAGGGTCATTCAAGTTGAAATAGTCATGTTTAATCCCTCAGCTAGCTGCAGGTTAATTACACTTTAAGATGCTGAATGTTCGTTACACAGTGTGTGTTAAAATGCCACATGAGACACAGCTAGAGGGGTTTTGTCATTTGTTGCTATATTTCTCTCCACTTCTAAATCTCTCTATTGTAAACAACAACTGAAATTTGCTAAGCGCCTGCCCTACAGGCATAGAAATCCTATCCACTCCACAAAATCTATACTATCTCCATCTCGTTCACTTTGGTTTTGCAAGTGTGCACACTCCACATTTTATTGTCATCTTCTGATCTCCTGAAATTTAAGAATTGTAGGATTTTTGTGTAATCAAAATCACAAATGACTAGTGTAAGCCTTTTGATTTTTTTTCTACTTTATGCTAGGTCTTACAGCTTTTTTAGGGGAGATATTGCATGTACTTGCCTGGGAGCTTGCTAACATAGCATTTCAGGGAGAAAAAAGAACCAAAATTAAAAAAAAAATGGTTAAGGCTGACCAAAAAGTGATTCAAAATGAGCAGCAGTATGAAATCTTCATCTTTTCTCCTTATTAATCATCCATCAATATGGAAACAAGTTTCTTTTGTTTGTCAAGGCAATCTATCCAAATACCACTTTTTTTTTTTTTTTGGCTCTTTATCCAATAACGGATCCTGATGAGAATTTAAATTACACTTCTCATTCTATTTATCTACTAGTTCTCCCAGGCAACCTATTCAAAACCTCCACTGTGTTTGATAGAGCGCTGCAATGTGTTGCTTCCCTTCTTCACTCAGGCTGACACAGCAAAAGTGAAAGCCTGTAAACCTGCAAAGTCCTGGGCATTCACATCCAGCTCGATCATCTGAATGTTTTCCAGGAGGAAAACAAAACAAAACAAAACAAAAACAAACAAAAAAAAAGCAAAAAAATCCTCCAAAACACGGAAGATTTCTGAGCATGGTCATGTCCCAAGTCACTGTTAAATTCAAACAAATATTTGTGGGAAAACTGCTTCCACTATTCTCCTAGCACTCATAACTTAATTATAGTAGCCGCCAGGCATCTTTAACTTTCATGACCAGCACTTAGACAACAGATCACTCTGGGTCTCAGTGACCTTGGCAGTTGTAACTGGGTAATATTTTCACAAGGATGAAATGTTCTTGAATACATTTCTCCAGTGTACTAGTGTTCACAGGCATTTCTCAGCAGACCTGACCTGAAGTGCAAACATAATTCTTCGGTTTCACCTAGAGGTTTATTGATAAACTCCAGAAAACGTGAATTTCCCTTCTCTCTTCACTGAGATCCAGCCCATGTGTCAAGAGGGAGCTGTTGATACCCTTCCTTTGAGCCCTCCATGAGCAGTGGGAGTGTGGACCAAAGGCCTGGACCTTGGAGTCCTTAAAAACGTCTGCTGGTCACACAATTGAATAGGAACACAAGGGCAACCGAAAAAAAGAAGTGGGGAAAACTATGTAAGAACACAATCATTTATTTTTTAAAAGGTATTGCAGTATAATGTTTCACATAACATTGTTCCTGAGGTGCATTGCAGACATTGGGCAACAGAGGTTGATACAGAAATCTCGGAAGATGGGAATTAATATTTTTTAAAAGATAGTCTTCCATCTGCACTTAAAACGAAAGCTGATATTATATCAGCAGCTTAAGAACAATGAGGCCACTAAAATCTCTACATTTTTTATCTACTTTTCTCTCTGACAATATCACTTTTGGCCAGTTCCTCTCAAAACATCATGTCCTGTTTTATCAAACTGAAGAAGCCAAGTGTTGAAAGAACTGGAGCTCTTGATTTATGGCTCATTTTTTCACTTTGAGTCATGGAAAAGCAAATCCTTACCTTTAAATCATATTGATCTGAATTGTCCATGAAATTTTCAGGGGAGCTTAAGAAGGCCAGCTATTTGCATTCTGTTTAGATTTGTCATATTTACAGAAATGGTGTATAGCATGCTCTTCCAAATGCCATATTTTGGCCAAGTTCAGATAGCTTTCATCTGCTGAAAGCTATCACGTTAGCCCTTGAGGAATTGTGGTAAAATTATATAGCAAGCATATCAAACTGCAGGTCTTAGGAAAAAAGACAGGGGCTCATATTTTTGCCTATGGAAAGCTATTTTCTTGAAAAAAAGAAAGAAGAAGTCAAATACACTGGAAATCACACAGAGTTTAAAAGAAGGAATTCCCAAAACAAAACAAAAAAGATGATTTACAAGCCTCTGAATTTGAATAGATAAAATACTGCCCCATATAGTCCTCAAACCTACTCTTCCCAAATAGAACATGAGCACCCAAAACACGAAGAGACATGAAACTAAGGCAAGCCTGACATTCATTGCTCTTAAAGTGGTTTTGCTGCCTCAACATGGCCTGAGTTGTGTATTTCCTCTTGGTATTTCTCAGTACCTTGGGAGAGTAATCCAACTTTCTCATGGCTTAGAGCTTTACCTGTGCAGTCTCTTTTTCTGTAAAGGATACCAGGTAAAGCATACTGATTCCTCAAAAGGATAATAGTGATTGCAGTCCTGGGCATCAACCTGTCATCAGCACAACCCTAAATGAGCAAAACTCAGCCCATTTCTCATCTCTGTTCTTTGTAACATGACTTTCCTGATGGTTAGATCTTAGATGGTTAGAAATTAGATGGCTGCAGAATATTTAACAATTTATTGTATATTTCAGGTCAAGTTGAAATCATCATTGATTTATATTATATCAAACGTGATGATTCTCTTGGAAAGAACTACAAGCTATCTGGACGTCTGCCTCCTGATACACCTCTCTTTACTATGTCAGAAAATCTAGACTTTGGAATTGAAGACTCATTTATTGAATTATCCCATTTGATGGCAGAAGTAAGTATAGAAGGATGCTAATAAAATGCATTACAAATTACATTCAAAAATCATCCCAAAATCTATTAAGTAAACTTTCTGCACTCTAGGACCTCATAAAATCCAAATGTGTTTCAGATAGCTGAGTAAACTCACTGTGATCCTGACTAAAATCAGCAGATTCAGTGTAACTCTCCAAAACTCTTTAGTGCTCTTAATGAGTATGGAGATAAAAAATATGTTAAACTAATATTGCCAAAGGGTAACCTGAAAGGACAGAGCTGAGATGAGGTAATGTGGGAGGATAGCTTGTTTCCTTGACTGCCTGGGCTCTTCCTTGTACACTGAACGTACTGCTTTTCCTGAGAATAGATTATTATTATTATTAAACCAAGGAGAAATGGAGCAACTGAATTTAATTTTGACTGTTTTGTGTAAATATTCACAGAAGGTGGAAAATATTTTTGCTCAAATGGTGTCCCAACATATCTATCTATCCTGTTTGAAATGATTCTCCCTTTGTTATGATAAGACAACCACCATAAAACCTGTTACCAGCAATAGGTAACAGAAGTACAATAAGCATGATCCTAATAGAACTTTAAATCTCTAATTCTGATGATCTGTTAGTTTGCTAGATAGTGTCATGAATCTTTTGTTGATAAGGCAATAGCCTCATGTACAAGAATCAGATCAACTTTCAGCAGACGGAGATTCCTTTTGATTCAACTCTTTTGTGTGAGCTGGCAGCAGTGCATCTCGTTCCAGCCTGACACACTAGCAGTGTTCTGAAGAAGCAGAACATTGCAACATTTGTGATTTTTGAGCAAAATAAATAAATATGCAAGGTGTTAAAGTTCAACAGAGTGGCTTTTGGTAGGAATCCTTCCCGTTTCATCCCTTCACCCAAACTCCATCCAGTCTAATAAAAAATGTGCAAAAAGGTATTCATAAGGCCGTCTTTATTTACCTGACATTGATACTATTACAGTAATTTTAGATGTATGTCTGCAACTTATTGGAGACATTTTAAAATGTGGTATTAACTCTTGCTATTCCTTAAAAGTTCAGCACTCTTACTTGAGGTGAAAACATGACTCCCTGTTTTTTGTGTTTTATTTTATTTTATTTTGTTTTTCTTGTCATCACAACCTCCCCTTCTGTAACTAAGGAAGAAAATCAGATAGAGCAGGTGGAAGCCCTCCCAAATTCGTCAAATAATAACTTTTCATTTCCATGACACAGGTTGTGTTTCATTTTAGCAGAACAGGTCGTATTCCTCTTAATTACAGCCAAAAAAAAGGTGCCTGTCCCATAGCCTATTGTTTTGGATGAACACAAATAAACACAAATAAGAATTATTTATCAGCCTTTCTGCTGATTTTTGTGCCAATGTTCAAGATTTTACTGTTCATACCTGGCAGTTGACTTTTATTTGCCACAATCTTGTTCCGAGTCCCTACAGAATTTTCTTGAACAATTCCTGATTTTTCTCAATGCCTTCCCACTTACAATGTGTGTATGTGTTGGCATATGTGTTATGCCAACAAATGCCTCAAGATTTAGAAAATTGACATTATTAAAGTTCTAAATGCTCAGATTTTTAATCAATACTCTATTTCATTTGCATAAAATAAATCCCAATTAACTGTGACCTCCAGTACCTCAGTAACTACTTTTTTTTGCAAGGATCTGTGACAAACCCTTTTTCATTCACCAGACTTCAGTCCAATATCAAGTTACCTTGCACTGGATACAGAACTTCCTGTTTTTAGAAGACAACATTATTATTTATAGAAACACTAAGAAAATTTGTTATTGGTCACAGGAGATCAGCAGCAAATGGCCCACTAGTTGAAGCCATCCGTGATAAGTTTCTTACTCGCCTTTTGATAATTGTTGTTATTTCCCACATCTCCAACAAATTATTAACAGATGCTTAAGGAGCAGTTTGTTTTATCTCCTAGCCCAAGCTGCTCAGCTGTAAAAGACACTTACCTGTAACCTGTCTTTAGCTCCAAAAACTTACGAAAATGGGGTTTTCAGGTTTAAGGGACTTTAAAGGGATGTCTGCAGAGTAAGAAGAAACAGAGCAGAGCTAGCATTTCTAGCAGACACCCTTAGTCGCACCCGATCTTTAGCTGGGCCAGCTCTGGTTGTAATGTATCTGAGTACCTGGACACTGCACAGGAGCTAATAAGTATCAACTCTATGAGCTTATTTTTAGGCCTAGGGCCAAATAAACAGAGCTAAATTGCATCTGCACTCCTCCTGGCACATCTCCAGTCTGCTCAAGTGTCCCTGCATCCCAACATCCAACTTTCTCCTCATTACAAGCTCCAGGATTGACACGGAAAAGCAAGCTCAAATATCTCCACACCTGCCAGTAAGGACATGACCAAGACTTATTCTCAGCATTTCTGCTTTTCTCCTTCCAACCTTCCCCCAAATTCTTCATATTATGGACTAGAGATGGGGTGTGGCCAAGGACCAAATTGCGAGGAAAGCTGACAGCACTGGCTGTCTCATCTTCATTCTTCTTTTCACCATCCAATATAGGCACTGTTTTAAATTACACAAAAAAAAATAGCCTATAAAGCTCTCATCAATCTCACTTGTTCAAATGCAGCTTTTCTGCATTAATCTTGTACACTGACATGAGTAAACAATGCCACATGTGGCCGCAGTGATGGAGCTCCTTGTTTCTTCATTCATCCCAACATGTACTGATCTGAATATTTTTCTCTCATTTTGCCTTTAAACGAGAGAAGAAAATAGTTCAGCTGCCTTTTCACTTAAGAGTCAAATACTCTTTAATTTAAGAGTCTTAAGAAGTCTTCATTTAAGAGTCAAGAGGAATTCAGAAAGCAGTGTGTCATAATCTGCAAGCGAAGGAAAGTGGGACATCTCAGCCTCCCTACACTCATTCTTTTCTTCTCTTTGGACACATAGAAATCTCGGGGCTGGTTCTCAAGCAAGGGAAACAAGGCAGCTTCATTAGCCCTGCATGCAATAAGTGTGTGGTACACCTTCCCATTTTGTTTTTCCTTTTAAAAGATATTTCAGTTCAGCATGGAAAGAGCATCATAAGTGGGACACTGAATTTCAAACCCACAAGAGTTCATATCCTGGAGTGTAACTTGGACTCTGTTCCTACAAAAACCAGCATAAAATCACTCCTCTGGGTTGCCAGCTCTCATGATTTTATCCAAAACTTCACAAATTTAAATCTGGTCTTGAAGTCCCAGCTGCTGGAACCAAGAGACCGAATACAAACCTCAACTTTCATTCCTGTGAGAGAAGTTTCCATCCCTCCTGTTTGCAGAGGAAAGTTTGAAAACATGACCTGATTGCACTCTTGCACACTGCTGGGAAGGCAGGAGGAGCTGACTCATGATTTTTACTGCTCGAGGATCGCAGTTTTGGGACAAAAGCCAGGTGGGAACAGAACTTGAGACCTCATTTTTGCTGTTTGTGCTATTGCAACGGAGACGCCAATCTTCAGCAGGTTTGTGGCAACAGCAAAATAGTCTGGTTCATGGGGAGAGATATTAGTCCAGTGTCCTCCTTCCTCCTAAATAATACTGTAGAGAAGGCTGCGCTCAGTGCAATGTATATGAGAAATTCCAAGTACTTTGGTCATTCTGGTGAATGAGTTTAAGGAATATTACATTAGACCACACGCATCAGCTCCTTAGGAGGGATGCGTGGCTCCTCTTGCCCAGGTCCTTCAGCAGCATTCCCTTCCTAAAAGAATGAGTTTTAACTGTGGTGATTTTAGAGCCATCATTGCTCACAAACCATTTCACTCAATGGCCTTTAGCAAAACAACCCCAAAGGACTCATTTGTCCAGGGCTGCTACCTCTACCCAAAAAGTAGCTGATTACAGAATTCAACTTCCTGGCAAAGTGTGTATTCAACAAAAGAGGGCTTTCTTGGTTTTGTAAGAAACTCCTAATTAAGCAGGAAAAGAAGTAATAAATGGGAGGCAAAAGAGAGAATTAGTTATGTGTAATGGCATGCAGCACTGAGAGTACTAAAATAGTAGAAGATATGCTTTGTATGCTTTAACTCAGTAGGAATAAGCAGAAATAGAGAGGAAAAGGTGTAATTTTTATTTCAGTTCATGAAGAAAAGCAAAGAGAAAAATAATGGTGCCAACACAGAGGATGGATTCATCATTTTCTGAATTATTCTCCTACTGAAGCTGATAGGAATTGTATTGAATGTCTGTATGTGAGATCAGCCACAAGCAGAGTATTTGCTTGAGTTTCATCTGAAAAAGGCATGCAGGTCTCTAGTGCTCTTTCAAAGCACTTAGTACCCTGCTTTTCCTGTGCTAGACACAGAACAACTTGCTAAGAGAACAAGACCAGCAAGGGTTCTGAACATATCCACTGTCTGGCTTTCTCTTCACTAATTTTGTATTTATCAATACAGCTACACAGCTATTTCTGGAAATTTGCTTAGGACTAGAAACAGGAGGAAGTGAGGATGGGTGGGTAGGAGGGAAATAATTTGTTTTTGTCATTGTGGGATTTTTTTTCTGAGTTTTTCCTTGTTGCTGTTTTCTTGACTTTCGGGTGCAGTGGGCCCTCAGCTTTGCACGCAGAGCCTTTAGCAACAGCATTCTGTGGGCAAAATTTCTTTTTCCACTTCACCACAGCATTATGTTTAAGTATTTACTACAAAAGGCGAAGGGGTTATTTGGCAATTTAGGTTCATACTGTCAGTTGTCCTTGTAGATCGTTGGGTGAGAGGGGTTTCTGTGTTAAATTCTTGGTGGACTGTCATTTCTCTCATGCTGCACTGGTGAGCAACATATGATTTTGCAGGACACCCTGCTAGACTGCTTCCAATGTCACACTGCGCTGTCCAAAACTGGCCTCGAACCTCCAAAGAGCCCTCAACCATGGAGCATCAGAATGCCTGAGGGCTCCCTGGCAGGTCAGGCAGGAGTAATAAACAATGGAGGAAAAGGCAGGGGGACACAGCAGTTGGCACTAGAAAGCCATGGCAGATGCTGCATGGAGAATTATTATATGCCTCCTTTCCATACGGGGGGCAAAGAAATGTCACTTCTGCTCAATCACAGAGGCAAACATGAGAATCCATGTATTTACACCACCTGTGGTAGGTGTTATGGTCAGAAGGAAGGTCCTTCTCTAAGCAGCAGATCCCCTCTCTTTTCCAGACGACAAAGAAGAGCAAGGCCATGTTTCTGCCCAGGTGACAATGGAAACCATGGCAAAGAGAATAATTCCTTAATTTAGGTACCTCGGCTGGGTGCCTGATGTACAGTGATGTGAATATCTCTTTACAGCAAACCCTACTGAATTATTTCAGGATATGATTCACTTTGCTATCCCGGAACGCACCTCCCGCAAAGCCGTCACTCCATGGTGCACACCGGTATCCTGTCTACTAATCATTTCCTCCTCACATCATGGGAAAGGGAATTTCTGGAAGGTAGACCCAAGTCATTGCTTGGTGCACATATACATTGCCCTAGTTTGGATGAAGAGGACCCACTGCCTGCCTGCCTTGTTTTCCCCTTAAAAGGAAGATAAATGTTTAAGAAATAATAGCCAATCTATGTAAATAAATCAGAGTGTTTCTTATCCCTACAAGATCCATGTAGCAAATGTAAGCATTGCATTCAGCACCCAAAATGTGGTCCTGGGTTATACAAGGTGTAAAGCACCTCTCGCTATGGCAAAATCTGCAGTTGTTGCAGGAATGTTGCTACAGTGAGGGAGTAAAATCACACATATCATACCATTGTGTTACAAGCACAAATTAAATCTAGACTGAGGCCCTTTTTTCAAAAAAGAATGGCCCTTTAGGTTTAATTTAGAATATCATTCCTTGCAACTACGAAACAGATGATTGACAAAACAGATTTTTAAAATTACCTATGAAAGTTCACTCAGTGACAGGACACCAAAAAGACTCTTTTGTGCTAAAGTGTTAATTATTAAAACATGACCGAACAGTTAGTTCAATTTACAGTATTGCCTTTAGGAAGAACATTGGAAACAATATGCACATTAAAAGGCTATATGTTCTGTTACTTGGAGAGTCTCTTAGGTGAGAAAAGACAAGCTACAGAGCTGAGAAACTCTACACTGGAATGGTACTGGCTCTTGTTTTCTCTCAGTGCAATCTCATTTATCTGAAATACTACAGGAAACAAAAATTATTTGGCTAGAAAGAGATTCAAATAATCAAAAGAAATCTTGAG
>JAUBOD010000939.1:892716-907068 GCA_032353885.1 Nothura maculosa
TCTCACCGCCCAGTGGTCTAGTCTGTCCAGGTCCCTCTGGATGGCAGCACAGCCCTCAGGGCTGTCAGCTACTCCTCAAAGTTTGGTGTCCTCAGCAAACTTGCTGAGGGAGCACTCCATGCCTTCATCCAGGTCGTTAGTGAATACGTTGAACAGGATGGGACCAAGGACTGACCCCTGGGGGACACCGCTAAGTATAGGTATCCAACTAGACTCTGCCCCATATATATTAGTTATTTATTTTTAGACAGGTTAGAAAAAACTTTTTATTATATGCAAAAGGATTTTAGGTGAATTTTGAAAGCACTGTTTTCCTTTGTTGTTCAAGCAAAAACAGGCTGCAGCTTTTACATGTTTACGAGATTCAAGTTATTCATCTCTTAAAAGTACTTTAAGAAATGATACATTTTTATTTTATTATTTGGCCAGGCAGAAGAATACAAGGTTTCCTATACTACTCCATCAATTATTTCATAGCTAAAGTATATACCATGTGCATGGGCCAAGGGCTGATTTATCTCTGACTCATTAAGCAGAAAGCTGGGCAGGTGCTACCAGAGAGGCAGAAATTTTTGAGAAACTATGAAATGAACGTCACATTTTGGGTGCCCCCTCAGAATTGTATCTGAAGTGGAGGATGCTTCTATTTGAAGGATATAGTCAGTGTGATTCGACAGCAGCACAGACTTCAGCAGCAGCTTGGGAAGTACCAAATTTCCTCATCACTTTGGGAGATGTGAAAGGTGAATCTTATCTGAATGCACTGCTACAATTGCAAATAGCTTAATTGAACCTCAAATGGCTACTGTGAACACCAGTGTTGCCCCATTGCAGTGAAAAGACTCCCACCCAAACCTTGCATTCTGCTTTCAGAGCTACAGGTCTTGAGTTCAGTCACTTTCTCACACACCTGAACTTTTCTTCCCAGAGTTTCCATTGGATAGCGATTTTCAAGCTAAGGAAACCATGCAGGTTGCCTCACTGTTCCACCACCCAGACATTGCCCCAAAGCATTGCAGAGTTGCAATAAAGAGTGGGCCATATGCAAAACGGTTGCAACTCTTCAGGGCTTCCTCACCTTGGATGCACAGACCTGCTAGAACCACTTTTCAGTGTAAAAGGCTACTCAGGATGATCAGTAGAAAGTCAAAAATGTTTCCATTCTGACCTGAAACCAAGGATCACAATGTGGTTAAAGGCATCAGAAGAAAGCTCCACTTCCATACACATTTTTTGCACCCTGCCTTTCTTTAATTAAGTAATATGAAAATCACAGTCCAATTTATGTCAAACAGAAGAAATGGATGTAAAGTCTGAATAAGTTTCATCTATTTAAGGATTCTGCTATCTGAAACCTAACTTTTGTTGATACAGGCACCAGATTAATATAGAGGTTTCCTAATTTGGCACCAATCTGATATCACATTTAACAGAACACTGCTATACCTGACTTATGTTAAAGCAGGTTTGACACACTGGATTACTGCCCATGTAAGGAAACCACAGCCATAAATAATCATGAGCCATAAATAATCAATTAATTAAATACTAGGTCATGACTATATCTGCAGCAATGTGAACATTACACCTGTCATGGGAAACCATGCCACCTGTGGCCCCATTCCAGTTACCAGCACTCAGATCTCCACAACATACAAGTTCTCACTACAGACTCCCTCACCGGGGAAAATAATTGGAAAGGAAATGAGTTAGATAGGACAGATGGTACTGAAGTAGCCCAGTGAACATCCAGACACTCATACTGACCAATACCATTTACACATAACTGGCCCCTTTTCATTCCTGCATTCCTCCATTTTCTCATGTTCTTTCCTCTCCATGTTACCTAAATTCCTCCTTTTCTGAACTTTTTCTTCCTCCTCTGAATAACCCATAACAAGCTTTGCACAATCACAAAATATTCTTCCTCTGTACCCTCAACCTGTCCCACATCCCTTAGTGGTAGCACCATCTCAGTCCAGGCAGTGGTCTGAGAGCTGTCCTGATGGACTCATCATGCTGGGTTTGATCCTTGGACCATGTGATGAAGATCTCCTTGCAGGAGCTGAACAGGATGCCTTTTCCTGTGGCTGGGTAATTTGGTTCCAACCACATGCAGAAATTAATTATTTAATCATATAACAAATCCTTCTTCCTCCACCCCAAACATGTCTCGTTGGTTCAATTAATTATTACAGTATTTTCCGGGAGGATCCCACTAGAAATAGAGCAGGAAGTTTGAGAGATATGACAAGATTTCCTTCACAGACCCATTGGGGCACTCCTGACCCATGGAACTACATACATTCTCTAAAGATAATAAACACAAAGATGAAAGAAGAGATTACAAACAGCAATATTTTTCTTATTAGCACACTAGGGGAAACCCACTGATGAGAACAGACTGTGAAAGCTGCATGAACAATGAAGAATGGGAATCAGCATTTACATACAGTATTGGAAAAATATGGGAATGAAGTAACTGAAGCACAAAGGTCATTAATAGTGAAATCAAGGACAATTTTCACATAGATTTTTACCAAGATGGCAGCTGCTCTCAGGAGTTGATCCAAAGCCTACTGAATTCAATGGAAAGATTAACTTCAATGGGCTTGGAATCAGTTTAGCTTTTGGCTGAGAGAGTCACATTACTCCAAGTTAAAAGAGAGGAGACTTGGCAAAGGATAACTGAAGCTACAGCACATTTAGGGTCAAAAGCCCTTAACTGCTGGACCAATTCCTCCCTGATGTGACTCCACACAATACCCAGAGGGTTTGAAAAGTCTTTTTTTTTTTTTTTCAAACTGACTGATGCCTTTAGCAATTCCCAATGCATTCAATGTGTAAGTCAAGGTAGAATTTGACTCATTAAATGAACTACTGTAAAGTTTAGTTCATTTGAATACAATAGCCTTATTGGTTTAAACAACTGTAGAAGTTTTTCTGAATTTTCTTAACACATTAAAAGACTATATTTTATTACTATAGCCTCACAGCTATGAACTATAGCTCTCCAATGATATAAGTATGAGATATAACTTTCTTCTCAACAGCTGCTGATGGGAATTTTGCTGTTTCTGAAATAAATATTATACACATACATATCATACATATAGGGAAAGAGAGAGCAATAGGAAATACAATGAGCTGACTCGAGATATGTTATTTATTTCCACACGTTATTAATGATCTCATAGCTCAGAAGTGGTGGAGGGAACCTGAGCCACTTGTGAATTATGGAAGGTCATCAATAACTCATGGCAATATATGACACATCCATTCAGGTCATCCAGACTTATTCCATGCTTGGGTCTGTTTATCTAACACCAGTTTTAGTTTAGTCTGTACTGCGTGTTGATTTCATAGTACATCATGTAGCAATGAAACCTCTTGGCTACCATCCCATGCAAGATGACTAAGTTTGAAGTATAAGAGAACCTGAAACAAATTTTCGAAGTATCATTTGATTGGACTGTACCACACAAATCAAATTCCAGTGACACGTGTGATCATTAAGTAACTTGGATATAAATATATCAGATGATTGGGTGTGTGCACATGAACCCAAAACACATACACATTTCATACTTTTGAAACTCAAAACTCTTCATTATGCACATTTCTCTCCCTATGAAACTGGAGGAACAAGCATCCAGATTTTAATTTAATAGCAGTAGTAAAAAACACTCAGGCACTATACAGATGAACATGGTATAAAAGTGAAATGGATTACCATCCAACTTTACACTACCTTAAAAGAAAAAGAAAAGACATATTGTGTTCTTGGTAACATACTCAAAACTGAACATTTAAGTTTAAGCCCTATATATAGAGAAGGGCATAATTTACTTCTACTCTCCTTAAGAAAAGGCTACAGTTGTGCATGTTTAATTATAGCTGCTTTGAGATAGGTCTCAGACTACAAGCTATATTTGAAAAAGACACTGAGTTTCTGAAATACATGAGTTTGAATGGGTTTTATCAAAAGAATCTTAAGAGTTTAAAAGGATTTTATCAAAAGAATCTTAATAAAAAAGTTAGAGAAATCTTAAATTTTTCTGTTATTTTCTCTAATCTTTTTGCTAGTGCAAACTATAATTAGCTGACCACACAGTATCCAGTATTAACTGCCAGCAGTTCACGGCAATACTCTGGGCAAAACACTTTTCATCCACCCCCGAATACCATCATGATTATTACCTCTTGCGCCAACAAAAACTCAGGTATAGGAAATACATGGCACTTGACACATCACAGGGAAACTCAGTGAGCGCATTATAGGACTTCTAAGATGCCTACTGCTGCTAGCACTGGGAGCACTGCAGCTAATTCTTAGTACAGAGGAGTATCTAATAACAATATGGCAAAATTGGATGCAGTTTAATGACCTTTAGGTGTATATCTGGGAGGAATAAGAGCACATAGACCTTCAGACACTTCTGGCCTATACCATCCAAATACTACCTAATAATGTAGTGTTCTGACATGAACCTGGCATGGAAAAAAAAAAAGTAGTCTGCAGACCAAGATCCTCAGAGCATTTCTCACATCCCATGTGCTATTTGAGGTAGACAGAGACTGAAGTAGTTTATCAGTGCAGTTGTTCTCTCTTTTGACTAAAAAAAAGACAAAGCCAAAGAGTTTTTGATATCAAAGGAAAACTAATCCCACGCAAGTAATTTTTGGTCTTTTCAACTACTTTAATCAAACTCTCATGTTAAGCCATTCCACATTTTATACATGAAACAGAAATAGAACATTTTGTTTACAAAACAGCATGACCCAGACTTTGCATTCATTGGGGCAGGACAGCAGTTCTCAGGAAAGTGATAATACAAAGCAACTCTTTCTACAGGCTGCTTTACAGTACCATGTCACAAGAGGAAGTATTACCTGCTTACTGGTAGCAAATATGGTCTTGAAG
Organism: Nothura maculosa; assembly: GCA_032353885.1. NCBI lineage: Eukaryota > Metazoa > Chordata > Aves > Tinamiformes > Tinamidae > Nothura > Nothura maculosa. The sequence continues at coordinate 897,641 of JAUBOD010000939.1, forward strand.
AAGAAAAGATAGTGCCTTTTTCTACTGACAGAACCTTCCCGCAACTCAATGCCAAGAGTGTCTATCTAGAAAGAGTATCATGATGCTCTTCAAGCAGTGTTTTTCTCTGTCACCTTCTCATCCTTCCTTTTATTAAGCTTTCTTTCACCTCAAAATTGCCTTAAAATTGAAGTACCAGGTTACAGTCTAACATGATTTGATACTGAATGGATAGTTAAAAATAAAATCACCAGTTGTAACATAATGATTTCAATTCCCTCCCACTGAGTGGGCTCTCATTTGAGGAGTCCTAGTGAAGGCTCTTGGATCTGTACTCAAATGAGATGCCATCAGAAATCCTTCATCTCCATTGAAACTATGTGAATCAGCCTGACAGCACAACAGGATGGCAGCACCAAGGAGCTCCACAAAGAGAGCTCTTTACTCAGTCAGGCTAAAGTCAGATGCTGATGTTCTTCATTAAGAGACAGAAAAAATACCTCGCTGTTTCTCTGTAGAAGATAGGCGTTTACACCTATCCTTCCCAAAAGGTAAATACTGTTAAATGATTAGACCACATGATTAGATCTACAAGAATCATCTCTGCAAAGAGGAATAACACAGAACATAAATAAATACAAACCAACCAAGGTAAGCATCAAAACCATCACAAATTAGAAATTCAATAGTTGCTAAAGGTTTGCAACAGTTTCACATCACTGAGTTTAACAGAATCACCAGATTTAAAGCAAGAAAGGGACTGTCAGATGGAAGTAGGTGCAGTCAGAACATGTTATTTTATCTTACTTGTATCTCAGAAAGAGTTAAACGAGTGGGTGAGCAAGGGAAGGAGACATCCACTTTTTCAACATGAGGCTAGCTAATCATAAGTTTTAAAGCCAACTCAGAAAAATAAGCTATGTTCAAGTTGCCTCTTACCCCATGAGAGGATGGCCCTCTGGGACCAAGCGAACGTCATTTGCACAGCTCTAGAGAAGCTCACATTTCAGCTACCAGCATTGCTCCTGGCTTGGGAATAAATAAGGGCCTGAAACATTCAGTTCTTTCCAAAAAGCCTCCAGCTCTTTAGTTGCAGTAAAACATATAAGGAAAAAAAAAGAAAAAAAAAAAGTAAAAGAGACTCTATTGTTCAATAGATAGCATTACTTACAGCAATTGCATAAGCACAGTAAAGTCAAATCAAAACTTAGGATTCTGATGTCTCTGATATAAACCCCATCTCTGTCAATTTAAATCAAGTCACTCCTGATTCATCTTACCATTAGATGAGAATTAGGTCAATAAAGTGCCTAAACTGATTGCTGAAATCAGGTGCAGTGCATGCAGTGTTGATGGGTTCTGTATGGGTACTTGAACACAGCAAAACAAAATACTCTAGAGCCTGACTAACACGGTCCTGGCATGAGACCAGAATCTAAGCCATGTTTTTCTCATCCATACATCACCACCACATTTTTCAAGTGCCACTGTCATTAAGTTAAGATACAGAGCAATTCGTCATTTAAAACCATTACGTAACTACTTTGGGGTTAAAAAGACAACCTTTCATATAACTAGTTCTGAAAAGAAGAACCTGATGTGGGAAAGGAAACTGAGCAGAGGAATGTTATATATTGTCAACAAGCAGTTCCACAAACTTAATTGCTAATTACTTCTGATTTCCTCTGGATTTATGCTTCATGGTTGACTGAGTCTTCAAATGAAACAATGAACTCATCCTCATTAACTCACCTGGTGCCCCATCACAATAACCTCAGCCCCCTCATCCCTGCACACTGCAGAACTTGTTAGACCCTTAACAGAACAATATCTTCTTCCACTCACATCTTTTAACATCATTGTATAGCCTGTTGGTAGGCCAAATGATATGAGTACCTCACAATCATAGGCCCTGGTCTTTATGGGGGCCTTCAACCACCCTGATGTCTGCTGGGATAATCACACAGCCAGGAACAGATGATCCAGGAGATTCCTGCAGAACATTGCAGATAACTTCTTGATGCAGGTGGCTGATGAGCCAACAAGGGGAGGAATGCTACTAGACCTGACTAACAGAGATGGTCTGGTAGGAAATGTGAGGGTTGATGGCAGTCTTGGCTACAGTGACCATGAGATGTTTGAATTCATCATCCTGCATGGAGGAAGCTGGGCAAGAAGTAGGATTGCAACCCTGGACTTTAGGAGAGCTGACTGCGTACTCTTCAGGGAGCTCCTTGGAGGAATCCCCTGGACCAGGGCCCTAGAAGGAAAAGGAGTCCAAGGGAGTTGACTTACATTCAAACACCAGTTTTTCCAAGCTCAGGATCGGTGCATTCCTATAAGAAAGAAGTCGAGTAAGGGAGGCGGGAGATCTGTGTAAATGGGCAAGGAGCTGTTGGGTAAACTTAACAAGAAAAACAACACACACATAATGTGAAAGACAAGCCAGACGACATGGGAAGAACATAGGAACATTGCGAGAGAATGCAGGGATGCAACAGGGAAGCCCAAGACCCATTTGGAATAAGAGCTAGCAAGAGATGCCAGGGACAACAGGAACGTCTTCTATAAGTACAGCAGCAGTAGGAGGAAGACTAGGGAATCTGTTAGTCCACTGCTGAATGGGGAGGGTGCCTAAGTGATGGAGGATGCTCAGAAGGCAGAGTTGCTAAACACATTCTTCGCTTCTGTCTTTACTGCTGAGGCTGGTTCCCATGTACTACAGAGCCCAGATATAAGAGAGAAAACTAAGAGAGAGGAAGAATTTCCAGCGCTAGAGGAGGATGGGGTTAGGGATTATGTGGGCAAACTGACCACTCATAAATCTTGAGGCCTGGATGGTATGCACCCAAGAGTGCCAAGGGAACTCACAGGTGTTGTTGTCAGCCCTTTTCCATCATCTTTGAGAGGTTCTGGAGAGCAGGGGAGGTGCCAGAGGATTGGAAGAAACCAACACCACTCCAGTCTTCAAAAAGGGCAAGAGTCAGGAAAATCCAGGCTGCTCAGCCTCACCTATGCCCCTGGAAAGGGGGAGCAGCTCATCCTAGAGAGCATCTCTAGGCATGTGAAGGAAAAGAAGGTGATCAAGAGTAGTCAGGAGGTTTCATATGACCTTTGGGCACACATCGCGCAGACCTTTTGGAGAAACTTCTTATCCTTGCGCTTTCCATTCCCCTCTTCAAGTTTCTTGAAATCAGTTAATAAACTGAGGACCTAGAAGGGCAGGGGGATTGGGAAGGAAATATGTTCTCATGATGTAAATATACAGTATCATTTCCTTAACTTAAAAGCTGCTGTTAATATCACATAAGCAGACTAAAAAAGATGTCCGAAAAGATTACAACAGAAGGATTATAGACTAATCACTTGAACAGTTTCAAATGTTGTCTGTTGTGTACTTTCCATGCAAGTTTGAAACCAGAAAACAAGCTAATGCACCATTCAAGCTGATAAAAGAAATCTGAGGGTGGTAAAGGCAGTATTATAGAATGGTATAGTATTATACAGTGGTAATACTAACTTACTAGCTAAGTGAGCTTATTATAATACTAACTTAGCAAACAAATTAGTAATACCACTCTCCACTGACTAAATCACCTTGGCCAAGGGAACCAGACTTTCGCTAGCTGCTTTTTAGCTGCCATATCTAAAAATAAAATTGATCACAACCAGCAAGTACCTAGAGTGCCCTTGAAACCTCCAGGAGTATTCAGAGGGACAAAAGGGTACATGCAGCACAGAAATGCAAAATCTTCTGTTAACTATAAGATTCCAATACTTTTGCAAACCCTGATGTCAGTAACTGCCTTTCAAATCTTTCTGTCTTTTTTTTTTTTAATAGTCATGAACAATTGCTAGTTCCCAATTCAAGCCGTAGGAGCTGCAATTGCTCTCAATCACTTTGCATTTTCAGTCAACATTTTTGACATCCAATGCTTTTCTGCATTTAATTTATTTGGGCGTTTGTAACAGATGAGGGAATAACAACAGCTGATAAAGACAACAGCAGAAAGGAACTCAGACTGAATAAGTTAATTGACAGTTCAGGCTGTTCTGATTATCACCTTCTCCTTTAGTTTTACCAAGTGTTTTAGTAACTAAGCTTCTCACAAACTCCTAGACTCAGCAAATTGTATTTTCTACTTGAAAAATGGAATTAACAATATTGTAAGCAGCCTATTGCCTCTGTCCTCAAGACAGCTGCTTCTAAAATAAGTGTGGTGGGGAAACATAGAGGAAAATAGGACAATCAATTATTTTTCATGTGTAAATCAGCAGAGCTGTATAAAGGTGTTATGTTGTATTAGCAAAAAGCATTTGAAAAGTATATAACACTTGTTCCTACTCATGGTACTTCTTTACAGTGAGGATTTGGGAATATCCACCATTTTTTTCAAGGTAGATGGCACAGAGGCCAGTAGTCAATATGCCAGGATGCTTTATTACCATGTGGAGCTCAGGCCAGTGACTGTGTATCACGACTTGAAGATGAAACCTCATCCTCTGGTAATTAATACCTCTTCACTTCTGTCCAATTAACGATATCCAGCACATTCATTAAAAAAAGAAATGTGGAGCTTTGCAATTTCTTCAGTTTGGGGTTGTGAAAGACCTTCAAACATAAGAATAATTTTCTAAAAGTAATGAGTTTCCTCGTTCTAGTAGGTACTACAGTACTGGTAATAAAGCATCTTTGCTAAAACTGCTGTCCGCAGACTGAGTCATTCTGGTGGCATGAGAGAAAGATTCAGCCTGTGAGTGCTCTGCAGGGAATCTGTGACAGCCTTTCATCAGCTGCATATTCTTGACTTATAAAAACAAAAACAATGGCATATTGTGAAGTTCTTGGAGCCTCATTGCTGGATTTCAGTGGTTTAGCTGAAGATTTCATTCTCACATGCAACAACATGCTTGAAAAAAGGGTGCCTCATAAACCTAAAATCAAGCATGAGGTTTCTCTCTCCATTGCTTTCTGTGCAAATTAATGAAATCTCAATTATTCTCCCTGGAGATATCTTAAAGATTTTGCCTTTCTCTTAACAGACTCACTCTGTTCCCTTGAAATGGCAAGTGGAGACAGTGACTTGTTTCTCTTGGGTAATAGGTATAATGAATGTTTTCACATAGAACTGCCTCCTTTCTTAGCTTATCTATTTGTACCAGATTCTGCTCCAGATCATACCAGCATAAATCTTGAATAAATTAGACAAGAATCGCTCTCTTGCTTTAATGGCCTAAGCAGCCAACAGGAGACTGGCCTAAGCAAAGTCTGTAGGACTTTCTCGTGAAGATCTCTGAGACAAGCATCTTCAGAAGGCAATCCCAAGCCACCAAACGCCTAGTGTTGGTGTCCCTGCTAGATTCTCCAAATTAGTTAAAAGCTGGGAGAGAGACAGGAAAGAGAACAGCTCAAGTCATGGCTCACCTTCTCTTTTGCTTCACACCGTTTGACACTGCTTCACCTCTGGATAGAAACCTTTTCTCATCTTTCAAATGGGGGAAACAGAAGCCTATCTGAATGCAGTGGCTTTCATATACTCTTCCCAATGTCCCTACCCTTACTAGGAATAAAAGACAGTTTTCCATCAGCACTTATCAAAGCGCCAGTACTCCAAGAAGGAAAAGCTTAGGGGAGGGAATTCAGCTGAAGAAAGTGAAATTACTTTCATCAATACACTGACAACTCTCCTAAAAGCTCCTTTTTTAACACATTTCCTACCAGAGAGACCAAAAAAAAAAAAAAAAAGAAAAGAAAGGTTAAAATATATAAAATATTATTATATGCTCAAACACAGATTATTCTTCTCATTAGATTTCCTACTGGTTCCCCGGACTTCTTGCATCAGTGTTTCAGACTATGAGCTCTCTGAAACATGACTTTCATTATCTTTGTATCATTAGCAGTTCATAAATCAGTGTCAGATAATATTGATAAAGAGACCCAAAGGGCAGACCCTTTTCAGATTGCTAAGCCAAATATATTTCACTGCATTGTGTAAAGTCAAAATTATATGCAATAGTTACCAAGCAGTGACACTGCTGGACACTTGGCAGAAGAGAAGTAGATGGCATGACATGTTGTGTTCAGCCATGGGTTCAAAGACGCTCACGAAGGCTTGTCTAAAACAAAAATGGATGTTGTCACTTTTGCAGGAGTCTCAATCTCCCAGACAAAATCCAAAACCCAGATTGGCTCCCTCAGCTAGGAAAGACTTGTGGCCACAGAAGAATAATCTAAGCCTCTGACCTCAAAACTCAAGAACCCATTCTTCCACAGGGAGCACTTCAGAGCCATATGAGTGGGTCTTAAATTCCGGTGCACCTTGGAGCTTGCACATCAAATGCAGAGGGTATGTCCATCTACTTACCACTTGCAGAGTACTCCATGAGATCTGCCACAACAAAGTGAATCTGGTCTCATTCTTTTCATAATCTTGAGATATATACTGGAAATGCCTTTTTTTATTGTTGTTGGTTTTATTTTTGTTCTTGTTTTTCTATGAATAGCCGCTTGCTTGGGAAGAAGAAGACGTCAATCTGAAGGGCTTGCATATACATATCACCTCCTTTCCTGCTATCAAACTAGTTTCCAAGAGGCTCCCTTGCCCTGCAAATGCAAAACAAAGAATTATAAGACTTCATCCAGAAAAAGGGAACATGAGGAAATATATAACCTTCTAACCCAGCAGACAGGATCCTATGACTATTCTTTTTTTTAATCCAGAGTCTGTTTAAATGGAAATTTACGAGAAGTCCTGGGAGCACAGAGTAGCCCCAGGTGCATTCCACCAGCTGCGCACCCTCACCACTAGCAGGCTGAGTCATCTTCTCCCTTGGTTTTCATTCCTGTTGCACGAATCCTGTATTATTTGCTACACCATAGCTCTGCTTCAGTAGGAAGGGATGGATGAGCTCTCCCACACAAACTCACTTGCAAAGGCATGATTCAGAGTACTCCCCAGTTCAGGAAAAAATGTGAGTTTAAATGCCCATAGGCTGATGAAAGGGGTGAACCCAGCTTTACTTCCCTTGAATCACTGCGTCCAACTTCCAACCTAATACGTAAAGATACCAGATTATTTTCTTTCTTTTTTATTCTAATGAGTGAAGGACTGCTATTGTGAGCACCCCCTTGTTCCATGTTTGCTTTGGATGGAGCATGGCTCTACAGTCATACCCCTGGGGTGACCTTGTGAAATACCTCTTTGATGGTACAAAACATGCTGCAGCTTACACAAAGCCCAAAGGGACCTGTTGGCATCTAGAGGCTTTCCAGGACAAAAATGAAATGGCCAAATGAAAAAATTGCTGAGAGAAAGAGTTTGGGGTTAACAGGTTTGGATTTATTCATCTAAAACCTACCAGAGTGCCAAAAAGCTTATTTTGAATCTTGTACCAAGTAGTTTTCTTGCATTCATTAAAATATTGCCCTCTTCCAGGGTACCAGTGCTGTACCAGCAATCGTCACCTAGACAGCTCATGGCAAGGCTCCAATGCTTACCCTTCACCACAGCTGTAGTTTTAGCTTGTGGAAAGCAGTCAAACCACAGACATCAAGATGTGAAGACTCTCTAGGCTAGTTAGTACTCTAAGCAGCCCAGCTATTACGCTGCATTGAAAGCAGTATATATTTTTTGGCCAAAAGGTGTTCAAATGACTTTTTCCACATTTCTTTCAGAATCTTATTTTGTCAGCAAAATGTTCAATGCAGTTATTTAGGTTTTTTTTTCAATCACAGATTCATAGAATCATTAAAGTTGGAAGAGACCTTTGGATGTAATCTAGTCCAACTCCCCTGCTCACGCAGGGTCACCTTCAGCATATTAAACAGGACTGCATCCAAGCACTTTGAATATTTTCAGAGGAGATTCCACAACCTCTTTTGGTGACCTGTTCCAGTGCTCTGTCATCCTCACTATTAAGAAATTCTTCCTTAAATTCCTGTGGAACTTTTAGTGCTTCAGATTGTAGCCATTTCCTCTTGTCCTATCACTGGCCACTGCTGAAAAGAGGCCAGTCCCATCAGGTTGTTAATTTTTCTTTGCCATTCTTATAGTACTTGAAAGTCTTCTCAGTTATATTGAGTGAGAAGCAACTTTTAGTAATGATCAGACAGTAATGATAGACAGACATTGCTGAGCTTTGTTTAATTGGTGTGGATTTTGTTGCTAAATATATTTTTAATGTCTGAATGCCACATCTTTGCAAGGATGCTTGAGGAAGGAGTGGAAAGACAATATTATACAATCTGCTAACATTCTTTGTTACTATGGTGTAACATATCGCTTACTTAAATCTCTCCTCTTCCACTGCATAAAGACTCGGACAGTTTAGCAGGCTAAATTGTTCTATAAATGCAGAGAAATTCCGATTTATGGAACTAACTTGCATTTATTTCATGTTAAAAAGAACATTATCTGGTCAGCTCCTAAGCAAAAACAAGAGAAATTATTTTTACAGAATGTCTCCTACAAAACTGAAATTTCTCCTACCATCGTAGGAGATGTAATTTCATTTCTTCACTAAGAAATGTAAATAGACAGGAATTTCAGTTTTGAAATGTCAAATGAATTTGTCCAATGCATAATAGAAACAGGATCAAGGGAAAATATGACCAAAAGGACTCCAGAAGGACTTTCAGAGAAAGTTTTTGTAGGTAGGTTGGCATAAATGTGGATTTAGGAATTGGGCCTATCGTCAAAATGGCAGAAAGAGTCTGAAACAAGAGTGCATCTACTATTGCTGCTGTTCCTGTTTAAAGGCTCTATCATGAGACTCCTAATATTTCACTTAACATCACAGAAGGAACTGTTTCACTGAGCTATTAGAGCTGATCATATAAGTATCATGGGCAGGATTTGCACCTTGACAGCCAATGATGTAGATTCCAGCTACTCAAACAATGAGGTCAGTGCGCCTGTAGATGAAAAGGATTTCTTATCCAGCACTGCCAGCAGACTATTTTCTAGGTGATTCAGGACCTATTCACATCATTTACACCGTGATGAAGTAGGATTAACTGCAGGAGAGTCAACTCAGTATATGTGTTCAGAAAAGTCTCCAGAAAGTCCTGAGACATTCTGGAAACGGACAATTTAAAAAGGCAGATTGAAATCACAATCCTCTTTTTCATGATAAGAGTCTGCTGCCATCTCCAGCTCAGTTGTCACCATTGCTAAGAGTCTTGTGATTTCATTCCAGTTAAGCAAATATTATGTTGTTGACCTCTCAAGTGGCTCCATCTACACTACTGGAGAGGGTGGCCCACAGGGTAAATCTGAGGCTGAAGAGGTAGCAGTCCTCATTATTCACCTGGAGAAACACCTACACATTCAGACCACACAAACGCTGATCTGTGAGAAACTGAACATGTTACCAGGTTTTACAGTGCCACCCAAGGGCAAATTGACAGCCAGGGCAGGCACAGGCCCCAGCTCTCCAGCTTCCCA
>JAUBOD010000939.1:907168-918654 GCA_032353885.1 Nothura maculosa
TTACCAGGTTTTACAGTGCCACCCAAGGGCAAATTGACAGCCAGGGCAGGCACAGGCCCCAGCTCTCCAGCTTCCCATTTGCACATCTGGCTGGGCGGGCTTGAAGGCATATGTGATCCTTCCTGAAGAGTCCCCATGCAATGGGAACGCAGATGCATCATGAGGCCTACAGCAGAGCTCGTGCTGGCTGTGGGGGGTGGCTGCACTCAGAGCCCTCCTCACATAGCCCTAGCCATGGCTATAGAGCAGTCTCTTAACCCTTGATGGTCCCTTGACAATCCCTTGATAAGAAGATACAAATAACCAGTGCCTACTTTGCTAGTTCTATAACCAAAACCGTTGATTAACAAATCACTTAACTGCACCTTACCCCCAAGAAATGTTCCCTCTTAATAATATCCTCAAAAGGAGATTATTATAGGTGCCTAAAGTAGTGCACATTATCAATATTATATAAAAACAGAACTATAGAATTGTTCCAGACATTTCAGAGATGTGAATGAAGGACAGAGGCTGTATTATCTTCTCCTCTGCATCATTTTTATTCAAAGATAACACTGCTGTGAATGAAAACAGCAACTGGTCTCCAAAGGCCTTCTCTGCAGATTTTTTTCCGTTGAATAGTCAGTTTTGTGATTTTGGACAATGAGGAGAAGAATAAATAAATTATAAATAATAATAAATAAATAAATGAATGAATAAATCCAATCCTCTTCTCTACATTTCTATCATCCACCATGATGGTCATATGAGAATACAAAACAATCATGAATGAAGCAGGTTCTAAAGTAGTGCTGCCATGGGATGGTGTGAAAGCGAAGGGAAGGCAGATAATTCATAATTATAATTTTTTTTTAGGGCTACAAAACAGAATTTGGGATTGCAACATGGAAAGAGAAGGCACATCCAAGAAGGCTACTATTTTAATTAACTAATTCAAGGTCAGGGCAAGGTAGGACAGCTGGAAAGAGAAATGGAAAATGTTCTTTAAATGACTTTATTAATCATGAGAAGATTATTAATCATAAATGGAAAGAGAAAAACACTATTCTTTTGACCACCTTTTTAAAATTCTCCCATCCCCAGATGAACACAGTAAATGAGTATGCCTTTAAGGAATGGATAAACAGGAAGAGATTCAAGCAGGCTTAATAGGAACTTGTAGCTTCATTTTTCATATTTTTCTATGTCCATAAACAAATACCAAGGGCACTCAAGTCTATATAATTTACTAGAAAATAAACGAGTAAATGAAACCCGCCCAGAACCAGTCTCTGGTCCCAGCAGGACTGGAGCAGCCCACATTTGTATTATAAACTTCCCATACTTTCCAAAATGGGGTGGTCACATCCAAGCAATTCTCTTGGAGTCATTCCTCACCTGTGCTAGACCCATCAGCTAGAATCAGCTTGACAGCACCATCGTTGAGCCAGGCTGCAGACAAATTTGCACTGTAGGCAATTGCATTCCAGTGCCCAGAAATATTTCCTCTATTCAGAAGCACAGAGGTGCTTGCCTACATGTGGAACTTGCCTACATGTGGAAATTGTCCCCAGCCCCCAGCTGCTATCAACAGGTAAGTTCACAGCAGAAGTGATTTCCAGAGCAGCTTACTAAAAGACAAATTTAATTTATCTCAATCAGCTTTCCTATTACTTGCAGTTCAGGAGCAGAAGCTGAAGCTTTTTCACCTTGGCTGTTTTATTCCAGTGGAAGCTTCTAGCATAAAATATTGCCCTAGTTTCTAGACCAGTGGTGTAACCAGCTCTTCTGCCTCCAAATTTATGACAAGGACTCAATAGGCCTGGAGGCAGACAGGTAAGTTTCTCCTTGCCCATTTCTGCCTAGAAATGGTGCATGGAGAAAAGAGGAATGGAGATCAGCCAGGGGGGCTGCAGTTGTGAGAATTAATCAATTAAAAAAAAAAGACAAAGACAATACAAGCCAGGGGCTACATTAGTAGTGCTCTTGTCCTGTCTTAGGGAAAAACCCTGTCCCCAGTCAACAGAAAGGGTGACACCCTTGAACTAAGCCAGCTTATTCACATATTTAGTATTTATCCCTCCATAGTTAAACAAGCCAAGTACCTAGCAAAATCAATGGCAGTTTTGGATGGGACAAATCTGCAGGATTTAGGCCTTTCATTTTAACAGTTTACCAGCTTTGAGCCTCGACCTTCAGAGGGGCCAAGGAGATCTTTGCAGATGGAAGCCTGCTCCTTCTTTTCTTGTGGTAAAAATAAAGAGAAAAAGAAGCTCATACATCATAAAATGTGACAATTCCCAGAGTAGCTCTTTTGGGGCTCCTTCTACCAAAAAGCTGTAGTGCTGCCAGGCAAAAGGAGAAATGGTCTTAATCACCCAAACCCTAGACAAACACTATATCTTTTCGTGAATAGAGTTTAAACAGAAGTTATGCAGGAAGGACTAAGTCAGAAACCGCTTTTTCCAGATGTCAGAAAGATTGAAACACTCAGGAGGGAAGAAAGCAGTGTTACAAACTTTTAGTTTGATATATCTGGTAGGTGAAAGAACTAATACTGCAAAGAAAATGTTTGTGTAGTGCCACTGAGCCTGCTCTAGACTATAATACTGGTCAAATAGCACTTTCACCCCATGTTTCTTAGCCTTGCTGCTGTTTGAAGAGCAAAAGTATGGGGGGTGGAGAGTGTGTGTGGGGGAGAAAAATCTAAACAGGAACACAGAGTTCTATTTACTGAGATAAAGATTGAAGGAATAGATATGAATATAGAAAATGTTCTTGAAATATGGTCCTTGTTATAAATAAACCATGTTGCCAGCACTTAAACAAAAAAAAAGAAAAAGTAAAATCCCTGTTGAGAGTCACAGGGGAGCAATACCATCGCCGGAATATCTGCTGATGCAGCTGAACTACGCTTAAGACATCTGCTGAGATGAAACTACTTTGTGGCTGGAGGTATTAGGGGGAAAAAAAAAGTTACTTCAACAGAAAAAAAATATAGCCAGTGTGTGAAAACAAAACCACACGAAAATGTAACAGAATGTGCACTTCTACAACTGTGGCACCACCATACAGTAGTTATTCCATCAATCTGTCTGCTTTAGAAGCAAAGCAAAGATTGTAAAGCAGATTTACAAACGAAGAAACCTCCCCCACAAAACAGTCTTGCAGGAATCTCAAATCCAGAGCAGGATTTCAAGCTATGAAGAGCGAATAACAGTCAAAAATAAATGCCATTTAAAGTAACTTTATTCCGAGCAAGTGCCGCCTCTGCTTATCTGCTGAGCAGAAGCACTGGGGGGGCTTGATCGTTGCTCCCTGCTCCAGTCGTTATCCCCATGATCGAGGTGAGGATCACAGCTTCGGGAACACAGAGCGGGCAGGGACACCCAGAGCACAGCAGCTGTCACTCGAGTGTTATCTGTGCTCCGTGCTCTACATCAGAACCAAGTGAGTGTTTTTAAACCAATTTTGCTAACTTGGGACAGTACCAAGTTGCTCGTTTCGCCACAGCTGACCCTGTAAGCTAAACCAAATAAGCTGCTTGTCCAGGATGGGCAGAAGCAACTGATTTTACCCAGTCTGATTTAAAAGGCAGTTTAAATGAAACATGACCAATTTCTGCATGCAAATCAGACTCCCCTTTCATCCTGGGGGGTGGCAGCCTCCCATCACATTTTTACACAGAGCTCTGCACTTACATTGTAAGGGAAGTAGAAATTCAAGCAGCTTTTCACTATAATTTTTTACGACCTCTTTACTCCTACTTTTTTTTTTTAAGTACATAACGATTATTAACCACAGGTCAGACTTCAGGCAACCAGGAATGGAGGTAATGCAGACTTAGGCTAGGTCTAATGCACATTGGAGACATTATTTGATAATACAGGGGAGTAGATATCCCCTCCTACCTTCAAACCCTCATGTGAAATATCAGCATGTGTCCACAAGCCCTTAGCTCCCTGTTCCTTTCTCTCTGCTTTCCTTTCTTCCCACCTAAATTTATCAAAGCTGCCATATACAGCTGCTGTCTCAGGTGTCACTCTTGAGGCATCTTCTGCTCATACACAAAGCTCCAGTGTCCTTCCCATTCTGCAAGCCTATAGAAATACTTGCTCACTGAGCTCTTGGGAACTTTTAGGATTAAAATCTGAAGCAGCTTCAGCATCCATTTCCAAGCCTCGCTATATCTATGGATTTGAAAGGTTTGGTACAATCTTGCAACAAAATCTGTACAATTTTAAGCAGAAACTAGTTAGGACCTGATTGCTAATCAGTGAGTCATATCTTTAATACTATGTATCTTAGACTTACAAAGCTGGTTTTAGAGCGTCTTTTTTTTTTTTGTCTTTCTCTATTTTAATGTGAGAGGGTTAATTTTGTTACAAACAAATCAGTTGCCTTAAAAAAATTTGCTAGTTCTCATCATCTTCAAACTGACAAAAGTGACACTTGAAAATGCTGGCAGTGATTTCCCAGGCTCAACTCCTCCTCAGATTTCCTCTTTGCCTGCAGTTTTCATCCCCAGGAGTAGTATCCTCCACCCTCTTCAGCCTCACCCCCTGCCCCTTTCCCATAGGACAGGACTGGATGTGGCTGCATACCCGGGACACGGCACCCTCATATTAAAGTGGACCATGTCCCTCTACTCCCCAAGCTGTTTTTCTCATCTAGTCCTTCCTCTCCTTCAGCTTGCTCCTTACAGTATAAAAGGGGTCAACATCCTTTCACCACATGTGAAATCTGCCACTTAGTCCAAAACAGTGGTAGGTTTTCACTCAAGCTAGGAAAAAATGGAAGAAAGTGCCAGGTGAAGCTAAACCAATTTTGCTGCCTCTCTTTATCCCTTTTTTTCTTTTGTTTTTTTTCCTCAGGAGAAAATTATGTCTCAGCAGCCAAACCAATAAACAGTTCCTCTTATAGCCCAAACTGGTATCTTTTTATATATATATAGAAAGAGCAGCTCCTGGTGTGACCTGCCCTTCTGTTATTCTCCCCAGCATGTGATGAGTTTAACAGGCACGAAAGGGTTAGTGATCTCCCAGGAGCTGCTGTTCCTGTGGCAGATCCCTGGGGAATTCACTGGCCAACGGCAGCTTTTTTTTCTGTTGATGCAACATGTGAAACTTTAACTCCCTGCCTGAGAATTTTAGTGAATTAATAGCTCAGAAAATGCTCCGGGTTTCCTGCTTGTGTGGAAGGCAACTGCAAGCCACACAATTTACTTCTACTCCCTTAAGTAATAACTTGATAGCTGATGTTCCATTTATTAGTACATACTTAACATGCATACAGCAAAAGGCAGGCATGAAAGTCATCTTGCACTGAGACTTGCTTTTCCTCGCTGTCATTGCTTTCTGGTGCAGTTTACTGGGAAAACTGACTCATCTACTACTTTAGTAATACACACTAACATGGTGGGGCTGGGGGATTCCCTGTGAGAAGAACTACTTGCAGTTCAGCTGTAATCAGCACAGTTTCTCTACAGTTTATTTATATATGTATGTGTGTACACACAGTGTGAATACACATTCACACTCATATATATATGTGTATGTTTGTATATATATACGTATAGGTACACTTTCTAGTCTCTAAGGTAGTACTGCATGGTAACTTTTGCAGCACAAAAGTAAAGCTTCCATGAGGGAGCTTAGAGCTTTGCTAACTCTGCAAACAAAATGAGCTAAGAAAGTACAGGCTGTTTTTATCATCTGCTGATGAATATGATCTTTAAAAAGGTACAGGCTATTGGAAAAAAGTATACCAAAAAAAAAGAAAGCAGGTCCCTGCCGTCCAAGGTAATATAAATTTTAGGCCTTTTAAACCTATTACAAGAAAAAAAAAGAGCCATTTGGTATCAGGTGTACCTTTTTGGTCACAAATGGAGGATAGGTGATAACATGAGGCAGATGGTCTATATCATGCCTTGATAAACACTTAATAAAAATGTTCCAAGCTCTCCCACAGCCCAAGAAGTGATATGCAGATGGTCTTGGCTTAGTGGCCCTTTCAGACAGGGATTCAGTGTTAAGTATATCTGTATTGGCTGCTCACATGCGTTCCAATTCCATATTTAGTCCCTGCTTGCATTGAGTACCCACTAACTTAAATGGTAATCCTCAGTGTAGAAGGTTTTGTAAGTCAGTCAAAGAGATTGCTCACAATCTTTCCGGTGTATATTAATTCACATTGAGAACAGTTTATGACCTAAGGTGACTGTCCTGAAGCAAATTCCCTAACAACTGACCAGCGAGGTCTGACATCAAACTTAATATGAATAATTTTCCTCCTTTCTGAGAGTTAATTTTCAATGGCTCATAAGAAGTATTCACGCAGGGAATAAATACAGTGCTCGCTGTGTGCTGCCTACATGCTAATCTCACACGTTAAGAAAGCATCCTGCCCTGATGGCGTATCCTGCTTTCACCAGGCATTTCAGTAAAAGGGCCTTTGTGCAAGGATTTCAGTGCTTCAAATGGAAAAAGAGAAAAAGAAAATAAAAACCTTAGGCAAAGCTAAGACAGAGATGCTATGAATTTCCACTAGTATACACTGAACTGCTCTTTTCCAACCAAAGAAGCCTTCATGCTACCATAACTGTTCAACTGATTTCACTTCAAAAGATGCAGGCAGCTTTGCAAAACATTTTTGTGGTGTTCATCCTTTCAACTCATTTTCTGCTACGGAATTAATTTACAAACAATGTGTGTTGTCCTCCAAGTAACTGTATGTGAAAGATGTCCCGTGAAATGAGGCTTTTCTTACCAATAGGGCCACCCAGTTTGCCCCCTGAAGACACGTCCTTCTAAAAACTGTATTTATGTTTTCTTTTTTATACAGTATTTGAAGCTGAGAGTTTTCTTTTTAACATTTGGCATAACCTTTTCATTACTTTGTGGTATAGTGTACATCTCACAAAGTAAGAGGCAACAACAAAAAAAAAAGTCTGAGTGCATTTCTTTATGGAGCTGAAGTCACACAACATCTGGTCTTAGCTTTGATCAAAATATTCTTCTAATGTGTTAGAATTTGCAAACTTATTTTGATAAGAATATTTGGCCTAGATATCTTGACAATAAAGTGCTCAGAGTTTCTAAAAATTAAGTAATATCATTTTTCAGCAGAGAAGAAATGCTCACTTTTATAAATCTATAAACATATTCTGATCATTTTTTCAACATCACTGTAGGTATGGGGTCTGGTGACATATACCTAGAAGTAACAGTAGAACAGCTGATGCAAATGAGTTTAAAACATGAAGATCCTTTACCATGTTAAGCACATTGGCTGTTTACAGGATAGTCAGTACTATGGTTAAAAATATGTCTAGCTACTGCATGCTGCTACTTCTGCAGCACACTTCAGGGATAGACATATTTCAGTGCACTCAGAGACGTCCATACAGCCTTCCTGATGTGCAGTGATGGTCTTTGGACATGCTCTTGTTTTTCTGCAATAAATAATCTCTGCTTGTTCAGTTACATTTAACTTTATAGCTTGCCCTTCTCCTCATACTTCTGTTCAGCTTCTTATGGACTTTCCTTCTCTGTCATTGGAAGGTAGAGGAGAAGAAGCCCAGAGTCGGCCCTGGAGGCAGGTGCCAGAGGTACAGCAGCTCCAGGACCTAGCAGGAAATTCCAGGGATGCCCAGGGAGATTCATGGCACACCTGGCATGAGCAGGGTCATCAACCCCAAGTGTCACAAATGAAGCAGAAAACCAGGAATCCTCATCTGCAGGTGGATGATTTTTAAGATTGTGAGTTTCACATTTTCTAGCTTTTCTCCATGATCACAACAGCCAAAATTTAGTATCCTTTTTTTTTTCTTTTGTAACTAAAGCTAGACAGGTCTTTAAAAGTTGATCATCTATGGCATCTATGACAACGTACTTTGTGTCAGGGCCTGCTGTGCATTTTCCATCACAGGGGAATTTCAGCAAAAATTGCTTCTTTTTTTGGTCAAAAATAAAAAATTTCCATGAGAGGTGTCTGCTTCCAGAAAAAATACATATATTTGTTCTTACAATAATTGAAGGCCAGCAAACAAAAGATATTCCAATCAGCATATATTCCAGTTTTCAGCAGAATTTTGCCTGACAAAAATCTATCATTTCTCAGGGGAGAAAAGAAGGAAAAAAACTATTTTTTTCATCCAGTCATATTTTATAAGTCTGCAGTATACAATGCCTATTGTTTTCCCGTTGTTAAATCTCTTACCATGCTTCAGCATTGCAGCTGCCTGTCATGCTTGGGTTTGCATATCTGTGGGGCAGATTACTTCATCGTTTCTGTGTATCAATTCTCCATCTGAAAAGGATCCCGTCTGTTCAGCTGATAAGCATAGAGACTACTGTCTCTTGCTGTGTTTGGGTACAGTGCCACTTAAAATGGGTCTCCAGTTTCAACAGACGCTAATGCTGTGCTAATGTTGCACAAACAATACAAAATAATGGTCTTATTAAACAAGTTTCTTCTGATCAGCTCCAGAGCAGGCAAAGAAACACATTCTTAGCTTTGTTTTTTTCCCCCAGAAACAGGCCTCATGAAGCAAATCTCCCTGGTTCGCTGACAGTGGCTGAGGTCCATAAATCTCTGTGTGCCCATGCTGTTTGCTGAGCACACAGTGAAGACAGCAGTATTATGTGGAATTATTTGCGCACTGGTGATAAAAATCACATTGATATGAAGAGAACTCAGCACTCTTCCCTTTCCATTCCTCCGTGGACTTCCCAAGTTATTCTCAGGCTTTTTTCTTCCTTTCCTTTCCCCAAAAGATTTTATTGTTTTTACTCACCAGTAGAAATTTCCACTTGCACGATAGTGCTGGGAAGAACTGCCCTACCCATGCTTGCCATTGGCACGTCTGAGCTCCAGTTCACTGTGCAGAGGAATCTGTATTTGCAGAGCTGTCCTCTTCGAGTGCTCTGCTCAGAAGAAATCAGTTTTAAACTGCTGTCAGGTCCTAAGGAAGGAGCAAGCGACAAAAGCACCTCCTAGTCACCTCTCCCCACACCTCCTGCCATTCCCAAGGGCAGGAAACACGCACTCTCTAGTACTACAGCATTAAAACACTGTGCTTACTGGACTATGGGACAGCCTTCACATTATTACAAGGCTGCAATGAAAACAAAAAAAAAAGAAAAAAAAAGGAGAAAAGCAAGATAATAATGCACAAGTGTTGGGTATCAGGACATCACTTGTAGCACAGGACACTCAAACGAAAATTTTTTGGCATGTGTGCACGAGCCACATGGGTGGGTTTATTCTAGAAGGTCTCACAAGTAGCAACATCCTAAGGGTCTTGTGGCTCTCTTAAGAACTATTCTTGGGAAGGGTATCTCTCTTTGTGGGCTCTATGAGACTTACAAGCAAACTGCAGAGCTTAAAGATATATATTGAAAATAATATCAACATGAAGAGCAGCTATTTACCCAAATGGTAAAGTCTCTCCTGCTCCCTACATAAAGGTATGATTATTTCCAGTTCAGGCAAGTAGGATTTCTCATTGGGCATACAGAAGAGAGAGAAGCAAAGACAGAAGAGTGGGTCAGCAGTGGCATGATGCAATGATAAAGCAAGAGTACAAGTGCAAATGAGATGGAACACATGGACACAGCCTTGATGGGACAACTGAAGCTGTAGGAACCAAGGCTTGGAGAAGTAGAGAAGCCTGGATTGTCAACTTTCTGGGAAAGGGAAGCTAAGCAGTGTTTGGGACAGTGGAGCCCATCTGATATCTAGTACAAGTACCCAATACCCAATTGGGTACCAGTGCCACTGAGCACATTGTGATGTCTCCAGCTACTCACACTATCCAGGACAGTCAGGATCTGTCACATTCACATTGAAAATAGTGTTACTGAGAGGAAAGTACACTGCAGCCTGAAATCATCAGTATTGTAAAAGAGAAAAAAAAAACTCAAAGAGGAGAAAGTGGAGCATGCTACAGTCAGTTGTCTTCTTGTCTCAGGTACAGTTTCTCAGTTACAGAAATGGCTTGACCATCAACCTCAACCCCCAGAAAAAATAATGTAGAGCAATTTCTGGAGATGTGCAGAAACAATATAGCTTTAGATTCAGCTTAAAACAGATTCTTCAGTAGTCTGTTTCAAGCAAGCATCTAGCTATCAGGAGATGATGCAGACATGCAAAACTCAGTTGGCTTCCTTGCATGTTTCATGCCTATATATATGTAGCATTTGGCTTTGTTTGCATTTCTGAGCTTTATTCAAAGCATGAAACAGTCATGAATCTGCAAAATTGGAGCAGAAGTCTCCTGAGAACAGGCTTACTCATGAGATTTTTAGCATTTCCTGCTTCCAGTTGGGCTGGAACCAACACAAAAGCAGTTATAAGAGCATTTGGCTCTCATATGTCTGGTCCTAGCCAAAAGGCAGAAAATCTAGAGGTATGCAAAGATGAAAAAAAAATGAAGGGAGATTGGGGTGAGGAACCGAGCTGAGCTCTTGAGAAGATAGAAATAATAATAATAATAAACTATTCAGCTGGATCAGTTATTTCTGACGTATTTTGCTAACCTACAGGGCTAGGTCCTCCCCTCTACGTGACACCTGGACTTTCTTACAGAAGAAGAGTCCCTAAAGGCTAGATCTGGGGGCTTTGGCACTGTTTTATACCTCCCTGAAACAAAATAAAACTGCCAAGTCAGGCTGGGATCGAGCCCAGAGTTTGTATTAATTAAATTATTTATTTAGCTGATAATTACAGGCTTCCTAGGCATGATTCTCCTTACACTTACACAAGTGCTGTTCAGAGACCTCTACTGAATACAGAGGGAAAAATAAAAGATCTTGTCAGTGTTCTTCAGCAGATGTGGCAGCTGTTAGAAAGGCCACAACAAACACGCACCATTACAGAACTGTGCACAAATCTGGCATTTCAAGAAGAAACCATCTAAAATCATGAACAGTTGGATCTTGCTTTGCATGCATGTCTGAAAATGAAGCATCTTCAGGACTGCAGATTTATGCTGCTTGCAGATTTCATCATCAGCACTAAAATCCACACATACGGACACAGGGCTATGTGGAATGGGGACAACCCCTCAGACTGCCTGAATCAGTACAGATACTTAAAAAAGCAGAAAACTGGTCTTTTTCTTTGCAAATGATGACTCCAATGGCAATGACAATGCACTCTAAGCAGTTTGTACTTTGGTTGCAATGAAGTGGTCATGCAAACATGCAAGAAGCATGGCAGGTGCAGAGGTGCTCAGGATGGCCCCACAGCAGCCACCCACACTGGGGCCTGTCAGGTCAGCACCATATTGAAGCATTTGCGTCTATAAGATGAGAACTGTGCTGGCTCAAGAATTGCTACTCTGCGGTCAGAATTGACATAAGTTGCATTTGCTCCACAGTAAAACTCTCTCTTTATGTTATTAGAGCCATATTTACATATATTCTTTTTTCGGTGGTGGCCAGTGATAGGACAAGGGGGAATGGGTGTAAGCTGAAGCACAAGAGGTTCCACCTGCAGGT
>JAUBOD010000939.1:918754-937325 GCA_032353885.1 Nothura maculosa
TGATTCTGCATTTTTGACTTTCCTCTTAGACTAGGTAATCTGGTGTAGATGGGCTGTATAGCATTTTCATGTGTCATCCCCTGTCTTATAATATACTCTCAGCTATTTATGATACACTTGGAGATGCAGAGGTATTCCTTAGCTTTCAAGATACAGAGCTCTATGAAGAATTCACATTTTTCTCTTCCCTGAGGTTATGTCAAGTGACCAGGAGCTGGGGATGGTCAGCATTAGAATCAGTCCAGACAACCAGTCCAATTGATCAGAATCAATTTGCTTGACCAGTTGAGAGAAAAGTGAGGCAGGAGGGCAGCTGAGGTCAGCGTTGCTGGCTGCCCCGGGCCCCAGCTCGTGTTTCCAAGATCACGGACAGCCTGTGGAGTCTGTGGCAGCACCTCTGCAAAGCTCATGCCTAGGAATTATTCCTGGATCTTCCTTTCCTTCAGCCCTCTGACAAATCAGTTCACTCTTGGCTATTTGCATATTTTTGTATACAGCTCAGAAATTTGGCTATCTTGCACTGGTGAGTCAGACCATACACATCCCAATGTCTGGGGATGTTCCCCTGAAGAGAGGGAATAATTGAATTAGGTTCCCACTAGTCATCAGTTTGGAATGGTCACAAAATATTTTTAAAATGAACATCTTTCACTGGGCTTCTTAAACTTGGAAGATGACTGCCTATATGTTTGGATATTGGTCTGCTAATCAGTAATTTATTTAACTCAATACATGATACACGGGAAAAGGACTTTTAAATACTTTAGCATGGTTTTGAGTGATGTCTTGCTTTAGTTTTAAAGAAGAGATACCAAATAAAAATCTTATGTAAAATTCATGCCAGTCCCAGTTTTCATTCAACGAAAAGTACCAGACCTTATAGATCCTTGAATTCTAGGAATCAAATTAAAAATGAACCTGAATGTAAAACTTCCTTGTTTTAGCCTTGCAAATAAAAGTGTGAACACCCTTTGCTTAACCAGTTTGTGGCTTCCTGCTCACAGTATGATCAACATCATCACCCAAACATCTGAGCACAAACACTTCACTTATGGCAGTGACCTTTCCTGTACCTCCTGCAGTTTTGTCCCACAACTTTACATCTCAGTGGAACACAACGTAGCTCCTACTGTACATACACTAATGTCAAAGAAAATGGGCAATGACTTTGCTTTTGGCACTCCCTTTTTACTAGCGTCTTAACTTTGACATCTTTAATCACCTGGGGCTTGAGAGATTTGTTATAACTAAGAAAGGACGAGTCCAGATAGCTTTTTCCATGAACCCATGCAACGCAAGTCCCATTTGGTTATCACTGGCAGTGCTGTGATAGTTCAGCAAGGCAAAACACTGGTTAATTACTTACAGGCTTTTTTTGGCTCAGCAAGTAAATCCTTCAACAGTTTTGCTTGCTTACTCTGCTATCCCATTAGACAGGATAATTTGGGGGCTAGACAAGAAGGGTTTTCACAACCCTATGGCTTTCCAAACACAAAATCCCCAGTTGCTGGGACGCACTTCTTCCAGAGCACAGTGACCCTGTGACACAGCCTCCTCATACGCTGCAGAATGATTTTATCTTAAGAGATCAGAATACCACAGTGAGGTTGAAGAGTTCTAAGTACTATGGCAATAGTAATAATAAATAACCATTTTACTCTCCCTCATATCATGGATACAGGAAACCAGGACCCCAAGTATGCAAGGAGTAGAGAGATTACTGTTGCCACTTCTGATTGGGGAATACCTGCCTCCTTTGAAGCACTGACAGGCTGTGGTTGCACAACCAGATCTGTCCATGGACTGTGTTAAGGTGACTCGAGACCTGTGTCACTGTGTTAAGGTGACTGTGTTAAGGTGACTCGAGGTAATCAAGACTCGAGACTGCATCACATGGTGGTACCTTCAGCCATGATTAATCTCACCTGAACTCTGTCTTAGTCCCCATATCCCTTTTGACTAGGGCACTTTAAAGGCTAAGCACAGTGGCACAGTGAAAGCTGTGATATGGACTGCATCTCCTTTGTGCCCGTATTTTATATTCAGAGTTTACTAGTACTCTGCATGTTTAGTAATCTCTGAATCATACCAAACTCATAATAACCAAATCTTTGTCTGTAGCAGCGTGACCTAAGCTTTATGCCTGTTACTTCTGTGGCTCACTCCCAGGTATTGGAAACTCTCAGTTGGATGTTAAATTTTATTGAAGACCATCCTTGGATCTGTATATTTTATCAATTGTTTGTATGAATATGACATTCCTTCTTTTGTTTTCTTCCCTTCTTATCTTTCTTTTCTTCCTTTTTCCTCTATCTCTTTCAGCTTCTCAGAGGTCTCTATCATCCCCCTTCTTCTGCAGCTGACACGTCCAGTAGCTTTTCTGTGATCCTCCATTTTTCCTTCGCCCTCTCTCTAATATCCTTTCCTTGTGGGACACCACAACAGCTCCCATCACCTCTTTTATCATCTTTATGCTGATGACTCTTAAATCTTTTCCACCCTAAGTCAATTCCCCTTGGCTAAGGTTCACATGTCTTTGATAACACCTCATTAATATCTTCCAACTCCCTCAGGCTAGCTGGCAAAACCAGCTCTTCTCCTCTCTGTGTCCTCTTCATTCTCCCATGCTTTCTAAACTCCCAATTTTGAAACCTACTCTCATCATCCTGGGCTGTCTTGTTACTGTCCTTTCTGCTCTCCTCTCTTCTCATCCAATCCTGTCACCTTCCTCCATGCAAAATCTCTGTGATCATGGCCTTCTTTCCACTCCCAATAACCCTACTCACAATTACTTCTCTGTTTTGCCTGTAACTACTCCATATCCATGTTTTCACATATTGTTCAGACTTTTTTAAGATGTTTGTATTTCATCTCCATTTCTATATTAGTCCAAGTGGAAATTTTGAGGAGCTGTTTGTCCAGTGAAAGCCTGGATAAAAGGTCAGCTACTAGCCCAATAGGGAAGATGCCTACATGCTCTTAGGGCCTGCAGTGATGGTGAAAGGTTTGGGGAAGTGTCAAGCAGCAGTACCTGGAGGAAGAGGAAAATCTCTTGAGAACAACTACGTGTTAGGAATAGCACAGAGCTGGAGGAAAGCTTACTTGGTACGTGCTGCTGAGAAAGACACTGATGGTCATACATGAAATCAGATCACCAGAACGCATGCTATTTTACTTAGAAGGATCTGGGCTCATGTTTAGAACTTCATAAAAAGTACAAGTGGAGATGGATGTCAGATAGAGTTCATGAAATCTCAGTTTCCCCGTTCTCTCTTTTGAATACTCTCTTCTTAGCCTTTTCTTTACTCATGTCCCACTTCAGTCCATCGTGTCCTCCTTTGCTCTCCTTATATATATCTGTATTTCTGCAACCAGGCTCACCCTTTATATCTTCTAAATCTCTCTTTTGTAGTCAAGTGTTTCACTATCAACACTTTTACTGCCTGCTTTTCTTTTACTAATTCAAACTTTACAGAAAGTGATAGAAAGACGAAGTTTATCAAAAATATAAATAAAAGAAAACTAACAATAGAAAACTGTCATTAACTAATACATTGTACATTCATTTTAATGTAGTTTCTTCAGGACACACTCTCAATGCTCACCAGTTTATTCCTCTCTTATAGCAGCAGGTCTCAAAGATATGCAGCCCCAGCAGCTTCAAATTTGAGAGTAGTGCAGCTGAAACCATGATTTCAGTGATCTGGAAATCGGTGTGATATGGTGAGAAGAAAGATCCAGAATAGTGTTCTACCCATGCAAAAGTTTCAGTGAGAACCAACCAGCTGCTTTTTTCCAGCTTAGCCCATTGCCTTCCAAGCAACACTTGTGTCTCGGCCAGACGTCATATCCAAAGCAGCCAGTTTTGCAGGCTCTTGCAACAGTCTGCACCTTGCAAGGTCAAAAACAAAGGGACGCAACAGGCAGCAGAGCAGCGTAGATAACAGCCTTTTGCTTGGCCAGTAGTCTTTCTGACAACAGAATGCTTCCTCATATAGAAAAACAAGTATCTGTCTATATTTACATTTGGGTATAAACTTTCATTTACTAAGTATTGTTTCAGTCAGTACTACAAATTTGATCTTTATAGCCTGGAGACTATTTGTGCTCTTTCTAACATAGACATTTACATTCTGCCAGCTGAATTGTTCTCTAAGTACTGATGACCAGCATATTGACTAGGTTTCCAGTGTGTGCAATGAGAGTTTGGACACCTTGCTCACATGGAGTTATCTACATCTAGTCGTCTGAATGAAGAGCTAAGTTCCACTTCTTATTACCCAAAAAAATGCCTAATTATTTTTTCCATACTTGATTATCTAAGATCTCAGACTACACATTTAGTAATACTTACCTAGGTTTCCATTTCCTACCATTAGCCAGATATGTAACTTTTTTTTTTTTTTTGCATTTTCAGGGAAAGCACTGATTTCACTTGTTATATTATTTTATTTTTCCTTTCAAAAGTCCAATATCTGGTAAACTCAATAGTCTTGTGGGGAGTTTGCTATGCATTAAGCTGCACAAACTCACAAACTTGGCCTTAACTTTTACACCATTCACGTTCTGATCTATTGTTTCTGCAGGAGTCTGATATCTGGTCATAAATAAAAAGAGACATCTAAATGTCATATATTTCTTGGGGCTGAAATAGTTTTGGAACTGATCCATTAGTAGAGTTAACTTTGTGTTATCCTTTACATTGCAGAGCAGAGAGTACTTCCAATACATCATGCCCAATCACTTGAAGGAAAGCAGATGCTTGTCATTTCTTTCCTTACCATCTTGCTGGAACAAAAATAATGTTCAAACACATACCTCCTCTTTCTCCTGTGCTAGGATAAGACCTCTTCAAAAAAACAAGGTTTTTCCAGGTGCCATTTTTACTGCTATTTTCATCATTGGTCTACTGTAATACACTTGGGGGTCAGATATGCAGGAATAAAGGAAAGCCATGAACTAACCTGGTGTTTGCGCTTGCCCTCATCAGGAGCTCAGCTAGGGGAGTTAAGTCCCTTGCATAAATCAGAGTAAAATTTAAACTGTTCTAATCTGGTTATTCTGGTACTTCACAACAGACACACATATCAGCATAATGTTTGTCAATGCTGGAAAATTAGATCATGCTAGAAAAAGACCCTCGAGAGTTATGGCCACTAACACACTGTTAAATATTTAGCACAGGAAGACACCATCATGTTTAACATTGTGGCAGCTGGTCAGCCCTTGGGCTTAACCACAACCAGTTGATGTGATGTTAAACACAACAGTCCCTGTCTATGTTCAGTGTTTAGCAGCATGTTTAGCATTGTCTTAGTTACCAAGATTCCTTGGGGTTGTGTTTTATCATGATGCAATTTTCCAGTGTGGAAATCTTCCAAAAGACTGGTGTTTTACAACCACTGGAACATAAGTCAGAATATAAAGTGTCAAAGTAGAATGCATGGTCTTAGCCCCTATGCTTGGCTTGTGGCTCTTCAAGAGATCTTCCTCCCACACATGATATTGCCACAGGTGTAATCCTGCACTAAAAGATCCTTTGTTCAGGAAGGAAGCACTCATTTATTTCCCCCTGCAGAGTCCTCCACTCTGGAATAAGTTCCACCCTCTTTGTACAGCTCAGATTTAGTGACTTGCAGGTATCTTGGCAAGATGTATCTATTTTCTTATTTTTTCTTGCAGATGACAAGTTGAGCAAATCAAAATGGCAAGTTGAGGGAGGCTATTGCTTTGACAATGGATCTGATGCAGTACAGCAAATCAAGATATCTTGGAATTTTATCCATAGATGTGTATATTTTGAATAATTACCCAAGTGCATGGAGTCATCCTGATAGGTGCTTTTTAAATAAGCATGGAGCAAGTAGCAAAAGATAAACACATTACGCCATTATATAACTCCTGTAGTTTGAATTCTCCACTGCTCCTCTTCCTGGATATTTAGGAGCAGAACTATTTAGCCCAAAATACTGTGGAGGTG
This sequence comes from Nothura maculosa, assembly GCA_032353885.1. Classification (NCBI taxonomy): domain Eukaryota; kingdom Metazoa; phylum Chordata; class Aves; order Tinamiformes; family Tinamidae; genus Nothura; species Nothura maculosa. The sequence goes on from JAUBOD010000939.1 coordinate 924,735, forward strand.
TTTGGACTTGGGTCCACAAGTAAGTTTTGAATTGATTCCACAAGTAAGTTTTGAATCTAACCTTTTTTATCTATTACAGAAACTCAGTCTTGGATCAGAACTTTTCTTAACTTTGAGAAACTACGGATATGATCCAAACAAGGCATTGGGCCTAAGTCTGTTCCAGTTTTCTTCACCCGGAGGGATGGGTCCCAAGGTATTGGGTCCTCACATTTTTGATAGAGTTGCAGCAGATGCCCTAGCAAACTTTCAAACCTTTCTGCCACAGATTGCAAAAATTTTGCAAAATTAAACTTCCAAACACAATAGGTCTAGCTATTTCCCATGCCCTTCTTTTGCTTAATATAAAATATATATATATAGTTTTGAGGAAAAAAAAACATGTTCCTGAAACATTTAATTTAACTAAAACATGTGGAGTCAGGGAGTGTAAAAATTAGGTGCTTCTCACTAGTGACAAGTAGCCTTAGAAAGATGATTCCAATTATAGTAAAAGCAAGTGATTCTAGAGACATGCATTTTAAAAAATATATCTGAAAAGAGTTGTTTAGTGGAAAAAAATATTTTCTAACCATACTTTTACACCATGTTGGCTATGCAAAACAAAAGACAGGGAAAAAAAGTCATATCAATCGGCATTTTCTGGCTTTTGAATAAAGTTGTCCAAATGCTAAACAATTTTAGTGTACTCTCCTCCTCATAAAATATAAATATTTTCTTAATCTATAAATTTTATGTTACTGTTATTTACATTTACAAATTTTAGGACATTGATCATTATTGTCTGCTACTCTCCTATCTCGGCTTTTTGTTGCACATATAGAGGAGAACAAAAGGTAGAGGATGTTTACCACAGTAAAAATCAGAGCATTTTTTGGTACCTGAAATCTTTGAAAATTTCTTTCTGGGCAGCTGTTTTTGAAAATCTGAGAATTAGACAGCAATCCAGCATAGATACAGCAAATTGCCTGTTCCATTTTGGTCCCTTTCAGACAGCTAGCTGCCAGATAAGACTTACCACAGCGCTTTTGTCACTTACACATCTACGTCAATGTGGCTGAAGATTGCTGAAACTTGAACCATGAAGAAGGACTTATGTGAAGAGTGATGATGTTTCATGCTTTGCAGTGGGGGACAAGTCAGACAGGAGTCGACTCAGAGATCCCACAGCCCTCAATACAGACAAGAATAGGTCTTGCAAGGGGAAAAAAAAATGAAGCCCAGAGTTCTAGCTTTCTTTTGTTTCATTTAATTATCATCCCAGACAATTGTGCGGAAGACAATGTCTGATTCATTGAGTGGCTGAGATATTATCAAGAATTCTATCACAACACCATTGCACATACCATGGTGTACATAAAGGATATCATCTTGGGGGCAGTTTCAGTAAGTGAAAGGGTTGGAAGCTATGTAAGGTAAACAAGGCTGTTGTGTTGAGTTTTTTTTTTTCCTGGTGTACCCACACTTATAGCTGCCAAAAAGTGGACAAACTTTTGCCTCCAAAAATAAAAAGTGATTATACTCTGTCTAACCAAGTCTACCCTTAACTACACCACTGCCTATCACAAAAAGAAGGGCAGAGATGTATTTTGTGGTATTGTTTTTGGAAAGTTTCCATTCAGAAGTTTGCAAGAATTATGTGGGTGTGTTGTTGGTGAGGAGCTGAATGTCTCTGTGCGTGTGAACTCACTGCTCTGTAGAGCGCTCCAGTATTATCTTTGCAACCTTCTGCGTGCACTGGGCACAGATGTTTTATCCATCAAAATATCACCTAACAGAGGAAGAATGTCCTGTTTGTTATCCCGTTCTAGTGGTGACTATGACTCTTGTTTTTTTTCCAAAACTCTTTTTTTTTTCATCCCTCACATGCCCTGTGGATGATCTTCCTAAGTCTTACCTTCCTTAAGTGATATCTGCAGATCCTACTGTTTCCTTTCAGCTGTTCACAGGGAAGCTTTAGATCTTCACCTTTCTTTGGCTCTCATCATAATACAGCCACCTTCTGCTCAAGTAGTGCATCGCTCTCCCAATCATACATAATCTACAAACAACTCCACGGCACTGACTCCACTCACGGCTGGATCAAGCCTTTGAGGAACAATAACTACTCCTTAGGAGGTCACCTGCCATTTGCAAAGCAAGACTATGTGCCCTTACCTCCACATTCAGCAATATTAACCCTACTTCAGATTGCTTCTCAATTCCTTTCACATCTCCTCTGCCCAGACTTTCTATGGGTCACTAACAAAGACAATATTTGTTCTAACTTTCAGTCATCCGTGCAACTTTGAATATCAGTAATATGTTAAACTCTGTGACAAGACGAGCAGGAGTGTCAGGGCGGGTAGTTAGATAAGGATTTTCAGCTGAAAGATAGAATTTCACTCTGCTCTTCCTTAAATATGTGCATGAGCAGAATTGATCCCCATCAAATGGAGTTTCATGTCTGTTTCTCAAATGGTGAATGGATAATCTCTTACACCAGATCTGGCCCTTTAGATCTGATGTCTAATTTTTTCTGTGCTGCTGGCTTGCTGCATGATCTTGCAGAAATCAGCCCACATCTCCTTGCCTAACTTTCTCACTCTCTCCTTTGTTCATCTTCCTAATTCAGCTCTTCCGCAGTAAAAGGCATGGGTAGGATCTCATAGCTTTCCTAAGGTCTTAACAGTAATCAGCCCCAATTATCCACTGAGGCTCTTGGTACAGTGAATAACAATAACAACCAATATGGGGAAGAGTGGGCTTTTGGGTTTTAATAGCAACTTTTAGGACTGCAATAAAATAAGGGGTCCTGGGTGGTGTGCTTCCTTTGTGCTAGCGGCTGAATTCTCTGTATGCTTCTTCTGACTCATCCAGGTTTTAAAAACAGAAATTACAAGGTGGGATGCAAGTCGTTAAAATGTGTCAGGTTGCACATTCTTAGCTTCTTTTATGCTCTACAAAAGTATTCTAAGCAAGGACATGTTCAATGGTTGCCTGTTAGGCACACTGGCAGCTTGTCAGGGTCCCAACCAATTTGAACTAATTAAATAGAGCAGCTACAATATCCATCTGGGAGGCCTCCAGGCTGCAGGTTCCAATATGTTCTGTTTCATCTTGATGAGAGAAAACACCCCTTAGTCACGATAGGGCATTGCATGATGGGGTTTGGGGCTCCATGAACTCATCTCTGTAATTAAAAAAGGAGAACAGCTGCAGGCTGCCTCGTAGCATTTCCTGGGTGACACTGGTCTGGAGACAGCAAAGCATTGTGCTAAAGCTAAGAGAAAGTTCCCTTCCCGTCCACGGTGTGTAAACTGAGACTCCGGGACATCTTCCACTGCAAAGCCATGGTCCTCTTCAGTTTCCTCAGGCAGAGAGTAAGGTGTTTATCTGCCACGTGGAGAACTACCTGCCTTAGCTACTAGCAAACTAGCCCAAGCAGAACCAAACTTAGTCAGGACTAGTTGCAACAAAGTTCAGTCAGGGCTAGTTGCATGGCACTACCCTCAGCTGCTGATTCATTGCCTGCTCTTCTGAGATGGAAGAATGCATCTGCCATTCCTATCCTCATCCTTCAGCCTTAGATGTGCATAGAAGACCACACAAGGTACATGTGCATCATTTTAGATGACTTGTGCCAGTGGTGTCTTTCCAGCAGTGATATCCTTCCACCCACAACTCTCACCTCATTTGCAAGGCTTCTACTCAGCTTTTCCACTTTATCTCTCAGGATGTATTTAACACATTTATCTTTTCTACAACTTTCTGGAGAGAACAAGGAGAACACAAGGACAACAGCTCCAACCATCTTCCTCTCCTTCCCCAAAACAGAGCAATTTCATCCTCCACAAGTCAGATAGTGCCAGTTCCTGACAAGGTAACACATAAACAGATCACTTCTTCCGTCTTTCTCTTCACAGACACTCTACAAAATCACTAAATCTGAACATCTCTGCCTGCCTGGACTCTGTTTTTTTTACAGGCATCTAAGACTGTGACAAAACCTTATCAAAATTTCATGCTATGGAGAAGATGGTTTCTTTTCTACCTCCTGGTTAGTTTCATAACATTCATCATATCAAACACATCAAACAGGACATAAAAGACAACAGAACCAGATAAAAGGCACGTAAAACTTACTGTTAATTCGTACTTAATACATTCTATTGCCTTGGCTTCATAAGAGGGCTGGGTAATTTGAATCTTAAGTATCTGGTTCCCTAAGGAAGAAGTAGACACCTTACTCAAGCAGATGTGTTCAGTTTTGAAGGACTTCAATTTCCCACAGAACTGGCAGAGCAAGGGAGGAAACACAGTCAACCCAAAGAACTCCCTCCTTACTGGTCTTTATTCCCACCTGCCTCTCCTTGAGGCTTTTTGTTTTTGCAGTCCCAGTTTGGGTGATGCACAAGACACCCGGGAAAGGTGGTTCAACTCAGAACTTGCCTGAGTTTCAGTGTGCTGCTAGCAAAGTGACAATAATGAAACACACTCTTATCGGATAGAATATTTTCTTGATCATCAACTATTTGCAGGAAAATGTACATGTTTCTAGCAATAGGGTGCTGCTAACCAGAAATATTGTGTGATTTCTGAATCTGAGTTAAGCTCATAATTTGTGTGAGTAGCAGAGTGTGCACAAATAGGTATATGCAGATTGCAAAAAAAATTAAACAAATTTATAATTCTAGCCCTAGGACAAGCTACAAGTTTCAGGTGTTCTCTTGAGGTAAAGCTGCAGCATTTCCATTAAGAGTCTCCATGATGCAAAACCAGGGCGAGTATTGTCATTAAAGATTTTCCTTTTGCACTTCTAATACAAGAGTGAAAGCTATTCAGAACAAAGAGAATAAAAACAGCACCTAAACACCCCCTGCACTACCCAAGCAACAGATACAAATACTTTCTCCTACTGCTTTCTATTCTTTGAAGAGCAGCTTTCCTCAGAAAATAAACATGTTTTCCTTGTAAATCCATTAAATGTCGTTCAGTAGACCACAACTATCTTCCCACATCTGGACTGCTCCAGATCCTGAGGGAAGGATAGGCTTTTCTAAAGTCTCACAGACTGTCATGCTTCTTAGACACAACATTTTTTTCACTGTGCTTTACAGGCCACCATTAACATAACAACATAGTAAAATTCTAGCTGATTATCACAGCCAAACAATCATCCTTGTAAAGCCTTTTCCATGCTCAGAATTGCACTGCTTTAATTAAAGGTGTGTTTGAAAATCAAATTAGTTAAGACAGTGGAAACACAGGAATCTATTTAAGGTTGGTCTATATTGATTTAGCTTAATCTGATTAGGAAATGATTTAAAACTAAGTTGATACAGAGCAGATTTACCTCAGTCTAAATGACCACATCTAGTGTAACTGAGTCATTCTTAAAGGAGTTTTGTGTGTACTGTATCCTACCATCATGTCGAGGAGCAGGAATTGAAATGAAACACCCAGAAAAAAAGAATGATACTTAGGACCTGGTTCAGCACCACAGCAATTCCATGTGCCTGTGCTGTTGGGCTAGGATTGAAACTGAACCCGTTGTAGTAAAACATAGAAAGAAGCATAGTCCAATAGCACTCCTTTAATGCATTTTGTAAATTTTCCAGCTCTAAGCAGGATGAACTCTTTTGGATATTTTTTTTAAACCAACCCTGGCAGTGGTTCTTAGATGCTCTGATTTCCTGAGCTGCAAATTCTTTTTTTTTTTTTTTTTCAGTTTTTATTTAAAAGTCCTGAAAACTTCAAGCACTTCATAACTGGAGACTATAATAATACAAAACCTTACCTGACTCCTTTAAGAATTACCACTTTCTAATCAAGGTTGACAGATCTTCTTACACAAATGAGATAAACTCATTTTTATGAATAGTATACTGGTATCCAAATTCTACTCTTTTAATTCCTCAAAGAAAAGTTAAAAAAATAGAAAAGGATATTACATTTTTTAAATAAAATGCCCCCAAATAAAATCGTACAGAAGCTTAAAGTCTGAGAGGGGTCCCTTGCGGTGCTTTCATACTGTAAACGCTGAGGTTTTAGGTTACTTACATAAGCTTTACTCACCAATAGAGCTGGCTTAAAAAAAAAAGAGAGAGAATGCTGAAACAGCTGGATGTGAGTCATTTGGACCATGACGGAGATGTGAGCACTAAGGTAGGAGTTTTGTTGCTCTGCCTGCTTGCCGAGGAGGCACTTTGCTGCGAGAGGCGCCGCCCAGCAAAGAAATAATGTCCCCTAGGCTCACAAGAGATGCTGTGCTGCAGAAAACCAAGCAAGACACATCAGCACCTTCTTAAATTGGGTCTTCTCCCATGTACTTGGATTAAAAAGTCCTGTGCTGCAGGCAGGCAAAGGGAACTGCTGAGTGGATCCCTGGGTCTGTGCAACTAAAAAGGACAGGCATGCGATTTGGAAGAGCTGCCTTGGTGGCTTTTTCTGGGCAGGAGAATGAGCAGGATCATTCAGAAGAGCTCAAGACAGCAGGAATGGGTAGAAAAAATGAAGGCAATATTGATAAATCTGGCTTTTTTGGAGGTTTTGCTGCAAATCAGCACAGATGGCTCTTTCACCCACACCCCAGCAAAAATTGTGATTTATGGCTGGAGGCAGCACGCATGTTGCTGTGAATTATGGCAGTTTAAGAAGTTCACATTTGTAATTGGGAGCTGGTAATTATTTACCATGAAATGTGATCATTACTGTCAGGTGACGATGACATTCCCCCGCTTATGCATTCAGTAACTTTTTAAAGACTCTGCATGAACTCTTTGTAGGGGGCTGAAGGAGGAGCGCTGGCTTCTGTCCATCCCTGCTACCAAAACGGGTGTGTGTTTTGGCAGCAGTTTTGCTTGGAATATTCGATTCAGATTAATGTAATTTCAACATCTACTATCCCAAGTGTGTGGTGGTGCCACTAAACATACACATTTGCCAACTCTAAAGTGCAAGCCATGTCATTCAGCATGGGAGTGAAGTGATTCTTATCTCCCACATGTGTACCTTTCAGATTAGCTCCACTGAAATCAGTGGCATTACAAGGGTTTAAAACCAGCAGCGGTGGGAACCAACCCAAGAGAGGCAGTAGATTAGTAGGCAATTCAGGACTTGGAGCAGTGATCGCTTGGTCTGCAGTCGTCAAGCTTTAAAAATAGACGCAGCATCACATCCTAGTCCCAGCTCCTCGTCTCAGTTCTTTCTGCATTCAGACAAACAGAAGAACAGCCAGAAAGTACCAAGAGGAAAGAAGATCCTTTCAGGGAACAAATGAAGCCAGATATCCTCTTTTAAGACAGCACTGTTTCTACTCGATGAGTGCATTTTGTCCAGAACTGTACACAAACCTAGCACATATTATACTGTCTTGGGATAGAGATCCTTCCAAGATGAGATTGTAGCTGTTCCTTTTAAAAAAAAAAACACCAATGCATCTTATCCACAGCAAACACATATCCCTACCCCCAACATTAACCCTCTTACTTCCTACTGGTACATATTTATCACATCCTTTAAAAAGAAAAGATAAAGGTATTGGATTACAGGACACAAATGCTTTCCTTGTTTTTTTATTATTTTTATTGTAACTGTGTAAACTATAAATCCATTCTCCTGCTGAAACTTCTTTTATTCCCCAGAGGGTCAGTGAGATTGTTGTGCATGGACAGATGTCTTCTCCATTCTCACTGCCTGATAGATTGTTTGTTTGCTTTTGACCTTTCAAGGCACTTCAGTCTTGGGTCCAAGAAGGTCCTACAAAGACTGTCCATGCCAAGAAAAAGAGGCTAATTTTATTTTGCTGAGTAGCTAGATCTCTCAGAAAAAAAAAAAAAATGTCCTTTATTCTGCAAGAAATTACAAATGGCCATACTGTGTAAGGATTTGCTCTAACCCAGGTGTTGCTTGCCACTGCCCAACCAGTCCAGCATTGCCCTTTTCCATTGCTTATGACCAGTCCTTGGCGGAATTACTTGAGTTACTATTAATTCCTGCACTTTTTTTGTTTGTTTGTTTGGTTGCTTGGTTTTTTTTTGCTTCTTCTGACACATTCAGTGCCTTTCTGTGATTTGGTGGATAACATGGAGCCCAGAGATCAGGTCTCAAGTTCTCAGGGACTCCATAGTCCCTGCTGGATGGTTACTTGCACGCAAGTGTAGATATTACTGTTTCATTCCTGTGCTCCCTAAAATTTTTGATCCACATGAAATTTTTCTGTTCATTCACCCTAATAAAATGTCAGAAAGGAGGAGTGAAACAGTTGCCATTTCCCCCAAAATTGTAGATGGATATCAGATTATGATTCTTGAGAAAATATTTGTGCATATGCACATTGTATTAGGAGGAAAATGAAAATATCAGGGAGAAAAATAGGAAAGTACTCAAAATCCATAGAAGAAAGACTTTGTTAAAAATAAAAGACAGTATTAACTACCTTTACAAGTATGTTCTAGTTTCTTTTGCTTGTTAAAGGAAAAATTCATTTGTGCCTGCAAAGCACAAATGGCAAGAAAGGGTAATCTCTGTCCTAACCACTGTCTCGCCACATTCACAAAACTTGATTACATTACCTTAATGGCCAAAGTTATGAGTTCCTCTCCCTTCCTCATAAAAGCCTCCAGAGAGCTACTATGTACAGGAGACCCTACCCATACAGAAAACTGCCCTCCACTGCTCAGACTCTAAGCCTTGTCTCTGGGGCTGGCCTCATTGCATTGCATTCAGTCTGATCCCAGCAGTTAAGGACACAAAGAATGACTTTAAATATTTAGGTTTTCCTGACTCCCCAGGGACATAAACTGGATTATCATTTGGAGAGAAAGTCTTCTCTACACATTCCCGATGCCTGTGGGGGAGTAGGGACATGTTGCTGTATATACAATGATTGCTAAATCTAATGGTGTGTTACTGCGCAGACTTTCTGACCAGCTGTAGCTTACTATTTGTAGGACCCTGTTATTACTGGCTCTCATTTTATTTTAGGGACATTAACCTGCCTGTATACTTCTGCTGGTGCCTCACTCATAACCTTCAGTGTTATGCCAAGCTCAAGACTCCTTAGTAAAAGACTCTTTGTAAGTCTTCATGTTAAACTTTTTTTTTTCCTAATTCCCTCTCTCTCTCCTGCCCTCTCCCATACCCTCTCTCTTTCTCTCTGTCCCTTGGCTTTCGCGTCTCTGTCAGAGAGGGCACTCACACTGGGAGTAGGATAAGGTCACGCTGCTTGTGAACGCCTCGCTGTCAGGAGCCTTCTGCGGTTTGCTGAGAGCACCAGAGCCCCAGCAACCCATCCACGGAAATGGCCTAGACAGCAGCTTCGTCCTAAACTGGGAATTAGGACTCCAGCAACCAGACGTAATTTAGCTAGGTCCCTGTGGGCTGGGAGGAGAATTAATGGCTAGTCAAACCACCTCAACCTGCCATCCTCAGCATGAGCAACCAGCAGGACTTCATTCTCTGGCTGAAAAATTGAAGGCAGTTGTTAGTACAAACCTGGATGTCAGCTAGGATCAAACCTGGCTACAGCACACTCCTCACCTCCCACCATTAGACTTAACCAACCTTTCTATCACTTTCCTTGATTCTGCTAGTAGAAAAGAGAGAAAGAGAGAGAAAAAGAGCAAGAGAAAGAAAGAGAGAAAGAAGAGAAAGAAGAGAGAGAGAGAGAGAAAGGGAGAAAGGGAGAAAGGAAGAAAGGAAGAAAGGAAGAAAGAAAGGGAAAGATCATCTGTCATCATTGCCTTACATACTGTCATTTTTTGTCCCTTTATAGGAGCATTTTCCCCACTTTTCCAGGCCTCAACTGGAACTCAATACCCTCTAATTATTAGGGTGACTTCCCAAATTTCCCAGGCCTTTTTGGAGTGTTTCTACCACTCAAGCATAACCATGCAGAAACACAGCACTGAGTAAGGTCTGGTGTAAGGTATTACACCAGTAGTGCTTTCAGTTACAGGGACTGAGCTGGACTGGTGGCAATGATACCACATCCTTTTTGCTGCCAGGAACTTCACCTCCTTTGGAGTCCTCTCCTTCTTCCCAAAGCTCCTTCTTTATGGTAACCCTTTCTTTGGTCTCCTCCTCTTTCTAGGACTGCAAGACCCAAGTTTCTCCAACCTAAATAGCATCTGTGAGGAAGCACAGCACAAGGTCAGCCTCCTAACTGGTGACTCTGAACTGTGTCTCTCTGTCAATGGAGGGCTTTGGGCTTTGCTACTCTTGTTTAGTCCAGGTGTTTCCAAAATTTATAGCCAGCCTGTAGCAGTTGCAGCTAGCAAGTAACAGGCTTCTGCTTGAAAGTTCAAAAGTTCATTTTTGGACATTCACCTCCACACACTCACATACCCTTAATTATTTGCTGCTGGTGGTGATCACATTTTAAAATCTTTTTCTTCTATAACATGTGCAGTTTCTTAGTTTCCAGTGCCTGTCCCAACTGAATTCTTTGGCTAGGCTTGAGCTTGAGCTTTGGAGATTTTCACCTGGTTGGAGCACTTATGATACATCCTACCCATGCAGCTTCTCTGGTGTCTAAAAAGCAGTTGGATCTCTCCCCAGACACCTTGATAGGCTTCTTTCTCCTTTACCTGGCTACTTGTTTGCAGAGTAGGAGCTAAGTGTCTTTGATATAGTTATTGTCAAATTTGGATGAAATAAGCCAACTTTGTGGGAACAGACTTTTTCAAGGCAGGAGTTGTTTGTTTGTTTGTTTAATCAATGAGATGGGCTCTGACCTCTTGGAAATCCTGCAACCCATGAAAAATTCATGGACTTGGATGTACTCCATATTCCTGGATTCCTGACCTATCTGAGTGTTTGTAACAGAGTCCTCATCATAGAGACTCTCATTCAACTGAATCCAACTGGGGAAAGGAAACAATACCACGTAGCTTGAATTTAGTGGAATTTTTCAAATGCATTAGAGAGAAATCACAACGTGCTTGCAGAGCTTCCAGGGTGAAATATATCAACTAAATCACTTGGTATGAATAATTCTCTCAGTACTATTTCCTGTCACACATTAGGATCAAAAAGTATAAAATGAGAGAGAAAGAAAGAAGAAAAGGAAGAAAGGAAATTCTCCTCCCACACACTTAGAAGATGTATCATTTCTGGATTGCTTCAAACTGAAAGAAACCCAATAATTATGATTTCACATTTCCAAAAGAAATAAGCCCAGTCCCACACAAATAGCCTCACTGTAGTAATATGCTGCTAGCCACTCATACTAATCCTGAACACTCTATAAAAGACCTGAACCAGCAGGCTACCAGTGCTAATTCTGGTTGTGGCTAGCCCTCATGTGTTTACTTTTCGTTAACTCTCTACCACGCAGGGTGAAAAGCATCATATTCTTCATTAAATCCATTATATTTTTAACTCTTGGTGCACTCATCTTCATGTGAGAAAGAATTGCCTACTCAGATGGAAGAGCTGAGTGCATGAAATGATCTGACCTCTATCACAAATCAAATATGAAGCAAGATTTGACAAGTATTTTTTTCAAGAGCTGTGAGACTTTCTTCTAAGAAAAAGCCTGTGTTTTCTCATGTTGGTTAGTGATGTTAATCAACAGAGCTGCTTTATTTTTCTCTCATAAGTTTGTTGTGGAGCTGTTGGGGAAGTGTCTCAAAAGGGAAAAAACTAAGTGAATAATCTGAGGTCTAGGAACAAAACTAGGAGGCTTATCCCTTGTTTGCTACATACAAATACTACACCTTTGAGCTTGCAAAGAGTAAGGCCTTTTGTCACTGCATCAACTTTGCCTTTTTGGTTATTTGCTTATGTTTAAAGGAGTACAATCTCAATATAGGAAAGCACTTAAACCAGGTATACTAGTTTCTGCAGTCAATCTCTACCCCTTCTAATGGACCTAAAGAGGCGATCAACTTGTAAAACAGCATAGAGCTCAATTTTTAGCTTGATAACCCCCATTCTACTCAAAAGGCTGTTTCAGCCTTACTCCTTCAGTAAAAAGTCCAAACCAAAGTTCATATAGCAACAATAATCCCTGTGAAGGTCAGGTCCTGAGCACATGTTTTACTTGATGAAAGCAATTTTTTTCAATGTCAGAGGAACTGCTCCCCGGAGCTGCCCTATCTGCATGCAGAGCAGCAGTGCAGTTCACTGGGTGCCGAAAGTTCAAGCAATCAGCAGGAGTACAATAGGTTCCCAACCCCTTGACATGGGAATTTCTGGTTTATATGCTTTTTTAAAATTATTTTTGAGGTAATTACCAATATTTCCAGTGTCTCCCTAGAAAGGAAGATTCCTATCTGGCAGAATAGAGCAATGAAAGGGAACAGAGAGATTTTTATGGCTTTTGTCATCTTTTAATATTATTTTATGAACTGTGGTTATAGCAGTCCCAAATTTTACCATTGCTTGCTGCTTTGTTTCTGCTTATCGGACTCCAAGCCAAAGCTAAAAGTAAAGCTAGCATGTTTGACATAGTTATCCTGTGCTAGCTGAGAAGGAAAACACAAAAGATAGAGAGATAAAGAGATAGAGAGAAAGAGAGAAAGAGAGTGAGAGAGAAAGAAAGAAAGAAAGAAAGAAAGAAAGAAAGAAAGAAAGAAAGAAAGAAAGAAAGAAAGAAAGAAAGAA
>JAUBOD010000939.1:987810-1000189 GCA_032353885.1 Nothura maculosa
CCATCTTTAAGCTTAGACCAACTCAGTATTCACACTGTGATTCCCATGCTCAACATTCATTGAAAGATCTGAAGGATTTTAGCTTCATGGTTGTTCCTGGCTACCTAACAGTCCACAGCATATTTGGAAGCATCAAGCAGGGCAATTCATCTAGCATGGCCATGCCCCATGTCCTGGCCACCCAACCACCTGTACTCTGCTTCTCCTTGCCCTTCCAACAAGTAGAGGTGACATTAGCTGAGTTTCGCCTATATGTAACACAAAGTGATGTGTGAAGAGGGAAGTGTGCCGCTAGGGTGACACATGCCACTTGGGGTGGGTAAAGGGGTCCCTTGGAGGCTGACTGCAAATGTCAGTGTAAACACACCCAGAGAGTGCTTGGGAGGGAAGCCAGGAGGTGCGTTTAGGGGACTTTGTGTCTGCAGTCTTGTCAATGTGTATGTTGAAATCTCCCAGGATGACAAGTCAGAGTATTTCAACACCATTGTCAACAAGGTATCAGTGAACTCCTTTATGAACTCTTTAGTCTGTAGAGGTCTGTAAATGAGCATAAAACTCTGTGTTAGCTTTGGCTCTGGTTGCTATTGTCAGATGAATGAATTCAAACCTTACTCTCAGCCTCCGTCACAGCTGCCAAATCCCACCCAGAGGAACGATCTGGGCAGCAAACTAGTTTATCAAACCTCCGTGCCCTAGTTCTTAAGAGAACTATTTACCAAGTGTTATGGATGATTTTCCTGCTCTGCAGAAAACACCGTGTACATGGAGGGAACTTCACAAACACAGGTGCTGTCTGCCTCTGTTCACTACGTGTCAGGCAACCTCCTGCCCTCAGGACACCATAACCACTCATCAAGGACTATCAGGCAGTCAAATGACTGCAATCAAATCATGTAGGTTAAGGCTCCAGCTGGTCACCTGCAGGAGTCTGGAAGTATCGGATCTTTCTCTCCAGTACACATTAACTGAAAGTTTTCTCACCAGTTTGCTGCTTCCTTGCCTTGCTCCGGAGTTTGGCCACAGCTGGAGGTGCAATGCTGAAGTGGGCAGAAGAGGGTACTGAGGAGGCACAGAAATTGGTCTCTTTTGATTTTAAGGCATGTCTTTTACACCTCTCTTCAGCTAACCATGGTCACTCCAAACCTAAGTTCTAAAACCCTAAAATATTTGTCCCCGTAGCAGTGACAGAAATATCATAAGAACTCAGACAATTTGGGGACCACTTTTCTGAGTTCTGTGTATTCTCATCTTCCCTACTTTGGTCCAAGCATGGCTTTGGTCCCACTTAAATTAATGTATGAGCATCTAAGGAAATGAATCTGTTGGAAAACAAGTTCCTCGAGGAATTGGCCAAATGTGTGGGTCTCTGGTTACATGAGCAAGAAAGGAACCATGCTGGTAAACAAAGGAAAGCATCCTTTTCCCATACTTAGAACAACACATGGGCTACATGTAAAAATAGCCCCCATTCAGCAGTAGTGTGTGTTGCTCACATGTGTGGGCAATATGAGAACAAGTTTACTTCCATGTCCCCTTTCTCCCATTATTAGTCCCTTGCCTCTGATTTTACGTGGGTTATCCAAGGATGAAGGTTATCTGAGGACTTATTTTCAGCAGCAGATATTTTTAAAGGACTGGAGGTTATCTGAGGTTTAGCTTGAAAATAACAGTACTTTGGAGAGTTTGCAGCCCCGCCTAGTATCATTTAGTTGAAGATATGCCCACATGCACAACTAGTCAATTCACTCTGGTAATTTAACAGCGTTGTTGAATTCCTCACTGATGCAATGGTTTCACTTGCTAACATTTATAAATAACACTTTCTAAAAATCTCTGTTTACCCAGGGCATCCTGGCTAACAGTGTTTTGGCACAGGATACTCTTTCCTTCATCATTTTGTAGCAAGACCTCAGCAAAGCAATACACACAGACACAAAGCTGTCAGCCCTTAGGAAACTCCAACACAAAACACTGAATAAAGTGTTTCTCAGTAGCACAGGTTAGCAAACTGTATTAAACACTTTCTTCATGCTTCTCCCCGCACTCCCAAATGATGAATTTCAGAACATCAAGTTTTATCTTCGAGGCACTCAACAATCACCCCCCCGTGTCATATAAAAGTCCACCTAAAACTGTAGGAAGAAGAGTGTTTGACACACTGACACAGTTAAACTCCTCATCACAGGGCAAAAACTCATCTGGGTCCTGAATTTGCCTATCTCTTATCTCTTTCCTGAATCTCAAACTATGCAACATGATTGCGAAAAACTAAGAGGTGTGATAAATCTCATCAACAGTTTTATGTGTGAGTGCACACTTTTGGGCTCCTTTTTGCTAATAAAAACCCAAATCAGTTAATGAAAGAGAAGAGAAGCTGGCAAAACCTGCAACTCCATCTGAGATGCTCCCACTCCACATGTGTTCTCACCCTCTCTGAGGAGAGGAGGAGGAAGTCATATGTGACAGATATAAGTCACCATGTCTATCACCAGCTGGATGGTGCCAGGACACATTGGGGAGAGCAGACTGAGCCCTAGATTGGTTTTACAACATTGCTTGCTGGCACATTCCAGGATATAGGGTGAACTGGAAGAAGTTTCTCCCACAGCACCTTAGGCAGACCTCAAATACAGACACAGCTGCAAAGCAGGGCCCTGTGTCCTGTTACCTCCACGTAAGCAAACTTCATCAGCCTGCCCTTCCTACCAAAATCCACATTTGCTTTTGTTTTAATTGAGTTACTGAAGAAAGGACATCGATGGGGCTAGAAATAGCATATTTTGAGGTCAAGAATTCAATCTGTTCTAGAGAGGCCTACCGCTGGTGCTCTTGGCAGTGCTTGCTCCACACTGAAGTCAGCCAGTCCCCAGGAAGCGCTCGTGCTCACGAAGCAATAGCTGTGCAAGTGGCCAACATTCAGGCTTGGCTGCTGAATCAGAAAAGGTTTTTAAAACTTCAGCTCAGATCATCCTAAATTATTTTCTTGTGGGATGAGGGAAATGGAAAAGTGTCCTTCACTTATATTTCACACCCCATAGTTTCATTTTCAGTCGCTGAATGAAAAGTAGAGGGAACGAAGGGCCAGGAAGGTCATTTCAGCTCTCTCCTATCCCATATCCCACTAGTCATTGAGTCCATGCAGGATAACAGTTATCTAATTCACTTCTTTTTCCCCTTTTTTTCTAAGGATATTTGAATCCTCATTTCTGTCCTTTCCCAAGAATGCTTCAGACATATTTCTCAGGGCATTCCATGCATGGGGATAGTCTCTTTTGGGACTGTATAACTTTGCATATATAATTAATACTAATTGGACAAGGAACAAAAAATGTTATCTGTCAGGAGAATGGTCTAGCCTCCAATCTAAAATCATCTGGTGAATCTCTGTGTTTTCATAATTAGTCAATGCTCACTGGTCCCTAGGAGGGACTCAGACAGTCTTTCACCAGTGCACACAGTGATGAATAGGCTTTTTGGAACTGGAGATGTGGGTTCAGAGCCACTCAGAAGAGCAAAATGTATCCATGTGCCTCACACTTTGTCATGCAGTTGGCAGCAAGAAGAGCTAACAAAGCCTGGATGGTTCATTCTCTCAAGCAATAGAGGAATCATAATTGGGTGTCATGATCTTGCCTCCCATTTCCTCCCCTTAGGGGTCTGCAGTGATTTGGGTGTTTTCTTTTCAATTTTAACGACAATTGGAGAGAGACAGACCATTCCAAACCCAGAGGCTCTAGTCTGCTCCTCCACATGTCTGAGACCTCATGCCTGTGCTTGGCACAAGAGTGGCTGAAGCACAAGAAGACTGTGAGAAGTTAAGCTTCACTATAGGTCAGTCCAGCTCCTCAGGCTATTGAGCAGCCAGGGTACTGGAGCATCATGTAGTAAGGAATAGTGATTTAGAGTCACTATATGCAATAGTGGGGCTGAGTAAAATGTTTGCATTATTCTCCAAAGGATAGAGATAAAAGCACTTAAAAAGTGCTTTTATAAAAGTGCTTTCATCTTTTATAAAATCAAGAGAAAAGGGCAATAAACCATCCTGCTGAAGGTAGCAGTATGAGAAAGGGCAGAAACATATTTTTCTTTCACTCAAAAGAAGTTGAGTGCAAAGGGAGGCTTTCACATGTGAAGAGAATTGTTCAGCACCAAGAGAGAGCAGAAATATCCCAACCTACCCACTTCCCCTTGGTGGGGACAGGATGGAGCCAGGCTCAGCACTAGGCATCACTGTGTCCCGCACTTTCCCTGTAGCTTTGGCCCATCTGCGTAGTCACTGATGGTGATAGAACAGATGACGTTAGTAGCTCACTATTACACAGCAGCAAGAGAAAATGAGTAGCATTTGAAAACAAAAAGGACAACAACATAAGGCTTGGGCTAGCTAAAGAAAGGCCAAATAAGAAGCTGTAAGCATTTTCAATAGGAGCTTATTTTTACCAAAAGGTGGCAAAAGGTATGTGGGTGAAAGCCCATACATGTATGCCACTTAAAGGGCAGACTGCACTCTCCTGAAAACATTAGCATCAACATGGCATGGCCTTCATTCCTGTGGCATTTTTTTTCTGAAACAAAAACATGTACCACTAACTCAATATGTTTTCTTAGGGTGTAATGCTTATATTAGCATACAAGTATCTTACAGCATCTCTACAGCTAGGCTTGCATAAGCATTTCCATTACAACCTTCCCTCTCCATGAGTGTTTGGAGGAAGTAGGAGCTGTAAAGGACTGTGCAAGGGCTGAGTTTGAGTTTGAATTTTGAAAGCAGTTGTTTCTGTTAAATCAAAAGAAGATGGCCAGTCTTCCCAGCCTCACATCTGACCAATCATGACATCCTATTCTGGGCAGAGAAGGTTTTGTGGACAAGATTGTAGCTATCTTTTCACAAATTGGAAAAATAATATCTTGCCAAGTGACATGATTTTAAATTGAGTTTTGCAGTATGAATTGCTATTCCTAAAGGCTCTGGGCTTTTGTAAACTTTGGAGAAACTGATATTTAGCTTTTCTTTACTTGATTGTTACTGTGTTAAATAAAACACATTCCTGAGAGATTCAGAAACCCTAAAAATTCTCACATCTCATGTCAAATGCAGAAGCCTCCAAAATATTTTTGCACCTAATATTTTTACCTATAACCTTGAAATTCAGTGATGAGATTTATCCCATTCAACAAAGTAAATTGACAATGTTAACCATGCACTTAACTGACACAAAACTCAAGAAAACCTCCAATCCAACCCACATAACAACTATAATTTAATCAGGGATTCTGGGTTGCAGCATGATTACAAGTTACTGAAAAGATAGAAGCAACATTCATGGCAGCCTAGGGGGATGACACAACCCAACACTAGGACTGTTTAGGGACAGAAATCTCAGACAACTGGAGGATAAGAGGATGTTGTGATTTTATAAAGAAGTTGCAAATACATATCAGAAAGAAATTCCCACATACTCTAAAAATGAAACAGTTCTATCTCACCCTATCACAACTAGACAGCTTCTGATATATATGGTTTTGCTTAACTTAGGGAATATTTTTAAATATGAAGCTCTAAAGGCAAAAAGCACATGGACAATAGTATCATTCATACATAATCACTATCGTGTCTGATGCACCTAAATATTTCTCAGTAATGCACAGCACTGTGCCTAGTGAGTATGTAGCATATATAATGAGTTTCTTTACTCAAAGAAAGCCTTTATCTGACATCAGAGTGGAATTGATGCATCTTTAATAGCATATCAAATGGTAGCACCAAATACTTTTTAAAATACAGGAGGTACTGCATTATATGAGGAGATACCCATGAGTGTCATTTCTCCCCATCTTGTGCGTATTCCTCTGGGGAGCAAAGGTGAATGGTTTTCCCTTTAGAAAGAGAAAGGTAGAGAATTTTTGAGATAATGGCAAAGAAATCATGACTGTAAGATCTAGAGAAGTCATCATAAGACCATTAATAACGCTTGTAACTGTAAAGAAACATGACCCTCCTATAAATCCCGTAGGGTTGGTAAGTAAAATCACACAATCACAGAAAGTCTGATGTTGGAAGAGACCTCTGGAGATTATCCAGTCCAATCATCTTGCTCAAGCAGGGACACCTAAAGCACATTGCACAGGATTGTGTCCAGGCAGCTTTTCAACATCTCCAATGCAGACTCCACAACCTCTTTGGGCAGCCTGGTCCAGTGCTAAGCCACTCCCAGAGAAAAAACTTTTCCTCATGTTCAGATAGAGCTTCTTGTGTTTCAGTTTGTGCCTGTTGCTTCTTGCTCTGTTACTGGGCACACTGAGGAAAGTATGGCCTTTTCCTCTTTACACACACCCCTTCAGACACTTATACACATCAATAATCCTTCCTTCATCTTCTCTTCTTCAAGTTGAAGAGTCCCAACTCTCTCAGCCTCTCCTCACAGGAGAGATGCTCCCTGTATTAGTCCCTGTGAAGGACTAATCTCAGTAGGCCCTCACTGTACTAGAACAAGCAGCTCTGTGCGCTGCATCCTTTGTGTCCTGGGGAGCCCAGCACTGGACACAGTGCTGCAGAGGCACCTTCACCAGGGCTGACAGAGGGAAGGATCATCTCCCTTGACCTGCTGAGAACAGGGGAAGATTCAGACATCCGGAGCAAGGTGCTGAATGTGTCACTTGAAGCTAGATGCCAAAACTCGATGGTGATAGGAAGAGTTCTTGTATGTCCAGTGCCCACCGCATCCCACTCACTGCCTCCAATCCCTTCCTGGTCTGCCTGGAGGTGCCTGCAGATCCATGGGGCAGCCTCAGCACCTGACTCAAGCAGCCGGGGTTGGCCAGCTGGGCTAGCACGGCATCCGAGCTGCATGCCAGAAAGCCAGGCTGGCTCTCACCCTGCTCCCTTGCAGGGAAAGGGAACACATGGCCACAAAATAGAAGATCTGGGAAGCACACAGGGGTTAGAGATACACAGTCACCACTTTGTAACTTGCTATTTTTCCTTTAAACAACATCATTTTTTAAAAATGCATGTTCTTTCCCTCCTCAGTTACTTTATGGCTGTGAATCTCCCTCTAAACTTAAAATAATGCACATTGCAGTGCTCTTGGTTTCAGTGGCTTCAGACATGCCAAGCATTTCCATGCACATTAATAAAGCAAAAAACTGAGAACTGGAACAGCTCTCTCTGAGTTCAGTTTGTGCTTTTAATAGTTGCTCTGTGGATACAAGCCTTACTGTCAATGCTATTCTTTATTGGATGGAAAGAAGCTCTTCTATTCTTATAATGGGTTTCATTGAAAAGCAAAGCCACTTCTCTGCATTTATTTAAGTGCGGAGCTAGAATGGAGACCAGCATGATGAATTTTAAACAGAGTTCACATCTGGTCCAGAAACCACAATCAATTTATTGCTGTATCTGAAACATTTTCAGCATCTGTCATATAATATATTTTCACACGTTTCTAACAAGACATTTTCTTGGACGTAACATAGACAGGTATATCTGTCAGTTCAATTTCATGCAAATGAAACAGAAGAATTTCTGGCATGGTTTATTATACTGTCTTTGGAGCAGTGTAACTATCATGTGAAAAGGGTATTATTTAAGGATGCCAGAATTTCAGCAATTTCTTCCAAAATGTGGAACTACTGACTACACAGCAGATTTTTTTTTAATCTATACCTTCCCTTTTTTTTTCCATTTTGATAGAATTCATTATTAAAAGTATTTGAGAAAGGTGCATACCTCACTATCATAAAAACTACCCTAGCCCATTCTGGGAACCTTTGCATTTTATGTTAGAGTGGAATCTTCCAGTTATGATGGCCATTTAATCAAAACTTTATTCAAAGTTTTATTAAAAATTAAATTGCAATACAAATCATATTAAAATCCTTAAGAGCTTCACATTTTCACCCAAATCTCTCCTGGGCTTTCCCACACAGAACCACAGATGTATCAAATAGCCTGACAGCACTGCAACCCTATAAATAGGCACGCCAACTTGCCCCCATATTGGCCCCAGTACAACCATTTACCACCTCATTTTTGGCTACATAAACTGCCTCTAAGCACTTTCTCATTTGAAAACCCTGGGGTTCCTGTAAGAACTCTGCATCAGCACACAAAACCCTGCACTCCTCACCCTTCCCCCTGTGCTCGTATAAGATCATGCACTGCTATCTCTCCTCTGATGAGACAAAATAAAAGGCAGTCAGCATCCAGGAGGAGCATCATGTCCTGGGGATGGTTTTCCTCTTTTATTCTCTCAAAGTTTGTTGAGACATGGTGGGGAGAACCCACAAGCAAGTGATCTCGGGCTATTGCTACAACTGTGCTCGAAAAGCAGGGAAACAGATCCCCACCACAGCAGGAAGACCCCAAGATGATTAAACATCTGTTCTTACTAAATTAATATCCCCATGATTAAGGATGATACTTGGCTGCTTGGGCCAAAAGGGAGGACTGAACTCTGCTATCCAGGAGCAGTTAAAGCTATGTGATCCCTGCCCAGCAGAAAGGATCAGCCTTTTGAAATCTGCTTGGCTCTTGGCTCTAAAGTGGAGCAGAGTGATGAAGCATGAGAAAATCCATAGGTGGCATTGGAGAAGGAAGAGATCTGTGAGTAGAGCTGATGCTCTCCCTGCCCAGAGGGCAGCAGCACTCCCAGGCATGGGAAGCAGAGCCAAAACCAAGGTTAGAAAGGATCACCTCTGTGGTTTTCCCAAAGAATGGCTAGGAAAGCACTGAATAAAAAAGTGGAGCTCAGGGAGAAAAATGCTAGTCCGATTTCTGTTGAGTTTTAAGTTGCACTAAGTCTTTTAATAACATTCTGGATAAGATTGTGATGGTTCGAAAGTTCGCTCTCACGAAACCAAGATATTTAACTGCTTTTAAAGATCTTGCATCCTAGCAATGCTTGGGCACCTGATTCATACTATCACTCACATTTTATTTTCCTCTAGTAGTAATCCAGGTCTTCGCAAGCAGATTCTCTCAAGACATTTTATGTGGGCTTGGTTCCACAACAGAAATAAATATATTTCCAGTGAATTCACCACATGAAGTTTGCCAGCTCCTTTGAATACTTTTAACCATTTGACTGTTAAACAACATAGCAAGTGTACAGTGGTGAGTAACCCCATTTCCTCATACTTCAAAATTAAAGTACTGGTATCTTCTTGAAAATGGTTCTTCAAGGGAATCTATAAAATCTAAAACGGGCTAAGACAGCAAAGGTGTTAAGGAGGTGTACCTCACACTGCAGTATGCCCTGAATTAACAAAAAAAAAAAGAGAAGGAATTTCTTCATGGGAGAAATTAGGTGATATGTGACATTTGCTTAGAACTGAGCTTTTCCAGTACATATTTCTAATTATTTTAGCCTGAAAAGGAGGGGCAGTCAACTTCACCTGTGGCTTTGAAAGACTCCAACGTCCCCATTTAATTGCAATGTTTTAAAATAACTGCATGTTGGCTTCTAGCACCGAGTTATTCAATAAAGCGCAGAACTGACGGGTTACAGAAAATCACCTGTGGAAAGAGCAGATTTTTATCTTTCTCAAAACACTGTGATATGTGTTGCCAAGATTTATAACTTCCCTACAAGCTAGAAATCCAACTTTCTCTAAAGGAACAGAAAAGTCAATGACTGCTCCAAAGGAGAAAGCCAAATCTGTGGAAGAAAACAGACTCTTAAGGAAGTGGGAACACTTACATCTATTTACACATCTGCAGCCATTTGGGACAACTGACATTCAGAAAGAAAATTCTCACATCTTTCTCCCACTTAGGCCATAAATATCTAAGACAAGGTCCTCACCTGTCTTAAATTTTGCCAGTGGGCTGTAAAAGGATCACAAGCAGACAGGGACATACCTCAAAGGGAGCTGGTGGTGGGGCTGCAGGTGGGCTAGCAGAAAGTAGTAGATGGGGAGAGCAGGTCACCCATGGGCATCCCAGGAGTGTCCCAAGGGCGCATGATAGACTGGCAGAGCATCAGAGCTTGGCTTATAGCTGGGGAATGTTTTTGGTGATTGGTTCTCATTTAGAAGATGAGTCTAAGCCTTTGGCATAAAGCAGGTGCTCTGGGCCAGGCCGTATCAGATTGCAAGTTGTATAGTCACGTTTTTGGGTTATGAGTATTTTGAATTGAAAGGCAATGATCAATTTTCCCCTCTTTCCAACTGGTAAGTTCTGAAAAAAAATGTTTCTTTCTGCTGTCTGGGCTTTAAATATTTATTGACACTGAACATATGTTTAATATGACAATCCACAGGCATTTTGTGTTTTAATTCTGTAGGAATAGCTCAGCTGTCTCCAGTACCATGCTGAACTAGTTGTTGTTTAGTGTTAACACACTGGGGCCCCTGTATTTCTTCATCCTTTCTTCAAATTTCCATTCACATAAGTTATGCTTGTTTCCCATCACTGTGCAACATCTTGAAGTCATACGAAGTGCATATGTGTGCCCAATTTGTCTGCAACGATTAGTGTTTGCAAGTTAAAGCAGGACCACTTAGACACCTTCAGAAGAAGAATATGGCATCTGTGTACCCATACTCAAAATGCAGTATCACTTGCCATTGATAGAACAAGGAATAAAAATGGTGAGCAAAAAACTCATTATACAGTTGTGGCTAGAAAACAACCTAAAACTACTCCCAGGCAACTTCTAACCAAAAGGCAAATTACCTCCTGCATTTGAATCATTCATTGATCAACCTTGAACAGCTCCATCAGCTTCCTCTGCTGCCATCTGGGGTTTGCTTCCACAGGACACGGGCTGGACTCGGTCCCAGGGATTGTTGTCTGTGTCTGACACCAACAGAAGATCCCCTGAGGCTGCATCATGTAGACCTTAAAATGCTCTGAGGGAAAAATGGACTTCATTCGACAGCATACGGTTGCAACTGATTTTCCACAACTGTTCAACAAATGTTCTTCTTTCATAAGAGATGTTTGGCTAAATCACCACTGGAGATGTTCATGTTCAGCTGAAACATAGCACAGAGTTTTGTTGATTTTTTTTTTTTTTTGATTTTTTTTTCCTTTGATAGTTGCAGCGCCAGGACTCAAACTCATCACAAGAGCTAAGCAAATAATTGCTTTTTTCATCTCTCTGGGCAAAAATTGTTTGGGGTTGACCAAAACCAAATAATTTTCAGTGCCTCCACCCAAAACAAAGCACTTCAAAACTGCCATCTCACAAAAAGGTTTCTTTCAAACAAAAGTAAATACAAAGCCTTTTGTTTTCCCGGGGAGTGGAGAGAGGAAGGGGAAGTACTTTATTATTTTTTTTAATTAAGACTAGGTCAGCTTCTAAAAATAGATGTCTCAAAACAATCCCAAGATTTAAAAAAAAATATTGAATCAAAATGTATTGCTTTTTTTTATACTTTGCTTCTGAGAAAACTGTATTAACCTAAAAATGTATTTTCAGCAGAAACACACACACACAATTTCAGCCAGATCAACTCTTGAACTGTTGCTTTCAAAGACAAAGTCCTTTACTGTGCTGTCACTCGATCTGCAGCCCACAGATGACTGGGATCAACATCACAGTTGGAAGTAGTCTGCAAAACCATTACAAAATAGTGTGTTTGAAAAGCAAAATAGCCGCAGTTTTCCATGCAGCCAGTGGGTACACAAGTGTTTGCCAGCAACAAAGGTCAGAGCTGTCTCCCTGCAGCAGCCAGTTCACAGGAGGGTGACCCATAGGGTCCCCAGTGCTTCTGATAAACCAACATTGATAGAGTAAAATTATAGGGTTTTGTAAAACAACAGAATATTGTGTATCTAAATATTAACGTCTCTTTTTCCCTCTCACTCTTCACCTTCCAACTGGTAACCACCAGTGGGACACAAGATGGCAGTAGCTTTTTTGGTTTTCCTGTTTTTTTATAGAAGGGTGTGGAGGTTACTAGACTGAATGTGGTTGCTCCACTGCATTAACTTGGAACTAATTGTGTGAACACACCTGGCAATTGTCCAGTAACAAGCTGCGTAGAACAAAGAGACGGAGAAGGCCTGTTTCTCCTCATTTGCCCTCATCTATGCATTGGCCAAACAGTGCATATCTCCCAATGCACTTGATAAATCTCATCTCTGTGTCAGGCAATATCTGTATCTACCTCTTCTGCACATTTACAATGCACATTTACAGTTAGAAGGCTTAAATCCCACCCATAGAAATGTCCAACAGACAGGACATTTCTACTTCCAGCATTTCCAATCCTGGAAACAAATACAGAAAACTTGTGAGTGCACTCCCCATTGCCAAACATTTAATATATCATAGAACCATAGAATCATAGACTCTTCAAGGTTGGAAGGGACCTCTAGAGATCATCTGGTCCAACCTTCCCGCTCCAGCAGGCACCTAGAGCAGGTGGC
>JAUBOD010000939.1:1001035-1017018 GCA_032353885.1 Nothura maculosa
CCCCTTCATGTATTTATACATGTTAATCAGATCCCCTCTCAGCCTTCTCTTCTCTAAGCTGAACAGGCCCAACTCACTCAGTCTCTCCCCGTACAAGAGAAAGCAACACAGGGTCTTGCAGTCCTTGTGATGAAGGTGTCAAAGCTGATTGATTTCTGTAAAAAATGTGTAATACAAAGGGAAAGAACAGTTATCTGGAGCACATCTGTTAGCAGTCATACAAGTTCCTCCACCCCTGCATTTCAGCCAGGCTTCTCCAATGTCTTCTCATCCTTTTTATTCCCAAATACAGAACTGTCTTTCCTTCACGCAGCATGAGGGAAAAACAAGTAGTAGACACATAAATCTGACTCATGAAACATCTCTTAAAAGCTTCATATGGAATGACTACTTAAGATGATTTTGCTTTGTCTAAATCATATAGCCCAAAAGGACAACAACAGCTAGGAGTTGAGACCTGCTGGAATCAAAATGCAAGTAAGCAGTCTTGGTCAAGTATAAAACTGGTGATCAGTATACCTCTTATTTTTTTTTTCCTCTCCACAACTGTTCTGTCCCCATCATCCTGAGAAACAGCAGCAGTATAAAGAAAATTTCCAGATCTTTAACTGCATGTTGTAATAGAGCAAGCTGCTGGAAATCTGGTGCTCTTGCCAAGTCCTACCACCAAAAATCTCTTTTGAAGGCCATAGAAAAGCATACACCAGCCAAGTTACCCCAAAAATGTGAAGTCAAATTGACTGTGTAAGTTCAATATCACTAAGGCTAGTGAACGATCAGTGGAATGAAATGTCTGCCCAGAAAAATACCCTGTCTATGGAGAAATGCTGCAAACACCCCTGAACAGATGGAACCCAGAAAGGTCTATGGCATCTAGAGATGAAAATAGCTTAAAAAAAAAAACCCAAGATTTTAGGCCTGATTCTGATCTCACCTTGCTGTAAATCATAAGTCACTCCATTTAGGCTGGAAGTTAAGTAAAATCAATTTAGGATCCCTAAATTTTAGGGAAGGATAATTATTTTATTCCCTCCTTTCTAATTCGAAGCAGTCCATCAAGCATCCACCTGGCTGTGGGCTGTAAAAGAGCATTTCTCTGGACAAAATCAACCCTTCTCCCTCCTTTAAATCCCCGCCCTCTAGTAAAACACTTTAAAAATGTGTAAGAGCTATTTTTGTTGGGATATGCCCAGTTGTCGCAGACATAATATAGACTACCTCCCAGTCCAAAATCAACTCAAGTGGCCACTGTGAAGCACTGAAGTCAGAGACATACAGCATGGGAGCACCAGGAGGAGAAAGGTCTTTCCCCTTTACATGTCAAGTCATCTACTACAGGTACATATCCTGTTAGCAAGTTGTTGCCTATCATGTTCTCTCTCTCTGAAAGACTCTAAATTTAGGTCACATTGATTTTCAGCTTCCTCATGGAACAGTTAAAATCAATCCAAGATACATTTCTTCTTACATATATCATGGTAATGTTGCACATCCTAATCTCTCTGAGAGATAAGCAGACTTGGACAAGTCTTGATTCAGAGACAAGTGCTACCAATGCTAAAACATACAGCTTCTGTGTGCAATCCAGGTTCCAAACAAAAACAACCACAACAAAAAAAAAAAGGAGAGAAATTTGTGTGGTTCTCACTTCTTCATACTTCATACTTGAGTGGTTTCAATAGCATCAAATCATCTCAACGCAGATTTTAATTCTATCCTTTGAATTTAGACTAAACTGTGCTCCTTCTCCCAAGTGAGCTGTAAAGTCATGAGAACATATCCTGCTGCCTTCCTGACACAAATCAGTTAAAATATTGGAGGGACAGGCCAAAAAATTGTATACATTTTTTGCCCTTCCGCTCTATTTTACCCATATTTGCAGACATCCTATAACGCAATGTTTTCTTTCCATTCAATTTCCCACTTTGCTTTTTCTACAAAAGTTGGTCACCACCACTCAGCTGATACTAATATTTTCATCTAGAATCTATCAGAAACAGTGATCATTTGATGAGAATGACAGCTACAATCCATCCAAAAGTATCTACATAGGGAATAAAGCAAAAGACAAGTAAACTCTTTCTTGATGATACTTTAATACAACCCCATTTCCAGTTTTACACCTGTTCAAGCATACTACTATTTGTATGTAATTGACATCTTATTCACCCTACTCCTGTTCAGAATATGCATATAGCCATCATTTAGCATTCAAAACAGGCTAAAAAACTACAAATAACCAGATGCTTCTTGACCAACAATCATATAAATGTATAAAGTGTAAAAATTCATGAATTCAGACTGCTCCAATATGTTCCTTTCTAAACTACCATGTAAATAGCTACAGGCAATATTAAATATGTAGACAAGAACAAGAGAAACCCAAAATATAAATTAATCACATGCTGAAAGAAATGCTTGTCATTACCGCAGACCACTATTGTCTGGGGGGGTTGTGTGTGCTCAATAAACCTCCAGGGCATCTTCATTTTCCATATCTTTTGTTACTTGTACATTTATCTGCAGAAATGCCTAGTCTTTTATCATCTCTTTTCAATTCTAGCTTTCTAAAGTACAAGCTTTCCATTCCTCAAATGTACACCAAATTGCTGCAACTTTGACATAGTATCTTTCCGCTGTTCTAGCAGACCGTATGACTCCAGCCTCATGAACATAAGAGCTTTACTGAATTCACCCCCAAAGCAATCCCCACAATAGGGAAGTCTCCCATCTCCATTTCAGGATGGAGAATGAAATCCCTGAGAAATCAACATCAGGATCCATAGATGTATTTAGACACTGACCAGCTGAACAATCCAGCCCACCATCCCACTCTCATCATCTGAAGGACTATCCCCTGTGCAAAATGCTCCTACAATCTGAAAGACACCTCCAAGCCAAAACATCCCCACTTTCATCCCTACTTCTCTGGGGAGTCCACAAAGGCATGAAGGACTCTCCAGTACCAAAGCATTCTTGACAATATCTGTCTTCTTGATAATAGCTACCAGCTTTGCTTCTTTTATTTCCCCTCACACTTTCTCCACCCACAAGCCTTTCCATAGTACAGGAATACCCATGCACATGGAATCTCCCATGCATATTCATCAAGCCCCTTCACTCATCTGAGAAAATATCTGTTCAAAGATGCTTTTACAGGATGTCTATTTCACATGTTACACCCTTCTTCGTATTGCCTTGAGGAACAAGACTTTGCTCTGTGGAAAAGAGTTTTTACTGCTGGTCTGTTTCTGACACTTCACAAAGACTGTAACTTATCCATCTTGACTGCCTTGGGGATCCAATTCCCCTTTCCCTCAGCTGCACCTAAGAGCAGGTCCCAAGGGCTAGATTTATCCCAGGTAACTTCAGAAGGCTGAAGCAGCACTTGCTACCTTTGAGTCCCCTGCAGAAACAGTCGTTTTGTGAGTAGTTTGTGGCAGCTGTTTAATGGCCCCACATCTATAGAGGAAGAGATGCTCACGCATGGGCAGGACCAAGACCAGTCCCATCTAATGCCCAAAAGCCATTACTTACTGGTTTGGTTGCAAAGCATTGCATCAGTTTCCCTCACCATGTTTAAAACAGGTGGTAAATTAAGAAGTACACTCAGCCAAGAGGAGTTCCAATCCCTTATAATGCCTTTGCCCACTTGGTAAACATGTGATATCCACGAGTGATGGAAACTATAAAATAAAGCATTTCTTCATCACTACCTGCTATAGTAAAGGTCATTAAACAGGATAAGGTACAATAGCATTTTTTTTAAAAAAATCTGGGAATCTGGGAGGTCACTAACATGAAATTACTTTTTTTTTTGAGAAATGTTGCATTCTGCTCTGTATTTTCTACAGAAGGAACTGAGAGTGAATTGTAAATCTAAATACATTATGATAAGACACTCAAAAAACAGCAGTTGGAGTTTACTTTTAAAAGAAATACATGCATATTTCAAAATCAATTACTAAAGGGCTTCTTTTTTGTCCTGAACATACCCCTGGATTGAAGGCAACTGTTACTCTTGGAAATAATAGCTAATCATCTGCTGTGACCAACTGTAATCTCCTATATTATTTTTAATTGATCTCACACTTTATAATTTCTACATCCTCTTCAGCAAGGTGAATGCCAATACTGTTGCACAGCTCCTAGATAATACATGACTGTATTGATAAAGGCCGTTTAGGGATATCTGTCTTTATATAAAAAGCTTCCATGTACTGAATAGCTTTTCTGAATTATTTGATTTTATGTTTATGATTTTTTATTATTACTATTTTGGGGTTTTTTATTACTATTTACTGGGACATTTTGACTCTTCTCAAAGATGCAAGTGAAATGAAGAGAGGCAATGGACACTTTACAAATTGGTATTGGCTTTTAGGGGAAAAATATTCATTATGAGGTGATAAGTACAGATTGTCCAGAGAGACTTTGGAGTCTCCATCCTTGGAGATATTTGGAATATGACTAGACAAGACCCTGAGCAACCTTCTCTACCACCAAAGTTTGATCTGACTTCAACAGCAGTTTTACTCTGGTCAGAGGTTGGACCACATCCTACTCTCTTCTGTGTTAATGTCTCTTAATGGTTATAGTCTCCGCTTCGGCATTTCACTTTTTTTTTAATGAGGACCATGTTAGGCCACTCAGGGATTTTGATGCCTTCAGGAAATAAGAGATCATTTGTCTTTTTGAGACCATCAGGCAGGATGCCTGTACTGCAGTGCTGACCACTGTAACATGTCCATCACCAGGCTCTAGAGTCAACAGCAGAGCAAGAACTTGCGTCCTGCTTGCAGCTGTGGCACACAAGGCTGTGCTGGATACACTGGTTCCTCTTACCAGCCTCTCAGTGCTCGGGGAAAATCACAATCCTCATACCCATCCTCATACCCATGGTGGATGTCACAATCTCCTCTGCCAGTGTTACAGCACCCAGCACATAAGAGCAAGATGCTACAGCAGGGCAGCTTCCCCAGCAAGCCATCAAGCCCAAGTGCACCCAGAGACCCTGGCATGGTTCATAACTGTAATACCAGAGAAAAGCCTTTTTTTTTCCCTTAATAAAGCCACATAATTTATTTCCTGGCCTTTGCATTTTTATTGCAAGCTGCTATGTGTAAACAGCTTTGTTTGTTTGTCCTGCAGTTTTATAGCTAGATACATTTGCAATTAAAGGTGTTTTTGACCGATACACATATAAAAATTAAAGTGGGCAAGTGGAAAAAACAAACATTAGGAAAGTTTTTAACAGAAGGAATTGGCTGTGATGTTCTTCCCCACCAGCTAGTGAGGTTTTAATTAGCATTGAAAATCATAAGTAACTGGAGATGAAAGAACTGCATTAGGTCACCCAGGCCAGTTCCCTGACAGCACAGAACTGTGCCCAACCACGTATTTCCCAGGGTTTTGTCAAGTCCTGCACTAAGCCTGCTCATTACATGAGTAATATGCTCTTTTGAAGTAGCGAGAGGGCAACTGCTTGCAGTCCAGATCCAGGCACTTTTACAGCTTATAACAAAAAAGAATGATAAGCGAAGATACAAGTCAGTATAGAAATTTATATGCAGGACGCTGCATGGGGCATTTCTTCTCTTTATCCTTATAGGAGAGCTTACAGATGGCCCAGTAAATATGAAGGATGGGATAAATGACATAGCAGAAACTGTTTAGCTGCCCCACTGAAACTATCCTGCTGGGGTCTGGAGGAGGAAGGGGGAGGAGAAGCAAAGTAATTTTCATACAGCTTCTCCTGGAGGGTCAACTCTCTTCCTATAGGAGCATCTTACATATTTTGCTCCCATTTAAAATAAACAAATAAATAAAGCAGCATTCAATTTGGGTGACAAATACAAAAAATCAGGCAACCAGAAAAGAGATGCCAAAAAAAGGCAAAGGTTTCTAATAGACCAATGAATCAGGATTGAGAATATGAAACTGCCGGTTTGGTAGATGGACATGGGAGATGCCACATAGCCCATAGTAAGACATGAGCGGGATTTCTTTCAAATAGTAATGACAATTTTCTTGTACAAAATGCTTGTTACATAGTATGGCATAACTGTGTTCTAGACATGATTAAAAGCAAAAACGACAGTCAGTAGACTACAACAGTCATCTTGATCAAAAGAACAATCAGGATGGACCATTTTGGACCAGTAACATATTTAAATAGAGTATTATATAGACACAGTTATGCCCATGAAGTGTGTTTGACACCATAGAAGACCTTTCCAAAGAAAAAGAAAACCAGAGGCAAAACTGACCTGAGAATAAAAACAGAGAAAAAAATATAAATGGTGAGTGTATTTCCCAGACAAAATTCTTAGAATTTTTCAAGAATTCAAGATGCATAATTTCATAATCAAGAAAGACAATAACTTTTGACTAAAAGCCAATCTTGATGAACAGAAAGTTGAAATAAAGGAGCAGAATATGACAGATCAGTGAGAAAATAAAAGAGCAATTAAAATAAATTAAGAGCTAAAATACAGAAAATTGATATCGTAGACTAACAAT
Source organism: Nothura maculosa (assembly GCA_032353885.1). Lineage (NCBI taxonomy): Eukaryota > Metazoa > Chordata > Aves > Tinamiformes > Tinamidae > Nothura > Nothura maculosa. The sequence goes on from JAUBOD010000939.1 coordinate 1,007,558, forward strand.
GTCAAGAAAAGCTATCCAGCTTTCAAGGCTAATAATAATATGAAATAGTATTTAGGAAAAAAATAAATCACTGCAATATTTAAAAAATCATTCTAATTGCTCAATTGCAGAAAAAATATGCAAGGATGCGGAAGATTTGACACATAATTCTGTCCTATATGTGAAAAGCACAGTAAAATACAAATTACAATCATATTACATGAATATGATGAGAAACATTTCAGTCCAGTACAAGCAATACTTTATTTACCATGAAGTATTTTTGTTAGAAGGTCCATATAACTTAAGAATCTTTAAAGATGTGCTTACTACAACTACTGGTCTGCTCACGGACATGGCTTATGCCTCTTTAAATGCTGCAGCCTTCCCAAAAGCTCAAAGCCTACAGCCAAGTGCCAAAGTATTCAACAGTCAGGCTGCATGGCACAGGAGTCCAGAGTCTGGTAACTGAATACTAATCCTGGACTATTTGTATAAGACAGCAGTAAGAGATTCTGTCAATTAAGAATTGAAAAGATGAGGGTGTAATTATTGATAGTCAGTGTGGTTTCATGGAGAAAAGGTCTTGTTATCCTAAGAACAAAGTTGGACCGGTGTGCATTAGGTTGTTAAGTGTCCAGCTGAGTTATATACATAGCAGTTTTAGAGTGTGTTCAGTTCTCTAAATCAGCATCCTATAAAGCCATTAAAGCTCATTAGAACAAGGCCCAATGCTGGCTAAATGTTGTTTCTGAAAGTAATTATCAGCAGGAGAACTACAATCACAGGTGTATCTGAATTCTCCACTGATCAAGCTTAGACTAGATATAATTCACTTCACTTTTCACCTGGAATTTGAGAGCAACTTGGTACTTTTCATGCAGCCAGATGCTTCACTATGCATCTCACCACAAACAAGACAGGGCAATCCAACAGCAGAATGGGTTCTACAGGCTCTTCTAATCCAGTGGCTTTCCTCCATAATTATACGATAATTAGGTCAAGCAGAATAGTGCCCAAAGGAAAAAGCATCATCATAGAATCACAGAATCCTTAAGGTTGGAAGGGATCTCTAGAGATCATCTAGTCACAGTACATGACACAGGGTTGTGTCCAAGCAGGTTTTGAAGATCGCCAGAGAAGGAGACTCCACAACCTCCCTGGACTCTCACTGTTACAATTTTTTTCCTTAAGTTCCCGTGGAACTTTTGGTGCTTCAGTTTGTCGTCGTTTCCTCTAGTTCTATCAGTGACCACCACTGAAAAGAGGCCAACCTCCTCCTCCTCACTCCCTTCCTTGAGGTATTTACACACACTGATCAGATCCCCCCTCAGCCTTCTCTTCTTCGGGCTGAACGAGCCCAGCTCTCTCAGCCTTTCTTCATAGGGTAGATGTTCATAGGATAGATGTTCATCCGGATCATCTTCATATCATTATGGGTTTTAACTGCCATATAGGAGTCCCATGCTCATAACAGGCCTCAGTTTGGGGGTCCACCCCAAACCTGTGACTAGGGATGGGAACTCATAGCTTCCTCCCTCGTTCTCCTTGAAATACACCCCATCTTGCAGCAGGCCAGCTGCCTGGTGGTGAAGGGAGGTTGGTCTTTCTCCTGCTTTTTTCTGCAGTCAGTGGAATAACCACAAAACCTTATCAAATGCCTAAAATGACTTTTAAAATCTACTTAAAAATTTTTACCTATAATCTGATATTTAGAATGTCTGCAGCTCTGTAGCCTGGCTGTTTAAGAGCACAACCAAATATCTGAGAGGAAGCCCAAGGAGCTTCAAAAGAAACACAAGTTGCTTTACTGGGAAAAAGCTACACAGCGCAATCTATTTGCATTGTTTTCTTTTTTTTTTTTTAAGACAGAAAGAGATGTAATTTTGTTGCAGTGCATAAGTGCCTTCTTACCATATACTAAATATAAATACCATATACTAAAGGGCTCTGTCACCTGGCAGAGAGAAGCATAACAGGAACCAAGGTCTGGATTCAACTTTCAGTCAGATTCAAATAGGAAATAAGGTACAATTTTTAACCATTGGAACAAATTACGAAGGGAATGTCAGAGTTTGCATCCCTGGATGTCTTCAAATCCAGTCTGGATTTGTTTCTGGATTCTGCGATTTAGCCAAACTCAGACACTTTGGGGCTTAGGAGGAGGCCAGATGAGTTAAATTTAATGGCTTGTGATAGAGTCAGAGTCAGGTTGGTAGCTCTAATCCTCTCCATTGGCCTTATGGGCTATCAAAAAGATTGGCTGCAGTGAAGCAAGTGTAAATGACCCAGTGAATGCAATGTATTGCTCCAAATGTGGTTAACTGATTTAAAATCATTAATAATAACCAAATCCTTTCTTAATCACAAACAGAAAAAGAAAAGGAAAGTGATTTTTAGCCATTGACAGTAGCTCACTCCACTTTAATCCCAAGAAAAATTGCACCAAACTTCCCAGGAAAATAATAAATAAATAAATAAATAAATGTCTGCAAGTTTTTTAATGGAATCAAAACTATATTTTTACAAGAACAAAAAAGACTTACATACTTAAAAGTTCGTTTAGTGCTTGGCATAGAGCTACTGCTTTCTACACTGAGTGCAAGCACACTTCAAGGGCACTGGGGATCCGATTACTATCCTGCAAAGTGTAGGGGTTGGCTGAGCAACCCCAGAGTAACTCAAATAACAGGGAACCTGGCCTATTCCCTGTCCATAAAATACACAGAAAATGATCCCACTCCTTGACATTTTTTCAGCTGGGACAGCTGCTATAACAAGTCAGAGTTTTTCAATCCATATACAGCACTCATGTATAAGCACTTCAAGTTTGCAGCATGGAACCATTCCTCTCCTGAGCCTGTTTTTTTGCTGGAGCAACCATCACTCGGGGAAAAGCGGTTTGATGGTCTGTGGGGGTAGGAGGGTATTAAATCAATGAAAAATTTAAAAGGTCGAGGCAGGAGCGGGGTAGAGGAGGAGGGTCGAAGGATTTATAGCAAAAAAACAAAACTAAACTAAACTAAACAAAAAAACTATACATCTTGAATTCAATCCAAGAGGAGCCACAGGGGGCTGGTGCCAGTCATCACTGATGAAAGGGTTTGGATTTGTCAAGGAGAAGGATGCTGTGTAAAAATTGCGTTCAAAGCCACAGCAAAATTGCATTAAGGGGCCGGTCAATGCCGGCTTTGGCTGAGAAACAGCTCCAGGTCTGTGCACTCTGGGATGCATAGAAATCCCCTCCTTCGAGCCCCACTCTCCTGCAGCTCCTGCTCAGGCAGTGGTTCCCCAAAGGGTAAGTTTCAGGGACATGCTGCATTTTTTTGCCTAACAGCTGTTTGTTTATCTATTTATTTATCTATTTTTATTAGTACTAAACGTGGTATAGGGGAGTCCTCTCTGTATTTGCAGGAGCATTCATTCACTGGCAGGGGTTTCCATGAGCAGTGCAAATTCCTTATAATGCCTACTGAAAAAAGATGGAGATGGTACAAATACTCCACTAGAGAAATTCAAAGCACTCGCCAACCAAACACAAAACACAAAACTGCACTCTCGCAGCAAACCATAAAGCCATATACTTTTACCTTTTGACCCAACCAGTTGGTCAATATTCAGGGTCTTATTCTTCCCAAAGGGCTGAGAAATTAATGATATTTCCAGATATTTCTTTGATGCAATACAACTTCATTTAAAAGACTATAAACAGAGTCGTATTTCATGGAGCAAACTAGGAACTGAGCAGTGGGAGATAGTTTAATTGCCTCTTCTCAGTCACGTTATCCGCAGTGCTTCAGAGACTTCTGCTTTTCAAGCACACTTTAACACTGCAGTATCTCTCCAGCTGCAAAGGCAACAACCCCAGACCTCATTTTTGGAGAGGCATTTCATTTTACTTCATTTTCTTGAAGTAAAATTCATAATCAAGAGTGCAGGTCACAGGTTTGCCTCTCCTTGCAACTCCAGCAGTTCCAAGGCAGGCGCATTGAAGGTTTAAGTGCTCACTGCACAGGTTCAGAGGGATATTGGCATCAGGTCCAATCCTACTTGCACCATCTGGGTTTTGCACTGAGGAAATACAACCTCTGGTTTCAACAGTGTTTTGTTGGTTCATTAAGTTGAAACTGTGATACAAGTTGAGCTCCCTATGGAAAAGAAACAGCAATTTTGGGGCAGCAAGACTGATAGCTGCCCCACATTTTGGCCTAGGAAAACTGCAGCAATCCAGCAACTCAGGAGATAAATCCTCATTTGAAGCCTGAGTTCATTTCTTGCTTCCCTTCTCCTAGCTGACTTGCAGCGTCACCATTGGCATAAACAGCCCTGACTTCTCCATCAGCTATTTCCTTCTTCACTTCCTCTTTCACCAAGTGCATGTTTTTCACATTTGTACAGTACTTGCAAACTCAGAAAAGCTCATCTGACTGTGACTGAAACTCTGGCACATAGCTTTTTTCTCCCCTTTTACTGCACTAAATTTTTGCATGATACACTGCCAACTTTACTTTTTCCCCCCTTCCCTCTATATAAACAATATCTCTCTTCCAGATATTTCTTACACGTTTGATAAAATGTGTTGCATACATAAGACGACTTTGGCTCAATTTGAGAAAGATTTGGCATAATGCAATATACTAACTCAACTTTGAGTCACTGAAAAAAGTGTATGTCATTAAGAGCTGTATATACTCCTGATTTTAGTGTATAGAAGTGATTGATTGTTTCAGTTGTAAGTGATGAAGGCATGGCCAAATATAAATAAAAGTTGTACACCACCTTTCAAAGACGTGACTTTTATTTACTTTATAGGAATGGATTAGGTTCTAAAAGTTTTCAGGAGGTGTTGCTTTACCAGTGGCACTTCTGCAAGTACAGCAGTGCTAACCTTGGTTCCCTGGCCAGATTCCAGTGTGGTTAATTATATTCTGCACACTGTGAGATTCCCACATAATTTTCAATTAAGGAAGTTATTTGCCACTTCTCCAACTCCCTAAAAATTGTCAGTCAGACCTACTGCGTACAAAATGGCTGCTGTGCTCTGTCCCAGCAGCAACTGCATGTTAGCCAACACTCCAGAGAGAAAGATTAGTTCGGTGTAGAATAAGTTTAGTCCTTTATTCTGATCAAACTCACCAGATATTTTTTGGTCTCATGCTATGCAGGCAAAAAAAAATAAAAAAGGAAGGACAGTTTGGGAAGTATGGAAACATCTTAATGTGTGCATGAACCTCACCATTTTGGGAGTGTTTGGACTGATGTGCACCTCAGCTGCAAGCTGAATAGCTAAAGTTTGCATTAAAAGCTGCTTATTTGCTGTTGAGACCTACAGAGAGAGAGGGAGGGAGAGTGAATGTTTCCATTTGGTTGTTAAGGTGTCCTCCAAAAGAGGACATCAGCCTTTCAAGAACCGTTCCAGGTTCATTGGCCCCTGTTCGGGAACTTTCTTAGTGATCACACTGCACACTGACCAAGATATCCATCCTCCGACACAGCCCAAGTTACTTGGCCCTAGCCTGGCTGCACAACCACATGTGCAGCCCCAGCACACACAATGCCTTCCAAGGTTCTGTTCTGCCTGAATCTTGCTGCTACTCATGAGGGAGGGGTAAACACAATGAGGTGGAGAAGTTACTTCACATCATTTATGGCCTTGCACTTTCAGCATTCACAAATGATAACAGACCATGCTCCAGCTATGAGATGATAATCATGGGCTACTGCTTTCAGAAGAGCTTCACAGCCTGGTGTCACTTTCGCTATAGAGTAGCCATGCACCCCAGTTGCATTACTGCTGCACAAGAAAATAGATTTCAAGCTCCATAAACTGCTATGCTAGACTTATATTTGTAGCTATCCATAGCAGTCCATTATGACCATGGGATATCCTGGAGATAAGATGTGTAGTAGTTGGTGCATTCCTTGTTAATTGTTGTTCAAATGTCATCAACACTTTCTGGGGGAAAGAATACCTGCAATAGTGCAGAGGTCATTGAGAACTCCAGGTACACCATGTCCTCTGATTATTATAACACAAAGGGCATCATTTGGTTGTTGGACAAATAAGACAGTTGTCAGATTTGCTAGCACAATGTCTTAAATATTTTTTAATCTCAACTCCTTTCTTCTAGACAAAGTTGGTATCCTTTTCTGCTCAGTGATGTGGATGTTAATGTTTCACTCCAGTTGTCATAAAATATATGTCCTTACTCTGATAAAAGTGTGCTCATTGCAAAACCAGATAGGTCTTCACTTCCTTCCAGCTGTCCATCAAGGGTATTTCTGGCTGCTCAAAGCTGGCAGCTTTGAAAATATCCCCCTACATTTGCCTGTCCCATGGCACAAAGTTAGCAGGCAGGACTCTTCAGGATCACTAAGAGTTGCAGCCCACAAAAACTGTGCAAAGAAAGACAAAGATATTTCAGGGGGGCACGCTGGAGTGCTGGAGTGCTTTTGGCCAAACCAAGGTTGATCTTGACTACAGATTCAGCAAGCAAATCTCTTGTGAGGGTTACATTCTTAGTCAGTTTCTCTTATATTGCCAAATTCTGCCTTGCCTCCACCTACAGAGACTTGTCCCGTTCCATCACTGCCTGATCTTAAGCAACTTCAGTCTTCTCTCTTCCCTTCCAGTCCTTTCATGTTTTACCATTCCTTTATTAATAGCTTTTTTTTTTTTTCAGTAAAGCATTACCGAATACTTCTCACCTGGCTCTTTTTTTCACCCTTTCTCCTTCACATTCTCCATCCTCCATTGTCCTAATTGCAAATTTCAGTGTTTAGGATGGCCACTGACTGTTATGTTTCCCTGTTCCTTCTTGTCAGAAATGTATCCTTTAGTGAAGGAAAAAAAAAAAAAAGAAAAAAAAAGAACACCCTTGCTGTCTTCTGTATTTTCCTTCCATTCACTTACCTTGATTGTAGACTCCTCCATATTGTAGAGGGATATTTTCTCATCCTGCTTAACAACCAGATCTGACGCATACATGATACTTTACATACAGAATCAGGCTTCACTAAAGACCTATAGGATCCTGTCTAAGGATCTGTATGAGACACACAGCCTTTCTTGCTCTTCTTTATTTCACATAAGAATATTCATGTATATATCATGCTTTTTATATTGCCACACCATCTTAAAATTGTGATGTTGCTAAGAAGTCTTCAGAGATGGCTTGTGTGGAGATCTCACATACATTCATCCATATATATGCACTTCTGCCCAGAAGGGCACACTCATGTACTGCCTCACTCTAGATCAAGTCACACACAGAATGGTTGAGGTTGGAAGGGACCTCTAGGGATCATCCAGTCCAACTCCCTGCTCCAGCAGGGACACCCGGAGGACAGGGCACAGGGCGGCATCCAGGCGGGTATGGGAGATCTCCAGAGAAGGAGACTCCACAGCCTCTCTGGGCAGCCTGTTCCAGGGCTCTATCACTTTCATAGGAACAAAGTTCTTCCTCACATGGAGATGGAATCCTGTGTTTCAACTTGTATCTACTTAACCCCTTGTCCTGTCACTGGCCACCAACGAGAGAAGTCTGGCTCCCTCTTCCCTCCATTCTCCCCTCAGGCACTTAGACGTATGGATCAGATTCCCTCTCAGTCTTCTCTAGGCTAAACAGGCCCAACTCATTCTTTCCTCTTAAGAGAGATACTCCAGTCCCTTAATCATCTTTGTCACTCTACACTGCCCCTTTCTAGTATTTCCACTACGCTCTTGTTCTGGGGAGCCCAGAACTGCACCCGATACTACAGCTGCGGCCTCACCAGAGCTGAGCAGAGGGGCAGGATACCCTCCACCTGCTGGCAACACTCCTCCTGATGCAGCCAGGATCCCAATGGACTTCTTGGTCATGATGGCACATGGCACATGGTTAACTTTGTGTCCACCAGGACTCCCAGATCCCTCTCTGTGGAGCTGCTTTCCAGCAGGTCAACCCCTAATCTGTCCTGATGCCTGAGATTACTCCTCCTCAGGTGCAGGATCCTGCACTTGTCCACGTGGAATCTCATGAGATTTCTCTCTGCCCAACTCTCCAGCCTGTCCAGATCCCTCTGGATGGCAGCCCAGCCCTCCGGAGTGTCAGCCACTCCACTCAGCTTGGTATTATCTGCGAACTACTGACAATGCCCTTTCTATCTGATTTATTGAAATATTTTCAGGAGTAGTCTACTGCAAGATGCCTTTGCCAATGCAAGGAAGGTCTCCCAAGGCATTACATTATATTATGGATTGCTAAAATTGAAGTTGGCTATGCAAAAAGTGCTTTTCAGAATGAAGCCACTGTTTTGATGGCCAAATTGTTCAATAATGATTTCCATTTGTTAAACGGGCATTTCTAGTGACTAAATGATAAATTTAATCCACAAGAAAACTCATAGCACATCAATTTTATCTTTTCCCTTTTGATTTAAACTAGAGAGTAGTTAACTCATTGTGAAGTCATTACTTTATAACTTCTGAAAAGATGTTCATAACAACAATTCTGTGGAGGCCTTTTCAGAAGTCAGTATAATATTGGAGTGCCTGTGGTAGTGACCCCCTGGGAACAGCCTCTTGTAAACCATTCATAAACAGTATGGAGAGGAGGTACTTTGTGTGTGGTCCTGACTTGATCTTGCAACTTTGGGAGCTGAATAGCTCAAGGTGGATCCATTTCATAATCACTATATTTGTTTTTAAATCTCTCAGCATCCTTCAGATGACCTTCACATGAGTGTGAGGCAAGAACTTCAATTATTGTTATACATAAATCTAATGCTTATCATAGAGAGACACTCAATCTCTGCTGGAATCTATGCACTGCTACAATAAAAACAAAGAAAATACTCCCACTAATTACAAAACTAGTGTTTAATCTCTCCGTCAATACATCTGATGTTGCCAGCATCGCTCACAGACCTAGCCCTGGCAAATGGCAAAGAATAAATTCTGCAGATGCTACGTGACAAACTATTCTGAAGATCCTTCTCAGCGCCTTAACTTCCCTTCAGTTCCCCAAAATAACTTGGTAAACAACCTGCTAACGTTGGTAGTGGAGACACCGCTAAAATTGGTTGCTGCTTGTCCACACAAGCCCTGGGATTCCAGGACTTCAGCAGTCCAAGAATTCTGTGGCCATGTCAGGTGTACGAAGAGACAGTTCTTCGCTAACTTAATGATAACATTCAGAGCACTCCGACTGGTAATTTTAAAAAGATCACCTCAGAGGTCATCGGTGCAAACAGGAAGTGACCATGTTCTTGTTTTACACCACTGTGTTGCAAAAAAAACAGTGACAGAAGAAAGCCACAAATAGAGACAGATCTAATATTATGGAAGAGTTTGGTGGTAGAAACAACCATAAGAATTATAACTAACTTATTTCCTTCCCCTCCACTATGAATTAGCTGGGGAGTACAATGCTTTACATCAGAAAGGGGAACTATTTACAGCTATGAAAAACTCTGCCTGACACTTTACAGAACAAATAAGG
>JAUBOD010000939.1:1023903-1054955 GCA_032353885.1 Nothura maculosa
AACCCGCCTGGATGCCGCCCTGTGCCACATGCTCTAGGTGTGCCCGCTCAAGCGGGAAGGTTGGACCAGATGATCTCTAGAGGTCCCTTCAACCTTATAGATTCTGTGATTATCATCAAATATTGTATCTGAACAAAGTGAAAACATGCCTTCATTTTGAGGTATTTTTCCAGTCTTAAATTTACCTCAATACCCTTAAATTCTGAGAACTTGTTGGAAATCAGGGCCGACTATCACCATGGTTTGTTAGAGGGTGTTGAGTGTTAGATACCAACAGACCCATTAAATATTTTGGTCTTTAATGCAGTGAAGCCTTCAAAACAGCCACATGAAAGTCAACAAAGTCACCATAGGAAACAGCATATTCTTACATAGGCAGGAACAACAGGAAAAACATTTAACAGCATGTTAGCATACTCATAAACGCAGTAACTTTGCAAGAATCAAATGACAGCCATCAAAAACTCAATCCTTGCAGAAAGCACTTCTTTAGCTGTTTATTTTAACGTTTAAGATCACCTACCTATCCTTTGTCACATAGCTTTGAAATCCCCAATTCTGGTGTGTAATTTTACATTATACATCACTTCTATTTCATAGTGTCATCTAACCCACAGCCCTGCCAAGTTTTCCTTTTGTGAAGATCTCATCAATAAAGGACTAACCAGGAGACTTGATTCTAGATCATCTCATTCGCTTTACAATACTTCAAAATGGCAAATTTCTGTTCTACAGAATTAATGCACTTTTATTCCTTTACTAGGAACTATGGTCCTCTCTTTCAAGATTTCCTTTTGTGTCTTTGCCTCCATGGGATATTAACTTCTGTTCTGCTAAATAATCATACGTTTGTCACAGAAATTAGCAAATATTTCAGTAGAATTTCTTTAAAAAAAAGTATTTTCTTAAAAAGTGCGATCCTAGTTTAATACTTCAATGCTGAAAGTCGTAGTGTAACAGATACTATAGCATAATCTTAAAAGGCCAAGGACTCAGTATGCTTTAGATCCTCCAAAGTAAGACTGGATATTATTTTTAGAAAACATGGAGTTATGTTCTATGGAAAAACTGCTCAGTCTATATGTGCAAATAGTTTGAGGACTGTGCTAGCCTACTGCATATCTAAGCCTTTTTCTCACTCCCATCATTTCTGGGCCTTAATCTTTTTCATTATATCTGCTGTTCCAATTAAATTGGACACTCTTAAGCTTCTCTTGCACATATCGGGTACATTCATATGCTTGGGATCACCAGTTTTGAGGCTGAAAGCAAATTTTCCCAATCAGCCTGGCAGAGGATTGTTTTCTCCGCTTTTTGCAAGGGAATTCACTCACATGTATCACCTTGATACATGAAGTCACTGCAGCTCCCTACTCTCTACCAACAGCACTTGTTTTTTGACAGCTGGAATATTTTTTCCTTCTGGGAACCACATAGAAGCTGATGATGATGAAGAGGAGATCAGGTGCAATCTTTGCGAAATCTAAGAGATGTGACTTGGCTTCAGAGCCCAAACACGTTTGTTTGTTCAGTGGAGAGTTTGGTTACTGCCTTTTCAGTCACCGATCTCTAATACAATTAGCAGGGTAAATGAATGTGACAATTGATTCCTACCACACTCCTTCTTGGATGACATCCGTTACAAAGGATCACTTACACATATTAGCAAAAGGAAAGCAGGTTGGGGAAGTTTGAGTTTGCTCTTGAAAAGGTATGAGACTCCAGGCTAAGGAAGCTAAAGTTTGCCGTGTGTCTTCACTGGTTTAAAATAAAAGTGGAGTTGTTTTTCCCCCGATTCACACTTTATAGCTTGCCTGGTCTCATGTTACTTGGTCATTAGTTTGAATCCTTTCCAGAGCAGAAGTGAAGGACAAATGCTGCTTCGTGCCATATCTGCGGTATAGGTGATAACGTGATTGTGAATTACTGCCATCCCAAGAGAGAGAATGGCATGGCCATAATGATATCTCTACAGTGAAGCATGTCGGTCATGGAATTTTGTAACCTTAATTTGGGTCCAACTCAGCTTTCTATTTCCTTTCCTGTTTTTTTGTTTAATATATATATATATATTGTGCCCTGTTTCATCCTCATATTTAGTTACAGTTCTGCTTCTTCCCTTGGGTTAATAAAAGCTGCATTTTCAGCTTACACATGACCCATCAATTCTTCTAGCTTGCAGTAGCCAAATGTAACTGACAGAGTATCTGAGATGATAGATACAGATATTGCTAATGGCATATTTTTCACAAGCTTCAAGCATTCCTAGCTTCCAGTAAAGTCCGTGGGATCTGCAGGTATTTCACACTTCTGGAAGAGGCCATGTGTGCCTGACTTGACGTGCTATGTTTCAGTATTTTAGCAAAAGTTGTATGTGTGAATAAGCACAGAAAAAGCAGTTATTTAGTGAAATACAAGATCCAAGTCACTAAAAAGCATCTTACTGAGCCGTCTCTCTCTGCAGTTATTGCATAGAAACAATGTAAGAGGTCTAAGTATGGAAAAGATCTTGTAAAGGACAGTAAAACTTTGGAGAAACCATCTGATATGTGTGAACTATATAAAAATGTATTCTGTTCTTTATTATTTCAGTAACATATATGGTGGTGCAGTGAGCGTAAGTTTAATGTTCGTTGATGTTCCATAATGAAAAACAATGAATCAAACCTTATAAAGAAATAAGGAAAATTTATCAGCCCTAAATAACGTCAAGCTTGGTTTCTCCAAATTGATTTTCTTCCTCTATATAAATCAAAGTTTGGTTTACATTAGTCATTGTGGGTTGAATATAAAAGGTGCAACTGAATGTCTGAGCTTGTTTCAAATTATTGGACAGATTTGGTAAGATATTCAAACCCTATTCCATCTCTGTCTCTTTTGCTCTGTGGGAAGGCTGTTTCTTAATAGTCTGACAGTCCTTTTCAGATTTGCCCTGCACTGGGTTGCAGGGGGTATGGGATACAGCTGGGGCTCCCAACCAGCCTTCCCCTTTCAGGGCCTCTGTTAATCGCCTTCTGCCCCTTCCCTCCTACCCAGGTCACTCATAAAGGATAGAAAAGTGCCATTTAATGTCTTATCTGCAGTCTTATGATAATGAGATTGGGAGTTCCTACTTTCATTCCTGACAGAGAAGTGAAATCCACACTGGAAATTCTTTCCTATCATTGGGCCTTTTTTTTTTTTTTTTTTTGGTAAGTGACAGACCATTGTATCCCAATAATTCCCAATAATTCATAGGATGATCCCTCAGTAATATTTCTTCAGTTCTTGTCCCCTGACAAAGTTCAAGCCACCTTAAGGCACAAGTTAAGAAAGCTGTAGCTGGTCAGTGTGCTAGGTGGAGACATGAAGGATTTGAATTTCCAAGGCTATTGCCATGCAAAGGGCATGTAAGGCAAAGTAACTTGTGAGGACACAAAATGGAAAGTAGCTCATCCAAGCAAAACCTCTTGCAAGCACGTCTAAAACCAGCCCAGATTCTCAGACAGAAGAGAGGAATATGAAGTCCTCATCTAGCAGAGCTTGGGCACCTGAGTGCCCTCTTGGGCAGAAATGTTTCACCTGTGGCTTTCCATATAGCACCCTAATTGGGAATGCTCGAGCAGGAATAACTTGAGTAGGGAAGGGTTTGTGCTGCTGTTAGTAAACCCAGACTTTCTTGTTGGCTCTTTTCTGCTGCCACTTCCTTGTGTTTCATCTTCATCCGGCCTGGGGAATGAATGCAGGTGGGGAGGAGGATGAGCACCCCAGAGCCACTCATTGCACAGAAGGGGAGGAGGGAGAAGAGATAACAAAAGAGATAACAGCTGAGCCTGCTGGGACCTCTTCATCATCACTATGTTTAGAATCATAGGGTTGCCTACCTAAATTAATAAAGCAATAAAATAAAACAAAAGAGGGACTTATTCCTGGCTCTATACTGGATTTGGTATCTAAGATACCCTACTTATAAAATGAAGCTAAGAGATACTGTCTTCTAGAAATCATTTTGAAATCCTCATATGAAAAATGCTAACTGGTATGTCTTGTTTTTACCAGTGCAGCTGTCTTGCTCAGTTTATTTCTTCCTGGAGAAAGTGGGCTCTAAGAAATCAGATAATACATTTTCTTGGCTGTGTTCCTCAAGCAATGAATACAGTCCCCAGCTCCATTGAATGTTGTAGCAGACAAGCAGAAGACATTGTTTGTGAAGTATTTTTGTCTTAGAGAAGCAAAGGAAATTAATTGTTTTTCCATATAGACCCTCAGTCAATAGTGATCTCATGCACAGTGTCAAAACCACACCTCTTTAAAAACAGATATGCATGCATATAAGATGCATATATGCATTTTATCTATATTTTATTTATTCTTCACTTTAGCAGCCTGCTATAAAACCCTTCAAGAGTCAGATTTTGACTGCCTTTGGATTAGACTCAATAGGCAGGATATCTCAGCTAGCATATACTCGGCTGCATGAATTTCCATTATTAACTGAAAGCAGGAGGCACAGTTAGAAACAGAAAACCCCCTTGTGTTCTGCTTGCCTGTTTTGCTCTCCAAATACGTGTCTCCCCACAGACAGCAACTGCCAACATCTCACTCCAAATAGAAACATGGTGCCCATCCAAGCTTCTATGTCCCAAGCAAGCCTTGTTCAGAGCTGATAGGAAGAGCAGGTGAGGGAAATTATCTGCAGGGAGCTTCACCTGCCGTACAAAATCCAGAGAAACTCCTACTTATTCTTTAATGCCTGCTCCTTGTGCCTTGACAAATCAGGATGAGATCTAGTAGTGATGTGAGATGGGACCAAGAGGTGTAGATTCCCCCCAAGATGGGACCAAACCATCTGTTTTACACTTGGAATATATACATTGGACCCAAGAAGGGAAAGACAAGGAAAGGAAGTGAAGAGGGTCGAGAAAACCTACCTCAAATGACACAGCTGTACTCTGGCTGCCTAGACCCTGCCTTGGCATGCTCCTATAACCCTACTGCATTTTTCTATGATAACTCCTGACCCAGATGGGAAGCAACACTGTGTAATTCCTGAAGATAGATCTAATCCTACCTTTAGTGAGGACACTGTGGTGGAACCATTACCGCTACAGCAGAGGTCTATGAGGCTCAGTTGACTTCTTTGTCAATGTCCTTTTGGAGGACATTGCTGTTTCTTCTGAACATATCTTTGAATCTTGAAAACATTCCCAATAGAAAATGGTTTACATAGACCTTTCCAGTAGTGAAAAGAGGTGGATCTTGGAAAGCAAATGATTTTTGCCCAGCTAACGGAGAAATTAAGAACAAACCACAGCCTACTTTACAGAGCTGGGCTTTAGCATGCCAACTGTTTTTTTAAGCAAAAACAATGGAGTTGTCTCTGTAAGAGGAGAACAGGAACACTAACTGGTAGCCATATGAACAACACAAAAGAAAACCATACAGGATACTCTCTTAAAAAATGGCAAACCCACTATCCAAGGTATGTGTTGTTTACTCCCTTGCCTCTTATCCCAGACTTCAATATTTTGGCCTGATACGGAGTGTTCGGGGGAGACGGATCATGTCATTCAGTTTTTGGGGAAAGAGTTTGAAGTTTCAGCATTCTGGGAGAAGGTCCCAGGATTTGGCCCAGCGGGAAGGTTGATATTTCTAGTGAAGTTTTAGGTAGGAAATATTTTTTTCTGATTACCCATGTGAAGGCCAGTCACAATAGGCGTACTTTAAGCAGTATTTACTAATTTTCTTCTTTTTCTTTTACTTGAATTAAACTCTAGGTATTTTACAAGACCCTTATATGGTTTTCACTCACAGAGAACATTTTAGGGGACCACTTTTCTTTGTTTTTCTTGTTTCCTTTCCCTGCAAAAGAGGAGGAAAGGGCAGAGGAAGAGGACAAAGCACTGGACTTCTAACTATTGTAAGGCAGATGCAGTCTCTCTCTTATAGCTTACACCATGTAATTGGTAACAGTGCTTGGAATTTGGACTAAAACTATACAAATTTCCTCTGATTTGGCCAAAGCTTCTCTCCCTCCCTCAAAATAAAGCCCTAATCTAAATCAGATCTGGATATTCAGGAAACATACAGGCCACTACAATGAGCAAAACATTTGCGAGTCATCCAGAGACTCAATTTCCTTCCTAAAGGAATAACACAACAGGGTTTATTTTGTAAGGAAGAAAAAAAAATCACTTTCTGAATGCCTACAGTAGGTTTGCTGTCTCTTTGGCTGATCCCCTCTGGAGCATCCAGGAGCTGAGGACAACTTGTTCATTTTTTAATGATTTTTATCACTACCTTGCCACTTCCAAATGTGGAAAAATTTCTAGCATTACACTGCTAACACCAAATAAAAACTTTAGTCATTTCCACCCTCTCAACAATAAAGAGAGAAAAGTGATGATAGTAGAATTTTATTGGCTTTATTTAAACAGGCTTCTTCTCCCCCAACAATACTGTGCTACTACTATAAAACTTTTCTGACACATTACTTTAAACATTCGCGCATGGACATGCCAGCTCTGCACTTCAGGAGCTACAGTTCCATGCCAAGAGCTATTAGTCACATTAAGAAGTCTATTCACAATACAGCGCATAGAGAAGGGAGCATTTGAATAGTCCAGCTTCTAGCGCTATTCTGCACCCTATCCCCCTCCCCACTTCAGATCAGGGGCATTAAAAGACGTTTTCTACCAGGAGGTGGGAGAACAAGGAGTTTTGGAGCAAGGGAAATATTCTCACCCCTAGTTTTAAGGTAAAGGTTGTGTCCCATACTCAGCTCCTGTCAGTGAGGACGGCTGCAGTCAGCTGAGGACAAGTGATGAGCGAAGGAAAGAACAATGAAGTTAAGCAAACAGAGGAATGTCTAGTCTAGGTCTGGGGAGCTTCTAGTCTAAATACATAGCTATCCTCCTTTGGTGTACATGTGTGTGCTGCACTTCAGGACAAATGGTGCCTTTCTTTTCTGCCCCTTTGACTTCAGCAAGGATTGCACAGCTGGGACGATGACTTGTCTCCTCATCTTATTAAAGCCACTTCTTACAAGTGCCGACTGTGTCTACGTGTTCTTCTGAGTCACTCCCTCTGTGGAAAGAAAAAATAGGAGGTATTTTAAGACCAAATCCATCATCTTTATGTGCTTTTGCCTATCTTTAATCTGCTTTGGGAGGGGGAAATTAGATATAATCTATTATTAAAAATGATGATTTATAAAATAACCGTCTTGGGTGTTTATCTGTCCACATTTTTCCCCATGTATGGGAAAAGGCAACAAAATCTGAAATGGCCAAAGCACTCCTAAACCAAGATACAGCCCAGACAAAGCAGAACGAATATTCCAGGAAGGAGAGGGGAGGGAGCATCCAGACAAAATCAGACAAACCGCATGTAAGACCGTAGTGATTCATACAGATGAAATAGTAATATTGGGGTGCTTTTTTTGCTTTTGCATTTAAAACAAGCGCACTCCGCCACTGATCTCAGGCAGTGCCAGTTTGTGATACAGCACATAGGCTGAAATGCAATACAGAAAGTGTATATGCACTGTGCGAGCGAGGTTACGGTCTGCAAAAGTGAATGAGGCATCCATATATCAATTGAAATGGCCTGCAATTCAAGGAGTAATTGTTTTGAAACAATCTCACATGAATTCACCTTCACGAGATTAGAGGCTGATGTCACCACGAGGGTGAAGTCATCAGCAATGACTTAAGCTAATGGGATAGTGCCAGAAGAACCCGATCGGCTGTTGTGCAGGACTTAACTCCTTCCAAGCAATGAGGAATGCTGAGAACTATTTACTTCTTTTGTTTGCAGCATTTCCTGAGCAGGTTTTAATACAGGAAAACTCACAGTTGACTAAGGGGGATAGAGAATGAAATCTCCTTCCTACGCTGTTGCTTGTGAGCTCTGTTCAAAGAGCTTAAAGACATATGTCTGAATGTAGGATAGACTTCAAATCAGAGTAAACTGGCAGTAAGCTTCGAGGGTAAATGTATGATGTGTTGTCAAGTTGCTGAAATACTAACTCATGGGAGTAGTCCTTACTTAGGTCACCAAACACAGTGGGATTCTGCAAGGTGACTTGGACCCAGCTTTACATGAGCTAGAGACAAAGAAGTAGCAAAGAGGTCTGGCCCATGACCACAGCAGAGCTTTTTTTTTCTTTTCAGACATAATAAGCAAACCAAGCAACCCATAACTGCATGTGGTACGGCTGACGCAAAGTCGCACCAGGTAATGATGCCAACTCAACACAAGTTGTGTGTCTTCCCAAGGCAACAGAAAAGCATATGATTTAGAGTCAGTGGCATTAAAAATCATCAGAGTCATCCCGGAAAGTACAGATATTTTTGTTTGACTGTGTAATGCATGCTTGTGTGGGAGTGGTGTGAGCTTGTGCTATTTTCAGCGTGTTAGCATTGAGGTGTGACAAACCCGCTTCGCAGATTATTCTGTGAATGGTGCTAGTGATGCCACTCCCTGGCACCAGTGAATAGTTCATGCAAAGCAAAAAAAAAAAAAGAAAGAAAAGAACTGTAAAAGAGGCAGACCTGGTCTCAGGCACTATGGACTTTGCTTGCTTCTTGCACAAGGATTACACCTTCAGACAAGAGGGTACTGCTGAGGGGGATGTTTGCACTGAATGCAGCTCACACGGCACCCTGGATAGCTTGGCTGGCTCTTAGGGCATTTAAGAGAGCCCCTGGCTACATGTTAATGTGCTGGAACTTCCCATGCAATCTCAGCACTCAGGTGGACTCCAAGTCTGTGGAAGTCAGTTTATTTCTGCTCTGGTATATGTAAGATTACAGTTTGGCCCTATCTCCTTACATGTTTCTCATGTTTTAAAGCCAAATATTTGATTTAACTCCTCCTTCACGCTCTTGCTATTTGTTGATTTGGTAAAGCTTGAAACAGAAAAACTAGGCCAATTATTTTTGTATTCTCCCATAAAACAAGTCTGTGGACTGAAATGCTGGAGGTTGAATGTTTATAGCTCCTCTATCAGCACACAGGTTGGATTATAAATGTTGAGATGCACAAGTCTAGCCAACAAGGACATAACTATCTGAAAAGAGCTGAAGCTGTGACCTCTCCAGCACAGCCCAGCTGGTAGCCCACAGGCCAGATGTTATTCAGTAGGTTAGTCCCATCAGTTTTTCCACACCAGAGAGAAAGGATGGCTGTTTGGACACCAACCACAGCCAGATGTCTCCTTGTCTGCCCAGTGCCCAGATTTGGTGTGTCCTCAGGGACACAGGGCTGCCGCTTGCTCCCTATGAGCTACCAAGGCTACCCTCAGGCATACATCTCTCTACTGGTGCCAGGGGATCCCACCACTACAACACAGTCTTTCTGGCCATCAAAATGGAATCATCCACATCCAAAAGATCTATGTCTTAATTTCAATTCACCATATGTTTAACAGAATGTTGTTCCTGAACAAGAAGCGCTTGTTGAAGCTACAGCTGTGGATGAAAGAATTGTTCATTATTTTAGGGCCAGATTTACAGTTTTTGTTTCATAGGAGTACATCGTACCAGATAGAAATATCTAGTGGCTAAGAAGTACTCTTTGAGCAAATATAAGACCTAGCCTTCCTCATTCTTCCACCATATTTTCTTTCCAAGGAGTTTACCTTAAAAACAAGCCATCTATGCTGAGTATAGATTGACAGAGCATGAGCTGACTACTGACTACTGAATGCAATAACCTGTGCAGGACTAAAAGATGTTCTTCATGCATGGACTCCTACCTATTTTGAAGAAATTGAGAGTCTACCTGGGGATAACTCAATTTCTGTATATCCTATTTAAACATCATGTTGCATCTTCTTCCTAGGGCAGATAATCTATTTCTTTTTTTCTAGCTTTAAAGAGAACACAAAATGCTCAGCTTCTGAAATACTTAGCTAAGAGGCACCTTTTGAGATACATAACTTGCTTACAACAGATCTGTGGCAGAGCTAACAGAAATTTCTAAGGAGCAGGAACTTCCATGCCTTTACTGCAAGACCATCCTGGCCTCCATTTTCATAGAGGAGATTCCGTAGGACTTATTGAACTGGCAAAGCTGGATGTTTCTTCTACAAGTTTCTATTTAAGGGTCTCATCCAAGTGCCATAAAGTTAAACGAAAAAAAGAGCCTCTGAATTCTGCGATGCCTGAGCTGGAGCCCAGGCCCAGATTCCTATGACTTTAGAGGCTCATGTGGGAGGCCTCGAATAGCAGCGCTGTGACCGAAACTCCCTTTATAGTTAATGAAGTCAGGAGAGGGTCCTCCAGGGCTCAGTTCAGGACACAAGTGTCTCTAAAAGTGTCTACTTCCCTCTGGCTATTGTAAAGGAACCCAAGGAGACCCGGTACGTAAGAGATGGGTCTCAGGTGAGGATCTACACTTTGGTGGACAGTGGCTGGTATATCTTGCACTAAAAGGCATATGCTTTGATGACTTGGATGGAGGCTGTGGTGCACAGCTCCCAAGGCGATACTTTGAACCTCTCCTTTGAATACAAGACTGGCAGGACTATCTACCTGCTGTTGAAGGTAGGAGATCAGGTAATGCTACCTCTTGTTATCCAAAACTTAAAACTTGCAAAAAGTTTTGAGATCTTACACCCTTCAAATCCAGTCCCAAAAAGGGAAGTTTCTACAGTTTTGGTTTTGCTCTACAATTTGCGGTAAAAAGTCCAATCCTCACCAGTTATTCTCCAAGGCTTGTGGTAGTTGACTTGTTATTCTAGCACGCTTGATGGAAATACAAAATTGCATATCCTTCTTTGTAAATGACTTCTAGGGTTCCGGCGCCTACAGGCTGTCAGTGGATTATATATTGGATTTTTCTGTCAGCATGTAATAAAAGGCATTAAAAAAAATCAAAGCAATACATGAAAATAATTCCATTCATATTAGGTTTTGTACAACCCACCAACTATATTAGTGCTGCCCATGTACGGGTAACTGAACGCAAAGAAGAGGTCTTCCATCTCTCACAGCACTATACAAGGGCTGGTCATTAATTTTATTTGTATGCTACTAGTGAAGACTGGGGATTTCCTGGTGCCAGTTGCACTCAGACACTGTAATAATGGATTGACCTGAGACTTTGCCCATCCTATATACCTAGAGCTGGGATAACTTACAGGAGAAACTTTCATGGTGTCTTCTTCCAAGGCATTCATTACAAGATTTTCCCCTTGTTGTCCCAAGGTTGTTGTCATGATGAAGATAGCCAGAGAAATGCCAGAAAATTGCTGCTGGGACGCCTTCCCTTTCCTTCTTCTGTGTGCTCACTACCACAAAGCGCATATGACAGAGCAGAGCCATAAATGCCCTAAGTGTCCTCAACTCCTTGCCATTGTCTTTCTAAGAGCTTGTTATTGACCACATCAAGTTATATGAAATACTGCCACACCGTACAGTCCTTCCCAAACCAAAATCCCACAGGGTGACCCAAACTCACATTCGGCAGTGTTGGTCTCTAATAAATCTGAAGAGGGGAACGGTAGCAAACACCATACAGTGCCAGGCACATCCTGCACTTCCCATTGCCATCCCCTCACCCGAGGCCTCAGCATGATGCAGGATCCACCTTTCACACAAGTAAATTTGGTAGCACATCTGCTAGAGGAGGCAGCACTGAAATAGTTAAGCAAAGATCTCAGCAGAACTATTTTGTTTGCTTGCAAGATTTTCAAGTACTGCGAAGGATTGAACACATAGCCAGGCTGCATATCTACTCTCTGACTCAGGATGAAAAATTCTAATTGTTTTATTAAGACATGCCAGGATTAGCTGAGCTACCTAAAAATGAAGCACATTTCGTTTTGTATTTAGACCTGTGTAAATAATTCTTCAGTTCCTTGCCAAACAAACAAAAAAAAGAACAGAATTGTTTTATTTTGGAGCATACATGACTAATTTTAGACTCATCTCTAATTTATGTATTTAGTTATGTACATTTAAAAACAAAATTTCATTTTGGAAATAAAATGCATTTTGTTTAGAAAACAACGTTTAATTTTTTAAAAAAGAATCAGCTCTCAGCTGAAGCAATTTGATGAACTCAACACAAATTTTGCCAGCAGCTTCAGTAAACCCAAATTTGCATTTTTTTCTAGACATAAATTGAAATTTCAAAACATTTCAGCCAGCTCTAGTTGCAGCCTTAATCCTGAAAGATGTCCATGGTTCATATCTTTATGTTGATTACAATGTATTTTACTTTAATTGCTCTCAAAATCTTTTGTGATACTAGGGTATTTGAATAGTAAAGCCAGAAAAGAAAACCTTGCTTTCTGCTATCTGGTGTTTAATCCCAGCTTTCCCCTTTATACACGATGTCTAGGGAGCTATGTTTTTCAAAAACATAAGGGAAACTCATCTGCTAATCTGTCAACAAGCCATCCATCTGTAATGTCTGCTGTACATTTGTTTTGCTCTGTCACTATGCACCGAATGTTTGATACAGATGTTCTGACATGAGTGGTTGAGCAAAATGAAATTTGTTGTTTCCTACCACCACCACCCTCGAAAGAGGATTTATTTAAGCATAAAATCTGCCATGCTTCTCTCTAAAAATGATGGAGTACTCTATGACAATGAGTGGATTCTAAATATGCTCCATCAAGGTGTCACCTTGCTGTTTTACAGAAATCACACCAGCAAACATTAATGCTATGGACCTTTTATATCTCCTATAAAGATACAGAAGAGTAATTTGATTCTAAATTCTGTGTTTATATTTGAAATAAATGCTCACTTTCCAGGTTCTGTTAAAGACAGTCAGAAAAGATACTTTGCAAAAGGCATCTCCCAGATGAGAGGTAGCCCAAACACTCAAAACCAGAACTGAAATGTTCCTGGCAGTTCCGTACTTTGCACCAGTAATTGTGCCAGACATCCTACCACCTGAGAACGGATGGAAAGACATCTGCTTTCTTTCAGACAGTCCATTACACTGAGAGTTGAGTTCCTGCTCTCTAAATCCACTTCCTTAAACTGCTTCCGCTTCAGGAGGTGGCAAGTATAAAAATGAACTCCCTCTCTCCAGCCAATATTATACAGGCAATGTGGCTTGTGTAGAGATGGTTTGTGGATGCCCAAACTGATTACACAGTCTCATCATGAGGCAGAAATTCCTCTCACTGAGCCAAAGCCATAGGCCACCTCTATTCACTGCTCCTCTGCAGAGTGACTCATCCACCCCATCTTAGGCTCCTCGCTTAGATCGAAGTGTATCAAACTCTCATGTGTCTCTTTCTTCATGAACTCTTAAGGTCCCCACAAATTAGCTTAGATTAGATGTCTAAATGTAGATGGAATTAGCTTTAACATCAATATTAATGTATTCCTTTTATTTTTTGAGTACATTTCTATGCCTCTTCACTGCAAAAAGAATCCTTGACAATACTTTCTTTTAAATCTAGGGTGGAAAGAAATATGTCATAATCACATTTTGAAGCCTGTTTACAGTGTCCCTAGAAGCTTTTCAGCCTTTTAAGGCCTGAGAAAATCCTCAACCTGGAGGTGCATTAAATGAATTCATGGCCATGAAGATGATGCCACCTGGACTTCTTCCAGAGGCACTAGGACCATCATAAACTCTCGTGTGGCTGCCAGCCAACAACTTGCAGCTGAGGTAGGTTTACTGCTAACCAGCTGGGGTGATGAAGCACATAGGAAGAAGCAGATTGACAGCAGGAGAAATAGCAGGACAGAAACCAGGAGGCAGAGCAAGGGAATGCTGGGCTCTAGCACCAAGGTTCTTGGTTCTATCTTTATTATCTTATATCACTTCTCCTAATGCAGATCCACTCTTCAAACCATCGCATTTCCCCACTGCAATCACGATAGCCATGCTTGAATCTGTCCCATTTCCTGTTTCCACACTCACATTTCCTCAGTGAGCTCATCACAATGACAAAATGAACATTAACACAAAGATGTCTTTTTCTAGAGCCACCAGTTTTGTTGGAGAGTTGAAGGCAATGTGACTACCTCTATCTCCTTCTTCCTAAGTGACCACAAGAATAAAGAGACAGTGTATGTCTTGAGGGGAATAAACAGAGTTTTTTGCAGTAGACTATGTAGTCTGACACCTTGAAGGAAGAGCTTCTAGATGCTTCTGTTGAAGGCAATGGCTAAGTTGTCTACACAGGTTGCTCTTCTCATTGTGTAATCTACAAGGATTGATAATATTAAAGATGTGTATTTTCATACAACAATTATTATCACTGCTTATCTAAAAAGTATTTTAGCTAAGGAAGAAACTGAGGTAATCTGAAATGTGACAGCTGGCACATGTTTTCTGTTCATGAGTGGATGTCTCAATCATTCTTCCATCCCTAAACTTACAATTTGGAGGAATTCTTTGGATTTTCAGTTTGCTGTCTCACCTCACAGACAATTCTGGCCAGCAAAATTGCAGAAGCACTCTCTCTGCTTCAGCTATTTCAGTTTGAGAATGAGTGGGTTTGAAATCCAAAAATCACCACTGAACCATTAGAGAGAACCATATATGTAAGTGTTAAATGAGTCAAAGAGGAAATTAAGAACTAGCAGGTGGCATGGGGGGGCCGTACATGGCTCCGTAAGCACCAATTTAATCTGGCTGACATTTTCCAAAATTAGTGAAGACACCAATCATGTAAATTGAGATTAAATCTTTCCTTACAGTCAACAAATGCTGTAAAGGGACTGGGCTCAACTCTGTGGCTAAAGTCTTTAAAGTGCATGTATAACTAAAGCAATGGAAAAGATGATCAGTGGTTGCTATATAAATCATATCTTTGTGAGAATGAAGTTACCCTGCATTACTAACATTTACAGAAGTGTTGCTTAATTTTCATATAACTTGAGTTTACATCTGATATTCTACCAGTAGAAATATTCTATTAAGACAGGTCAGATCACAGCTGAGATGATAGTTTTCATGTAGTAAATGTAGCAAACATTTAAGTCAACACTAGCTCATGGAGTGAATGAGAATCAGGTGTTCACCACTGAGCTAGAGATAGATCCATAAACTCTCCCAAGAATCACTCAAGATATGGTGATTAGAGAACAGCTAATTCTGTATGCTAATGAGAAAAAGACAAATGTTGCTCTTCTAGCAGCTAGTGGAAAAATTAGCATGCCATAATCTTTAAAGGAACCAATAAGCAGGCAAGGTACTCTAGGATGTTCTCTTCTGATATTCTTGACTTACTTTTCTATAAGTCCAAAACTTCTATGGAAGTACTGCCTGAAGAAGGGTTCATCTTTCAGGTAAAACGGATTTGTTATGATGTACACTGAGACTTTCAGGGCTGGACCTGGTATCTTACTATTGGCTTTATGCTGATGCTACGTTGGCTTGCTACAATACAGTTACTCAAGATTTACAGTACTGCAAGTGTTAAAGGATCTGGCTATTTCAGTGTATGGATATTTCAAAAGGCATGAGGCCAAAGGATAAATGGACTTACTCAAGAAAAATACTGATCTCTTTGAAATGCAGTGTGGCATATCCCATTTCTGTTACAAAAGAAAAAATTCAAAGAAAATAGAAGAAGCAATTCAATCCACACTTAATGGAAGATAGTTTACAGGATGTGACACCGTTGAGAGCTGGCAACTTCCTCAGTTCAAATCTGTAGATCTAATATCGTTTGAAAATCATTCCCTGTATTGTTCCAGCATGCCTGCTCTTCCAAAGCTCTGGGGCTCTGATTGAAGAAAGAATTCCTTTGGAAGATGTAAGCTCCAAAGCCGATGATGTGTTTAAATGCTTTCCTAAATTGAGCCCTGGAGCTGATGGGACATTGCATAACAGGTTCCCAAATACATTTGTTGCTAATAGAGCATTCTCATTGTATGCATTGCCTTACCTATTTGCTCCTCAGCATAATTCATGCAGATGTCTTCATATACGTGGGATGAATAGGAGTGCTGTTACTCACGCTTGTAATCATGCCTACCTGAGCCAGGAGTGTTTGCTATTCATAACTCACTGTTTTCCTGACTGCTTTTTTTCGTTTGTTTAAAATCTTGATTTACCTAATCAAAGGACAGAAGTAATGTCATGTAAACTCAGTGGGCATCTGCACCTTATAAATAAAGATCATTAAAATGCCACACAGAATAAAATGAACACTGCATGCACCAAAAACTGTATCCAAAACTTTGGACAAACATTTGTTCTACTGAAAATTAGAGGTAATTTCCAACATATTTCCAAACAGACAAAAGGACTATGTTAACATAATTTACTCATTACAAACCATTAAGCCACCTCTCTACTAAAAAAATCATTGTAGTATGTATTGCAAAAATCTTATGAATTCTGGTAAAAAGGAAAAGAACTTTGATATTAATTTTGACAGGTCTCAAAGTTGCCCTTATCTGATGCAAAATTTTTGCATAATATGCTTACATCTCTTGGTATGATTTCTATTCTTCATAGTTTCTATTAATTATTTGTATTTTGGTGATTACTAAGAGCCTCGGCAATGTACTAGGACCTTGTGGTGCCAGCACTGTGCAGATACAGAAAGAGAGTATGTTTAAAAATGTTCCAAAAAATCTGCAAGTCCCACTGTGTCAGGATACACTGTACTTTGGGAATGACTTGCAAGCAGTTTTTCAAAGCATCTACCACTCCAGAAATGTGCTGAAATACCTTTGGGAAGGCTCTGCATGGCAGCATGCATTCGTATTAGACATAGCAAATTTAAAACTCTTTCCCATATTACACAATAGTATTAGGTCTTTTGAGTTCTGTTAAAATGAGAACGCCTCAAGACTGTTGCATTTCTGCCAAGCATTTTTAAAGGAATAAATGACAGAAAATAATGTAGAGAAACACATACCATTATAATTTCATGATAGGCTCATGTCATATTAAAGTATGACCAGGTTTCCTGAAATAAATCAGACTCTAAAATCATTGCCCATTTATGATTCACATAAACATGTTTTATTGTTAGCACTCCGCAGATCAAAGAAAGAACATGTAGAAAAGCTGTGGAGTGTTTCTTTGCTCACTGCAGTGAGAGTTTGGTGAATATAAAGCACAAGA
The DNA here is from genome assembly GCA_032353885.1 of Nothura maculosa. NCBI lineage: Eukaryota > Metazoa > Chordata > Aves > Tinamiformes > Tinamidae > Nothura > Nothura maculosa. Next base: position 1,040,947 of record JAUBOD010000939.1, read on the forward strand.
GAAGCCTCTTTATTTAGATGCCTCTTTAGTAGCTGAGTCACGTACATATTACTGGGCATGAAGGAAAATTTTAAGACAGCCTGGCAAAATCTTAACCTCCCAAGGGTACTGGGTTTTTTTTTAATTGAAAATATCATTAGTGTTTTCATTATCATAGGAAAAGACAGGCAGTTAGTAGTTAGTGCTGTACCCTGGCCAGTAGATTTCCTCATAGTTATGCAGAAAGCCTTTAAAATAAACTATGAAGCAGAAAACAAGAAAATAAATAAGAAAATAATGGATGAGAAACAGGGAAGACATCAGTGCCTGTGCCTCACCGCAGGACCCCGCTCCTGCCCTTACGGACCCCAGAGCTGAGCCCTGGTAAGTGTGGGGGCTGCCCCTGGGGGAGGTTGTGCCCAGCTTTCTTAGTGTCCCCTCTTTTGTGTTGGAAAAACCAGGTCTACCTTCATGATCCAAGACGTGGATGCATCTGGGATTTATAAAGTGAGACGGTGACATTTTTTATTCTGCACTCCTCTCTTAATCATGCCTAACACTCAGTCTGTCTTTTTGACCACTGATAAGCAGTGAGTAAATGTTAACTCATTCCTGAGAGGTAACAGGTTAGGTGGCTTTGATGTAGCTTTTTTGTCTTGTGTCACACCTTGCACATATTGACAGTGGGTGCCAATGTCACTGCATGTCTGTTTTCCTGAAAACTTGCTTGTTCTTTATGGCCCATGCATGCTGTATTATAAGGTCTTTGTGTAACTCTTCTCACTTCCCATTAGTTTTAATACCCTAAATAAATTTTTGTTACCCATCAGTGTTGCCACCTTGCTCCTCCTCCCTTTGTTAGGTTGTTATGAATATGCTCAGTTACGCAGTTGTCTATGGATACCATCAGGTAACCTTTCCCCTTGTATAAAATGTTCCTGGTCTTTTATTTCCTATCTTTTAATCAAGTCTTAAATTGGATCTGCCCTTCTACTCTGTAACGACTAGTTTTCTTTGAAAAATCTGAGGTGGAACCACGGAGAATGTTTTTGAAAAATCCAATCTAGTGGATCAACTAGATAACCTTTATCCACCAGTTATGGACAAGTCCTAACTTTTGTATTAGCGTCTCTCGAGATAGTCATGAAGGAAATTGTGGGCACATGCAGTGCATTTAAAACAAATGGCTTCAACTCTTTTTTCTCTTCATATAGTTCCTGGGGATATCATAACAATAAACAAACAAAGTGACATTTCCACTCTAGACTGAAATATAACTTTCATCTGTTAGCGTGCCAAGTTGTACGAATTAGTTTATCCTCTCACTTATGTCAGCATGCAGTGTAGATCTTGTAGATGTCTAATTACACGATTTGTGGGGTTAATCAGGAACTCAAATGACCTGAACTGTGCAATTATTTGCACTGTTAGATTACAAATGGAAAAACTAAGACGAGACCATAAAAATTTGATCCTTTATGTCTATAATCATAATAAAACAATTATAGTCAGTGATTGATTACAGGCATATTAAAATGAAGATTAAAAATACTGTTTAAAATTGCATTGCCATCTCATATTTAGAGGGGAAAAAATGATTGCCATTATCTTGACATGTTTATCACTTTGAGGCTGAGCCAGTTTTTATCGTGTGAGTTCATTCTGTCCTGTAGCTGACATACTATCATGTACTATAAAAATCATGCGTGTCTCACCCTTGCAGCTGCAATGAAACAGGAAAGCAAATACAGTAACCATTTCTATTTAGTACTTCAGTGCCTGCACACAGCTAGTAAGACTGTGCCTCAAACATTTAATCATAAAACAGGCCACATATTCTTAGCTGTGTGAGTTTTATTCCAGAACTGATCACTGACATTCATATGTCATTTTTGTAAGTGAAAGGAAAAACAGAACCACAGCTAATACGTTTAAACTCCGTGTTGCTTCTGTTGCATGTTTGCCAAGGACTCTTCTGTGCTTTCTGGTCTATTTATTTTTCTCTTTGGGGGTAAGCCTCAGAGATCTAAGAGTCCTCTGGTTGCTACTAGTGTCTGAATTTTCTTCTTGCAGCATCTATTGCAGTTACTCTTCCCACCAAAGTGCTCTCCTGTGGGATCTTCTTTTCCAAGCAGTGCTCACTGGTAGTATTTGTACTCTTGGCAAGCTCTCAGATTCACGCCCTAATCCCCTTGTTGTCCTCACAACCTAATGCTGATGTACGTCTGGGCTATACTGTGCCATGCATCAAATGGTTCCCTTGCCAAAGGAGCTCCGGAGTGTATTCAGACAGCACTACCAACAACATCCTGAGCTTAACCATAGAGCTATCTTCTCCCTTTGCATTTTCCCCATAGATAAATTCATCAGTTAACACATACAGTCGGGCCAATAGCAACTCATGTGACCCTTAGAGCAATGTGGGTTTTGTTGTACATCATGGCCCTCAGCAGAGCAATAGCACCTCTGTGTTGATCTGCACCTTCGTCCTGAACCTGCTGTGACTGTCCCACCCATGCTGGCAGTGGGGCAGAAAGAGTTGAGTATTCCCACAGGCTCCATGTGTTTTGCTTTCTCCTTATTCACTGTGCTTGAAAATGCTTGAAATAACACTTGAGTTTGATCACAGAAACTAAATGAGGCATGTTTTACATTCCTCCTTTAGCTTTCACAATGAAACAAATTCAGATCAAAACTGTAATTCTTCTGTGGGCACCAGTGCTACCAGAAGATACACATGGCCTTTGCTTGCATTAATAAAAAGACAGGTGTGCTCCAAGAAGTGAGAGTGATGGGTTTCATTGCCTTTTTTTTTCCATTTCACAATACTGGAATTTCTGAAAACTAGAAGCATGCCAAACTAGAAGCATGCCAATTTCAACTAGAAGCAGAGAGGAAAACAGCAAGGGACCTTGCTAGCATTATAACAAAAGCTCAGACACCCATGACCCATATCAACACTTTACGCCAGTGTCCTCACAGTCTGGGTCCCAGGAATGGTGCGGGTGAAAGGTGTTTTCCTTGGATGACATTCAGCACCTTACAGAATCAGACATGAGTCAGCATCCTTGGAGAGGCCAACCCCATCTATGACAGGCTCAAAGGATATAACAAAAATATCAGATCCTGGACAAACTCTTCCATGATAAAACACCCTGGGGATGATCTGCCAGGGCCAGCCTAACTCTCCTAAAGCCATGACTCTTAGCCAGTGTTAGTCTCCAAGCCTGATATCCCCAAGGAAAGAAAATAATGACAAGTAAGCACACAGAGACAGCCACTCTAGTACTATATTATAGCTGTGTGATGGCCTGAGATGTTTTCTATATGCAAATATTTATGTGATGTTTAATGGGTCTTTGAGCAAAAGCAAGAATGGCCCAAGATGAGCTACCACCACCTCCTAGTACTCATTTTAGATTTGCTAAGCAAAACGGTCACATTTTTGCTCTGAATACTCTTTATCTTATCTCTGGGCAGCTTCCAGAGCCAACGCTGCAAAACAGGGCTGGAGGCCAGAAATGGAAAGCAGCCAAGGAAAGCTTCTCCAGAGGCATTCCCCTGTCTTGGAGGGAGCGCAGGGAAAGCCTGTTGAGATGGGCACCTACAAGAGCACCCTAAGGAGTTGTGCCTGCCCCCCAGCACCAAGGAGAGAAGATCCTTCTGCTCAGATATATGTGCATAGATATATGTGCTGTTTTAAATCCATTTCCTTTCAAATGCTTGGAAAGTATATGTTGAAGCGAGCTTGGTGTTAAGCAGTTCTTCTCCCAATACGCACCAACACTCAAGGACTCTCAGCAAGAACTGTGGGTAGCAAGTGCAGCCAGGTAGGCTAAGAAAGGACATTGCTGCAAAGTACTATGTACGTTTGAAAAGTAGAAAAGAATCCCACTGTAGGAAAAATGAAGGCACTAACAGCTTATTGCATCAAGTGGTGCCAGAAAAACTAGCAGGGATCAGCTCCTGGTAGCTGATCCAGTAACCATTTGTTCAGAATGATATTTAAACAGAACAGAACAAAACAACAAGTACTTTTAAGTTCCTTTCTCCTTTTTTCTTTCTTTTTTTTTCCTGTGAGCTTCAGGAATATAATGTCATGAAATACTTCAGCACTGATTGGCAAGTTTCAGTATTGATTGGCTTTAGAGTCTGATTAGATAAGACAGAGCCAGCTAATGACAACCACTAGAAAAAAACTCTATTGGATTATTATATGCTGAGATAAACTTCCAACACCCCCAAGCCAGTCTGTTTAATAGAGCTTTTATCTAGACATGTTTTGATATTAGTGACAGTATTGTGCACAAACAAAACCTGGTTTACTAACAAAAGTGTTTCGTGAAAGGTGTGATAGCTGTCCCAGGCAGATGAAGAAAATAGGCAACTTGGACTTTAAATCCACAAGTAAGCTAATAGAAGGCTGGCATCATCACCTGTTATTCTTTACCTATAATTCAAATTCTTCTCCTGCCCTTCAAAAAATAGAGAGGAAACTCAGATATTTTTGTTGGATACCTTGTGCCACGTCACACTAGCAATGTTCCCCATTACCCTCCCTCTTCAGAGGAGCAGCTTAATATTGGATGTTCTGCCTAAGGAAAACATTTTTCTTAAACTGTGCTTTCTACTTATCTTCCTTCTTTTTACTTTGTCTTGTTGTTTTTTGGCTGTTGTACTGGATCTGCCCTTAGTCCTCCCTCAGTTTTTACAGTCTTTTTGGAAGTGAAAATCTTGCTGACTCAGTAGGGGTTTTGGCTGATTAAAATCCAAGTAAGGGAGGCAGGGCAAAGCCCAGCATATATTCTGTAACTTTTGCCTTTTTAGTCTTGTTTTCAGCTCTGCAATTCCAAATTTCTATGTTTTCCATAGGATGGAAATAGCTGTTATCAGGAGCAATCTGGGGTCTAAAGGACATGAGAGGAACATCCTGGGATACCTGGTCTGTTGGGAACTGCAAGATATATGGCACTCATTTAAGACAGATGTCCAAAAAGAATCTGCCCCAGTCCTAAGCTCATGTATCAACCTGAAATAATTAATAAGTCTAAGGAGGGGGTAAAAAGGAGTTTGAGCAAGCTGAGCACTCTACATTTCCTCAGCAGAGTTCACCTGGGAAAGGCAAGACACATTCCTCACCCTGCTCTGCCTCACGCTGACAGCAGGGTAAGCCACAGGGATATGCTCCTATACTGAACTAGGCAAGCGGTTTCCAGAGCAGTGATGTGTTTTAAAATAAATGTTCCAGTGTGTATTGTTATGCTATTTTCTCCCATTCTAGTTATTTAGAGGGGAAAAAAAGGCTTCTGAATATCAATTTCAGGGGACTGCTTTATAAGATTTCAGGAAGGGGTTTACAGCATCTGACTCCTGACTTACACACAGACAAAAAAAATAGATTCACCATTCTGTTCAGCCGTTTATGTTAAGAAGAGAAGAGGAGCTTTTCTTTCTTTCTTTTTTTCTCCTGAAGTGCTACTGTTCCTTTACATTGACAAAAAAAAGCAAGTATTAAGCGTACAACACAAGCTGAAGACACATCCAATATTTTTTTCTTTCAAGGTTGTCATCAAACTAGTTAAGGGTGTCTCACTAGTTAAGGGTGTCTATCTTAAATCTAGCAACTTCAAATCTTCAAACTTCAGTGTTTTCAGACAACTTTTTCCTTTGTTTTTGCTACAGCTTGCTATAAAAACAGAGTTTTCTATGTACCTCACAAGCCTGATGGCCCCAGTCCTGCAATGCTGATGTTCCCTGCAGAGCTCACACAGTACAGTTGATTTTTTCCCTTTTTTTCAATTAGGGTTAAGTAGTGTAGAGAGTCTTTAGATAATAAAGCTGCAGCAAAGCTTAGAGCATTTCCACAGCCTCAAAACAGGAGTGACAGGAAGCAGCAAGCTGGTCGTGCAAGGCTTTCCACACTTGGCCACCACTGAGATTCAGGTAGCCAAGCAGACAGGCAGAGTTTTGTTTCTATCTGTTTCCTAACATCGTATATATTCAAAGTTGCTGTTATCTTAACAATCCTCTAATAAAAGTTCAAGCTTTCAGTCCAGTGCAAACACTATCAACTTGTTTCTGAAGTATAAATGCACGATAAATCTGAAAGAGAGCTCTGCCCAAAGCTTAATCTGTTTGGGAGTGGATGTCTTGCAAGGAGGGGATGCCTAGGAAGACTGATGTGGGACCTTCACAGAGGAAAATAGGAAAGGGATGGTCTCAGGGATGCCAAATAGCTAGTGAAGGGACCAGCCTTTCGCCTCATATACCCCTAGAGGCAAAAAGAAATATATGATTTATTTGAATCACTTCAAACGAGTTATCATGTTAAAAGGAGAAAACCAATTGGAAATCCCAGGGATTTGTATCTCCACTTGGATATCTCTCAGGCTTGGAAATAAATCCTCCTTTTTAGGACTATGCATAGACAAGTCACGAACATGAAGTTTATCCCAGATTCTGTCTTAATTTTATCTTTTTCTCCCTAGAGCACAGGCCAAGTTTTCAGGACACACTGCCTAGGTAGGAGTAAAGAAAAGAAGCATCCAAGCAATAGGAGGAGCTCAGAAGTGCTCATGTAGATTCACCTATTCATCCTGATGCATTAACAGTAGCTGGGCACTGCTGAAAACCTGCAAATGATTGTGGGTTCTGAGTCCTTTAGAAAAATCTATTCCTTAATGCTGTGTAATTGTTGAATGTTTTATAATTACCCACAGGTTTAAACTGTGGGTAACGCAGAGACTAAGACTAAGGGTTTCCATCACTGCTGAGCTTCAAAAGCTGTTGTAGCTTTTTACGATGACTTATTTATGTCCAAACTGCAAGATCTAGTTGTATGTATATGATTTACTAATGAACAAAAAAAAATCTTTTTTATTACACATTGAAGCAAGGCAATAGGGTATAATGTGCATTTTTTTAAAAATCTAAAGCAATTGATAAAGTGTTTGAGGGCTTTGCATCTCTGGTATGGATGAGTCATTCCTAACATAATGCATGAACGGAGAATAGTCTCATAAATTGAAACTGAGTCACACGCTACATAAACAAAAAACACCCTATATTTTGTGTCCAGGAGTGCTATGCATCCTGAATTGGGCAGAGCAAATGAAGACAAGAGTCTGTCTGCAATCTTTGTTCAGAAGAAACTGAGCCGAAGTTGAAATTGGCTCAGCAGATAGCAGCTAGTAGTAGGAGAATGGGAATTACATCAGGTCATATTTAAACCCTGTATCCCATGATGAATTTATTCACAGCCAACAAAAACAAGAGTCTAACATTTTGTTCTCGTATACGCTGTCTGCTCTAAGGGTGTCTAAAAATCCGTCTGTTGCAGAAGCGAGACATCACTGGATTTTTGTTTTCCTTTCAGATCTGTATTCTTGCCTTAAAGCAATTTTATTCATTGACACCATATTCATGAGTTACTTAATTTGGGCATACTGGAAAAATAGAACACATTAGCTACTAAGCGTACCCTTTCCATGTGGAAAATCATTAAAACTTCAGAGACATTTCAGCTCTAATGGGAGGTGTCTTTCACTAAGCTGAATCAAACCATGCATATGAGGAAATGTTGATAGAATGTTGCTGAGTTGTAAATTATCTACAAATGTGATTTTTTGTGCAATAACTGTGGTGTTGCTTAAAATAATATTTACTGATGATTTATCTCCTAAAGTCACATAGGTAATGGTTCTGTTCCTCTCATTTCTGCCTTCTCTTTGTACAATAAAATATATTCCCTGAGAACTTATGTTGTAATGGATCCTGTCTTTGCTCATAGCTATCGTTTTGTCTCTCTGTTCATTGACACACATTTTGGCTCCCATTGGTAATAATTACATGAAGATTTCATTATGTTTTCTGAGTATTTAATAAATACCTCTCATAATATATAAAATTTGTATGTAGTGGAGATATATATGCATTCAGATTGCTGTATTCAAACTCAGTATTTAAAATGGGATATCACTCTGAAACGCAACTATATGAAAACCTGCTATAATATTTCACCTCTGATACTATATTGACTTCTGCTTAGCTGGGGAGTAACAGAGAGTTTTTATACCTTATGATTCCATAAAGTGGAATATGAAAATGGAATTTCCTTATTTGTCCACCAGGATCTGTAATACAGCTGAAATGAGACAGATATGAAGATGCAGCTGAGGCACAATTATTACATAAGTGAACCATTGATAGGGAACTCCTCGTGTTGATGTTAAGAAGGAATTTGCTTAGCTTGACGGATCAGCTTGAGAACGGCCTCTCAAGATGGGGAATTCAGCCTGCCCAGCTGAATATGGTCAGCATGGGCAGTAGTTCACTTCAAGGTCCTCTCATCCCTTTTTGCATGTTGGGCTATCTGAATGGCTCCAAAGATCAAATGACAAGAATCACACAAGCTGTCCTTACACTCAGACTACTGAATGCATTGATTTTTTTCCAAAACACTGTCTGATTTGCTAGCCAGATCTCTAAGTCTTGGCTTAGTTTTTCCGGAGTTCTTACAGAGGCAAATTCTGGTCGCGCTAAGTCAAAGTTACTGCAGTGAGTCATGCATGTCCCACATAGAGAGCTGCCTGTGTCACCTCTACAGAGACAATCCCCAGCACCTCAAGATGTAGCCCAGTATTCATACATTTATTTAGATACTTTATTTAATGGTGTGGGAAACAAAATCAGAAACAGGCTGGAGTACATCTTCAGGAACTGGACCCATGTTTCCATGAAATTTAGGTTAATCCTTGTGCAACTTCTGGTGGCAAGAAGAGAAGCAATGTTTCCCAGTTTAGACTGTTGAACACTGCCCTAATAAGTTAGATCCACTCCTGCTGCTGCTACAGGTTTTCCATGGGATGACAAATTAATGAAGCCAAACTTGTTACTCCAGGTCACTGATCACTCGTGCCTTTTTTTTAATGCATACTCAGCTTGACAATTAGACATCTGAAATGTCTAGCTGCATCCTTCTCTAAGAGTCTCAAAGCAACATGATAAACTAGCGTAAGGACCTAATTGTAATTTTTTCCTTTTTTGGTTCCCTGTATGTAAAATAGAAAGTGTCAGGAAGGTTTCAACTTTTCTCCTCAGGAAGATTAATTAGCTCTTTTTAGTATTTGAGGGGCACAGGTCTCATAGAAAAATACAGGAGGAAGTCTGCCTTAGGAGACAGGCACACAACCATGGCATGGGGTCACACCTTGGCCAGCATGCATGAAACAAGCAGCACAATAGCTGCTGTTCTTCAAGAAAGACAGAGGCAGAACAGCCCCTTATCTAAAATGAGGAGGGTCGGCACACACAGTGACCTTAACTCTAGCATTTCCTAATGGGAGTGATTGATTTTGCAAGAGATGTAAGGATCTTTTAGTGTGCTTTTTAATACACTGTGACCTCTGTGTATTTGAGCCCATTGGCTGAGTGTATCTGTCTCTTCAGTGAGCTGTGTAAATTGAACTCTGTTCTGTAAGGAAAAATCAGTCTCTTATGTGATCCTTGTATATGCACCAAATATCAGCTATGTGAAACTGAAAATCCTCTTATTAAAGATTGAAATTGAGCTTCTTTTATTCATTGCCTCCTTTCTTCCCTTAATTTACTCAGCTATGGGAAAATCACCAGCTAGCTGTGAGAAGGGGCATTCACGTACTACTCGTGTAGGAGAGCCTACTATTCATAAGGCTCCAACATTTATTCAACATGGCAATAGTTGTCTACAGGCCACAATAGCTCATGGTAGCATGGAAAAAGGTCAGGTTCCCAAGTAATTCAGTTTTTGGTTTGCACTGAAGCTCCAGTGCTTCCACAGCTCTCATATCTTTGCCTAATCAAGACCCTTATCTTAAGCAACAAAGTTGCCAGTGGATTAAATTCTGGGATATTTAAGTCTGATTTAAGTCTGGGCATGCAATAACAATGTCATAACTTTTCTTCCATAACTAGAAGCAGAAAGACATACATAAAAATTCAGATTTGAGAGGAACATTAAATATGAAAGCCACAACTGTGGACACCCAGAAAGAGCAGCTTCTTAAAGTCCCATAACAGTGAGGACTGGAGCTCCATATGAAGCCTGTGGACAGTGTTCCTCAAAGTAGCATTGCCTTGTCATCACTGAAGCACTACAAGAACAAACAATACAGAAAAATAAAAGAAAATGCAATGCTGACATTTTACCAACGGGTCAAATGATTAATGAAAGGAAACTGTAGCACAAGTGCAATCAGCATGGTTTCTGTGCTATAACTGAAGTAAGACCTGGCATTAGTATTTAGGAAGATGCTATCAAAATGACAGCCCTGGTATCTACTCACACTTCTAGGAGAACGTCCAAAGGGTATAGCTCCTCTTCAGCACCTCAGTGCAGCAGCAAGTACTTGACATCCCCTTGAGAACTATCAGCTGCACAGTTTGGCCCTAGGACTTTAATACGTCACATAAATTAGCAGGGTGTAATTGCTAACATGATCTCAAGGACAGTATGAAATGGATTCTTGCTGGGTTTGAAGTGGGGTTAGGGTGACATGCTTCCTTGACTCCTGAAATCAAGGGGGAGTTTTAACCATTAACTTCCACAGCCAGGTCACCCTAATCTAGGACTTCATCCTTTTCCTACAGTTTCTTGAGATCTGAGGCCAAATGTTGGAAATCTTTATTCAGAAAAACACTCCAAAACCCTTCTTTTGATTTCTGTCGTAAGACTATTCAGCCTCAAGCAATCCCTTGTAAAACCAGTCTGTGCATGGAGAGGGTAAGATTAGGCCTTTAATGAGTACTTCATCCCAGGGATTGATTTTTGGTAATGGAATCTCTTTTGGTTATTTTTTATTTCCTTCCCTTTGTTATTACTGTATTTTTATCCTTTTTTTGTCCTGGCACGTTTTCCAGACTCAGGGTCCCATATTTAGTTTCCTTAACTTCTCCAATATTCGTTCTAGCCATCCTGGTTGCCTGCCATGAGTATCAGTTTCCCTCCTTCTAACTTGGGGGGCAGGGAGGGAGAAAAGCTGTTTCCAGTGCAAACAGCAGTGCCACTCTAGAGATCCTTTGGCAGGTTGTGCAGCTTGAGAATGAATCATTGCTTGCAATACTTAAATCTTCCTCCATTTCTCACTTTCTCTGTTCTAGGGAACGAGGAAGAGGCAGTGCCAGCAGCTTCTACATTTAGTAAAGCATAAAGTAAAAGTAAACAGTTAAGATCAAAATTAACTCAATTTCTATTCAGAAGTCATGTTAATGATATGACATAATGCTTGTCAGTTACCAGAATTACTCATTTTTTAGTAGAAACCAAAAAAAAATAAATGAATCAAACCACCTAGCCAATGTAGCAGCTCTAGCCTGCTTCCCACAAGATGCCTAAAATGACTAATGGTGATTGCTTTAATTTTCTGTCACTCATGCTTGCTCTAACTATTTTGTTCTTCATCATCACATTGATAACTTTCCCTGAGAAATTGTCCATTCTCAGTCCAACATAGTACCTGCTTTTCCAGCTTTAGATTTTACCTGCAAACATGTTACTTTTTTCTCCTTGGTTGTGGTCTCAATCTTAAAGCAAATCCTTACAAGAACACCTTAAATACACAGAAGTCATATTTAGTGCATAATTATTTTACCCACTGTTACCTCTCTTAAAGAGCCTCTTTCTCACTACTAAAAAGGGAATTTTAGGAACATCACAGTGTAATGTTTACAGCTGCAGAGTAACCAGGTGAGCTCAAACTTTCAGATCAGACATGGTAAGTCACTATAACTAACAGTACCTTTATGCTTTGATGGACTTTGCACTTTCAAATGTAGGCTCAGTCCTGCCCCCACCTTGATTCTCAGAGGACGTGGGTACAATCTCAAAGGAAGCAAATATGTTCCATGTCTGGACTTTCAAGGGTCAGTGGTTAAACTCACAAATCCTTCCTCTTTGACATTATAATCTCTGGTTGTAAAATGGATTTAGTGGTTTAACATTAAAATTTCAGGCACAGTTAAAGTAGAGATTACAAAAGAGTTAATAAGCAAAACAGTTTAACAAACTTTGGCAGAGAAGATTGAAAAGCTCAAATAGACTCCTGGTGAAAATATTTCAGCCCTAGCTTTGCCAATCTTTCCATTAAAAAGTCTTTCATCTTTTTTCTTTGTTTTTTAATTTGATCAGTTTTACTACTTCTGAAACCTAGAGACTTTTGAGCATGGGAGAAAGCCAGTCAAATGCAGGTAATCACTTTGCAAGCTTTTACACTTCTGCCAGCACATCTCAAACCTGATGTGTGACACCCTTCCTTTTTCACTCTTGGGCCTCTGCTGAACAGTTATTGACAGTCATTAGGTGGGTTTTTCTGGTGAATAAAAATCTAGTAAGAAGTTTCAGAAGATTGGCAAGTTCATTTCCTGGTGACCCCATGTGCCACATGAACTTCTATCTTCAAAGCAGGTTGCATCCATGTCCTCATCTTTCCTTCCCATTTCCTTTTCCAAGAACTATGTTCTGGGTGTTTTCATCCACATTTGACTGAGCTGTAAAAGAAAAACAAAAGAAACACTGCAAGCCCCAAGCTGCAATTTTCCATTGTATCTTACTTTCAGGCACCATTGCTCAAGACTCAGAGTAGGAGGCCCAGGTGGTTCTGTGCTACTCATCAGCAAGGAACTCCCCTTCTGCTGAAACTAAAGTGTTGGCAGTCAAATATTCTCTTACATTAAATCACGTTTGTCATCAGAATCTTTCTCCCTCCAACAATACCTGAGCACAGGAGGAGAGAAGAGCAAGACACTAGACCAAGCCCATACAGCATCTCCTTTCATGGCTCTGTGCAGGTACATCATTGCTTGCTGAGGTGAGCGGGGTGAACGTGAAAAATTCTGGCCACTTGAGCCAAAATAACAAAAAACTTTCAGACCTCCACATATGCTAAAAACAGCAACTCCTCCACCTTTTCAAAGCAGGATTGGCACTCCTGCCCATACTGGCTCAGGTCTGCTTCCAGCCCAGCTCCTGGACACAGAAAGCTATTTGAAAGAGACATAAAGTTCTTATCTAATCTCTTTTCTGTCTTTGACTCTGTACTTCCTTATAATCAACAGGTCCATTAGTTCAAGTCACTCATTACTTTCTATGGAGTGGACCTCTGGGTACAAGGTCTTTCCATTGCTCTATTCTGTAGCGACTGCTTGAAGCCTTGTGCATATTGTTCCAGATCATTGTAATGCAAAATAGGACTACATTAAAGAAAACCACAATAAAAGAGATAATCTTCGCAAACCAAACCCACTTCAAAGCAACTGGATTCTTCATATATAGCAGAGAGTACTGAGGTATATGAAGGATGTTGACATATTTTTTTAGAAAAAAAAGAAATGTATAGCAGATGAATGAAACAGTCAAAAAATGGAAGAGACTGAAAACTTTAATTAATTACAATTTCTCAAATCAAATAAATAAACATATAAATAAACTCTTTTTCAAATGTACAGACATTTCAGGTCAAATGTGGTAAATTTTTTAGCCTTCTCAATTGGAACAAAAATGACTCAAACAAACAGAGCCACAAACTAGATGTGTACCTGTTTATTAAGCAAGATACTAAGTGCACTGATGCATCCGCCATTCTCCTTTGGTCCAGGGAGATGGAAGATCATTCTGTTCTTGCAAACATTCATGCTCACAATGTCTTAATGGTCATTTTCAGGGTTGCCAATGAGTGCTCCAGTTGATTCAGGCATGGGCCTTTACTGACCACTGACAAGACACCAAATGTTGGTACTGGCTTGGTACAAGGTGGACAAATCACACACTCACAATAACAGGAAAGACAGCACAAGAGATTGGTATTATCAGCTGGATATTTAGTTCATCTGCTGCACGACTCCTTTTCTTCTACCTCATCTTGTCTCAGTTAAGGAGATAAAGTGAAAAAGAGGAAAAAAGACAGAAAGACTGAGAGAGAGAAAAAGAGAGAGAGAAAAAGAAGGAAGGAAGGAAGGAAGGAAGGAAGGAAGGAGGAAGGAAGGAAGGAAGGAAGGAA
>JAUBOD010000939.1:1083468-1109155 GCA_032353885.1 Nothura maculosa
TATTACCAAAAAAACAGCTCACATGTTGATGTTTTCAGGTTTGTCAGCCAAACTGAAAGATTTCAGTTGCTGTTGAGGGGGTGCAGAGGAGGGCCAGCTCCCACTAAGGGTGTCAGAAATATGAAACTTTAGAAATGCATCTTCTCGCTGTGACTCCAAAACAGCTGTAGCAGCTGTTGTGACCACTAAGACTAAAGTGCACTGCTGAGAGTTAACTTCAGCAATCAGAGCACATGACCTAACCTAAAAACTAACCTAACCTAAAACCTAAACGTACTGAAATCACTACGAGTTTTTCTGTTGACTTCAGTGATCTGGACAGTGGTTGCCTCTCTGAATGAGTAACCAGGATCCCCACAAATAAGGCAGGTTAGATGCACACACAGGCATCCATGGTGGCTTGAAAGGCACTCACTTATCTTTGGATGCTTGTAACTTGCTATAAAAGGCTGACCCTCTCCACAAGTTGTTACAGGTTTACTTCTGCAGTGGGTTTTTTTTCCTTTGTTTTTTCCTTTGTTTTTGTGTTTTTTTTCTTAACAGAATTCCAACTGGTCGCTTTAATTGTCCTTACAAGAAGAGAGTATTTTTAAGCATAAAGTATCTGTTTGCTTGTTTTTTCTAGGCTGTATATTGCATTGACACTTCAATAATATCAAACAGCTCCTCATCTCTTTGCAAGTTGTGATGTGTCACTATGCAAGTTTTCAAGCAAGTCCACATCATCTGCTCACTCTGATGAAAAAATCTTTCTTTTATTAAGCTATACAAAACATGGGAAAATACAAAGAGGTAAAATCTTTTTTCCCTTCTCCGTGTAGCTGTGCGTAAAATTTGGCTCAGTTTTCCATGCCTGTCACATGCTCTGGCTGCAGACCCAGTGCCCCAGCCTTTCTGGGGGCAGGAAGCAGCAGGGTTTCGTACACAGAAATCCATGTCCTCAGGACTATTTGGGGAGCAGGCAAAACCTGTATGTAGAGGCTGATTTCAAAAATAGCATCTTCACAATTGTGAATGCAAAAACATCTGCTAGAGACATTGGAATTGAAAGAAATTAGTGTCTTTTAAGGAGATACTGCAGCATGTGAAGAAGAGCACTTCTTATGTGTTTAATCCTGGGGCAGACTTTTCCAGGCTTAGAGAAAGCAGAGGAAGATTGCCTGATTATTTCTTTTGACCTCACATTGTCTGAGGGACCAGGGATGCAGCCATTCACCTCATGTGGCAGCAGGAAACCTCTGTCAGGTCAGGCAGGAAAGGGTGATGCCTTGGACTGTGTTATAGCCACATCCCAAGAAGCACTTAGTGTCAGCAGGTGACTATGGACACATCTTGCCAGTCGTACTCCTGGCAAGAGCTGCCAATTGACAGAGGTTGTTTCTCAGCTACAAAACTGCTATAGCTGAGGGGGAAAAAAAAGAAAAAAAATGTCCTTTAAAGCAAACTGAAGAGGGAGAAATAAAATCAGGGAGCACAATGGACTTTTGCCCTAAGTGCTCCCTTTGATGGAGCAGAAAGGAGAGGTAGATAGAAGAGGCTAAGTGAAACCAAGGCTAAAAGGAGTCTCAGCAGATGACTTTCTGCTGTCTCAAAACCCTTTGGCATTACCTAGTACACTGGAGATCTCTGAGCACTTGTCTCCAGCAGCAGTGCAAATTACCATGGGCTTCATGCAAGCACAACATGAGTGCATTGTGTAGTGATACCAGAGTTGCTCCACTTATATAACATGAATGACAAGCACTGGTACCCACCCCTCACACAGACCTTCAGGGTTTGGCACCAGGAAATGGGACTTCGGAAGGAACCTGCTTCTCTTGAAAGAAAAAAACTACTAAGAAACATCAGGAGGTAGGTAAATCTGCTGTTTCCCACAAAGCGATGAGTTAGTGCTAGAAACAAACCTAACTAATAAATCACATACTCTATGAAATTATTAAATCATATATTGTACAAAGAAGTGTATATTAAAATGTGTCCAGAAACAGTTGTTTTCATTAGACACTAAGGACCATCTGTCTAGCAACTGATAGACTTTGGATGTTGTTTCATCAGCACTTGCCAGACTTCTCTTATCAGACCTTTGCTCCTAGGGAACACAAGGCTGAAAGACCCCTCCTATGCTTATGACTTCTTCTTGGATCATAATGAATTCTTTATATTTACAAAATCTTTATTAGCCTCCAGAGGCCCCAGATAAAGACAAAAGACCATAAAAACGTCCATAGGAGGTCAAACCAAAGGTCCCTCTAGCCCAATATCCTCTCTCTAATGTTGGCAATAGCAGATGCCTAGGGAAGAGAACAAGACTAGGGCAAGCATATAATGAAAATACCCAGCTATACTCTTTAACCTCTAGTGATTTACAGGTCAGGGACTTCCTGACCTAGATATGGCATGTTTGTGTTTGAAGACAGAGAAGGATTTGAATCTCTATTCCAAGCATTTGGATACTATGGAAAAAAAATTGCTCCCAACCAGAGGGAGAAATAAATATCCGCTATAAACACAAAGCTGGTGGAAGCAAACTGAAAGTGCATTTCCCAGCTCCAAGGAATCCATCAGCACTCTGGCACTGCAGCGCATCCTCCTGCCAGAGGGACACCAGGACAATCCGCCTTCCCGGGGCAGCACACGCCCATTCCTGCTCTTCCTTCCAGTTCTTCCCCCTGGGAAAACAAGGGGAATAAAGATCTCTTGTCAAAGTGTAGGATGTATAGTTCAACCTCAGCAATTCAAGGAGATACAGCAGAGCAGTTCAACGCTCGTTTCAGAAGTGCTAGTTGTTTAGCTCAGATAGGAGACTAAAATGGTGTCAGAGAGCACACACCCCTGCTGCCAGAGCAGTCAACGGGATCAAGTACTTGGGATGTTGACATTAAGGGACTGTTCCAAGTGCAGGTTCAACATCTGCCCGGGGTCCTGCAGTCCCAATGAAATGGCAAGTGGCCACCTCAGAGCTGGCTTGTGAGGACAACTGCTGCCATAGGCCAGGAGGGACAGCGACCTCAACTCGTCCAGGCCCTCCCACCACAGGACAAGCTGCCCAGTGTGGCCCCACTGCCCTTCTGCAGAGGCTCCACGCTCACAGGAGAGCGTGGCCGTGCTGCAGACCTACTCCACATTTCTCCGTCAGCCACCACATCCCTTACTGAAGTCATTTCCTGCTTTATTTTTCAGATCGTTGCTGTCATAAGCCCTGTCTGCCGTGGGGGTGGGGAGAGGACAGTGGTTCTACCCACCTCACCAGAGAAAAAGGATCGAGTGTCTCTGCAGCCAGCTCCATGGGGAAGGGTGGTGGCCAAGGAAACAGCAGGAAGGGCACAAGGAGGACACTGCAGAACCCCTAGTAGCTTCTCTTAGTGAAAATCGAAGAAAATGGAGTTGATAGGGACAAGCAGGGAGCCTCATTCAAGGCTTTAGCTGAAGTACTGATGTTCAGACCCTTGCTGTAGCTGCAAATAAGTCTGTGAGGGACAGCAGAAGCAGTCTGAGGATATGGGCCCATGTAAGGGGAGCAGGGATACAACCCACAAATCCATCTTTTGGGAGGAGGAATCACAGCTGGCCCCTGTCGTTCAGGCGGGCACATAGCAGAAAATGTCAGAAAAGGAAACTTTAATCTGCAAACAGAGCTAAATTATACCAGTAGGTTAGAAGATATTAATATTATTCTAACCAGTAGGTTAGAAGATATTAATATTAAATTAATATTATAATAGAAGATATTAATATTGCTAATATTTTTTTCCTGAATCCCAGGTTCATGTCCAGTTTGCATCAGAATAAGCCTGTTGGTGCCTCATCACCTCCCATGGCCTTTTATTTGCCTTGTGGATATGAAGGGGTGGCATGGTTTGACTCGGGTGAGGTTGAAAGGCAGAACTGAAATCAGTGACAAAGCATCTGCTAGAAATGATTTCGCAGACCGTGAAGCAAACTCCTCAGCTTCGCTAGGGGCCACTGTGCAGCACTGCATCCACCCTTGCCATGGGCTCTCGGGCCACTGCTACCTCTTGTGCAAACCCTGGCGCATCATATTTTGATACAACAACTTGAGTTCCAAAATGCCAAAGGTTTTCTCTCAAAGAATCCTTTCCAATTGACTGGCAATCCCTTTCCAAAGCCAGAGCAGCTGTAAAATTTAGCTTTTTTGTCTTCTCTGCCAGAACTCCTGTAATTTTCATGGCTGCGAATCAGGACGTCTTCATTCTTGTGGCATGTTTTTCACTTTTATGAACACTAATTTCACTACATTTTTCGAGTGGTGATTTTAGCCACAGCGTGGCTGCGGCCGAGTTCCCACGGCTACCAGTAGGACTTTTATGTGGGAAATCTGTGGGCAGCAGGGAGCCTCCCTGTTTGTATCACTATGAACTTCCCAAGTGCATGAGCCTGACATTTTCTCAGCCCAAGAGTCGGAGCACACATGCTCTCACTTAGAGCACTCCTTCTCTGTGCTGAAGGACATGTGTGATCGTTTTACGCGCAACAGTTTTCTAGCATGTCCTGTGCACACACACAGCAAATCCTGCACAAATGCAAGTTTCTCCTCAGCTGGCAAAGCCTGAGTGGAACAAGCCCCAGAATATGCAAGTTGGACCCATCTTGACCCAGATCCCCTTGGCTTTGACATCCCTAGAGGAGACCAACCACAAGGATGGATCCTCCCATCCCAATGCCTCAAAACATCTTTGTATTTGACTTTCTTCTTGCATTTGGTGGAGGCCCTGAGCATCCTTCCACACCACGCTCTCCATGCAGGCAGGAGCTCCTCAGCACCACAGAGGAGCTATGTTTTCCTTCTCTGTGAGCAATGGTTGGGCTGTCTGGGTTAGCAAGTCAGCGCCGTCACGCCTGTCTTTCCCAGCCTGTCCTTTGGCTGCTCTGCATTCCAGAGATGGTCAGACACATAAACACATCTTCCGGGCTCATACGCCGGAGCACTCTCTGCAGCTGGATACCAGGATGAAGAATACATTAAAAACACATATATTGTCTCCATCAACTGAAAAGAAAAAGAAGCCAAAAAAAAAACAGGTTGAATTTTTGTTCTCAGAACATAAAAATACAGTGGGAGGGCAAGAGGCAAATTGTATGGCTTCAGCTTTATTAAAGATAATATATTGCAGGGAAAAATCAACTGTGGTGGGACACTGTGTTTATTCAACATTTCGAGGAGACCACATAGCCCACAAAGACGACGAGACCATGCTCAGTGATCGTATCTCACTGCAGTTGCATGGTCACAGAGCAGCAGCCACAGTAATTGTGAGAAGGCCAAGGTCCGTAATCACTAATAACGGACATCCGCACTCAGGAACGTGACACGCTGGGAACCAAGGAGGCAGAAATCCTCATTTGATTGCTCAGATTTCAGTCAAAAAATGTTGTTTTCTTTGCCAGCAATAGACACTTACACTTCTGGGCAATAAGCTTGTTGGGAGACAGAAAACATACCTGGCTCCCTATCAACAGAGGTAAAGAGTACAATGAAAGCCTACAAGACAAAAGGTTGTCCTTCAAATTTACCATGTTTAAGGCATTCATTAATACCTTATTCTAGTGCAACTCCATCTCTCATGAAGGATATATATCATTTTCTGATGCCAGGGAAACTTTTGATATTTTTTTTTCTTAAAAGGGGCATTGAAACATTTGGAAATCTCCCTCATCCACATTACATCAGACACAAAACTAGAGGTACATCCCAGGTCTGTTTCAGTCATCTGTGCAAGGCAGAGAGAGAAACACAGAGGCATCAGAGCTGGAGCAAAATTTCTGCCGAAAACCTTAGCCAATGACTAGTGCAAGAACACCAAAATATTTTCTGCATCATCTGTAATTTAAGTGAATTTTTAAGGCATTTTTTGTGCCTTTCCTCTTCTGAAAGCTGTTGGCCCTCAGGAGCTGACTGCAGTGCAGATGTTAAAATTACCAGAAGCTTTAACATCTAAGAGCTACATGAAAGTTATTGATCATATACAAGAAAAGAAAACCATCATACACAGCCTTTAAAGGCCTACTGTGTTTACTGTATAAAAGCAAGACTGTATGAAACTATGCATCATACATGGAGGGGGTGTGAGCAGCAAAAAAAGGAGATGTGCAGGAGAAAACTGGGGAGCAGCCCAAAAAATGGGAGGAGAGAGGACAGAGGGAAGTGGAAGGTCTGCAGCTTCAGTCTCCCCTGCAAAGGCTTTTTGGTGTAAACTCATAGGAAGGGAAAGTGGGTGGCTTGAGAGATACAGTAAAAATGAGATTAGCTCACCTACCAAATTTTCAGTCAGACTTTGCTTATAACCACTGCCAGGAAGTCTGATTAACAAATCTAAATTTAAATAGGAAAAAAAAAGAGAATACTGTGCAGTGTGACTAGCCCACAAGGAAACCATGAATTTGCTCTTTTAAGAGCTAAGAGTCACCCAGCAACTTTTCCAGAGCAACCATCTCGTGCCTGTGGAACAACAGGCTATCTCTGCTGCCCATGCCCACGCTATCTGCCCACAGAATTGCATTATTTTGTTGGTTTGAATGAAATTATATTTTGTGAGAATGGCAAAACAATGCCTCAAGTGCCAGTTATCTTCTCAGTTTCTTAGAAAATACGGTGTAAAATTGCTCCATTCATGGAAGAATTGGAATGTTTTAACTACCTAATTGGTAGCATTTTGTAAATTACGGGTGAAAAAAAGTTCATCGCTGCTGCCAACATGAGACAAATGCTTTGCCAGTGCACAAGAGCCAAGCTGACACAGTTTCCACCCCAAGCACATTACAGCTGAGCCTGGGGCACTCTTCACACACTCATGTTCTTACTTTTGGCTGTGTAGAACATGTAAGTTAATGTTGTGCCCACTCTGATCTTGTTCACAAATAGATTTCCAGGTCTTTTTTCTCCTTTGATATTTTGCATGCACTCACTTCACTGGACATGAGAAATACCATTAATATCTGCATCTCATGACTCTCCTATTGCAATGGCTGAAATATAGCTCTCGAGGCGCTTGCTTGGAGAAAGACTTGTAATCCACCAGAGTCTAAGTCACGCAAGCCAGCAAGACTGCCCCACATTTGGTGTGAAGCAACAGCAGCCCTGGGAGGCGAGCTGGGCTAAATTCACCAAGAATTGCTATAATTGAAATGAAAAAGGAAGTGGAGCTGAAGAGGTTTCGGAGAAATGTCACCAAAGTGGCCAGGAACTGAACAACCTATCAAGCAACAGAGAAAGAAGCTGCTTCCTAGAGATATGCTGCATATCCCTGTGTTGTCTATAAAGTGCTTGTCAGTGCTCCAGTAATCAGACCCATGCATAAGGATTATGCTACTGGACAAGGAAAAATGTATTCTTTAATGATGCCCATAAGTTAAAGGCATAGCTGGAGTCACAAAACTGCCTATCTTTGTGCATACATTGCTATGCATAACAATTTTTGTCTAAAAGTTAACAATGTCTTTCTTAGCGTACTTATACACTTAACAAGTACATAAACTTAACAAGACTCATTTCATATTAATTAATTCAATTAATTCAATTCAATTAGATTCTATCTGAATTGCATTCTATCAGAATTCTATCAGAAATAGACAAAGGAAATTATCACTCTCTTTTTGGTGTTTCAGAACAAAAGTATGAGCTTTGAAGTTTGTGTTAGGGAAAGGAAAAAAAAACTGTTGTGGTCTGTTAAACAAGCTTTTGGTCCTGAAAAGGTTAACTAATTTGGTTTCCCTGATAAGTTTATCTACGATCAGAACTGAGTCATACAGAAAATACTCCTACAAGATTTGACCTTTTACTTGTATCCCACACTGAGATAATATTATACTTAAAATGGATATCAATAAGAACTTTGTTTTAAAAAGTATATTTAAAATAAATTACTTTTAAATAACAGAAACTGTTTTCAATTAGCCCTGCTCAAAGAAATCAACTAGAAAGTTATATATGCTTTTTTATTTTCTTTATATAAATTATACCCAGGAGTCCTATGATAGCAGCACTATACAAACTATGCACTACCTTTATATTTATTTCTTATCAAAATAAACTTTACAAATTAGATTTGTTTTTACAGCACTTTATATCCAATAATGACAATGTTGTATTGGTCCCAGGATAAAAACAATGAAAGTAGCAGCTGAATGGTATTTTTATTAAGAGTTAACAAAAATGTCTTGTGCAAACACAATGCATGAAGAAAATTAATTCCATAATTCCTTTTGATGAAGGCGTCTCTCTCTTTTTTCTTTTTCTTTTTTTTTTCTCACAATATCAATCTCATTTGGAAAGATTATTTTAAGGAGAAAACTGTAATTTTTAGCACAATTTACTCAGCAAAGTGATATGTCTGAATTTAAGCACTGCTGACTGCTAGGTTTTAATAGTAGGACCTGGCAAATGTTTTGATAACTTAATACTTTTTAAAAGAAAACTTGTTTGTTATTGAGCCCAGTAGAAATATAATCTAAAAAACATAACAGAGCTAAAGATCCAAAAAGATGTTTCTTCTTTTTCTTTCCCCCATTTTCCCCATTTCCTTTACCTTGAACTGACTCCTCCATTATAGGATTTTAAGAGGCCCTTTTCACTGGTGGCTGATCAAACATCTCCAAGGGATTCCCCGTAGAGGTTGGAAAGAGCGTACATTTCCCTCCAGCAGTGGAAAAATGGCAGGGCTAATAGCCTGGGATTCGTTACTAAAAATGAGCTCTGATACAAATAATAATAATAATACATTGTTTAGAACATGTGGTTTGGTGCTATTAAGTTAACAGTGGAAAATCTCATTACTTTTAAAGTTAATTTTATTTTGTGGTGGGGTTGTTCTCTAGGCTGAAGCAATTTTTTTTTAAGCAGAACCTCTAATCCCACCTTAAACACTTAAGTACTAGAAGCAACTCTTAGCATAGCTTGGCCAGTTGTGTGTTTTAAGTTTAAGTGCTGAACGAGAGAGCAAGAGAGAGAGACAGAAGAAGAAAGGAAGGAAGAAATAAAGGAAAAAAGGAAGAATTAGTTTTTTCCCATCCCACAGTTAATCATGTGCCATCTTCTCTAGTGCTTGCTCTGACTGGAAAAGTTCAGCAACGATCTTGGATCAAGAGTACTCTTAGTAGAAGACTGCAAAGGTTTCCAGTTCTGCTTTATTTTCAAGTTTTGGATGCATCTGATCTGGCTTGTGCCTTTTTATTGTGTTCTTTTAATAATTTCCAATAACAGAGGACCATATTTGGTATTTGAGGTGAAAATAAGCCCAGCACCGGAGCCTCAATTACAGTCAGCATGCTATATATATATTTTTTACTTGCAAATTACTATGATGACTCAACTCTGAAAACTCTGATAGTTCAAAATACTAAGTAAGACTCAGGGTTATGAGATGTGCTTTCCACCTACAGCCTGATGGCTTTTGCTAGGTTATATACTTACACATGATAAAATTCACTCTCGTGTAGAGCTGAGCCATTATATTGTAAACTCTACTCCAAATAACCCTTGGGCAACTTGAGAGTTGTTTTTCAAGACACTCTTGAACCTTCAAACACAGCTGTTCCTTGGCTCTCTGCACTTTCCTAGGTACAGGTTTTCCATGAAAAGTTGATCTCTGCTCTCTGAAAAAGCAAAATGCGTGCACACATTATCACTGATAACCTCATACCACATTTTCTTTGGAATATCTCCCCAGCCCTTCCCCATAACTGCCACAGACTGAGATCTGCACCTCAACGCTAACTCACTCAGCCTCAACTCTGCTTAGGCCTTGTACTTCCCAACAAGGAAAATTTGGGAAACTCAATCTCTCAAAAATTTTTGGAATTGGGAACTTTGGAAGAATTGGAAGAGGGCAATTAGTAAAAAAAGGAGCCCTGACCAATCTGAACTCATGAACACTCAGTAATACACTGCCAAAAGCATCACTGTCTCGGTGCGATGCACAGAGTTCTTTTCTAGCCAGGTCTACTAAAGTTTTACAGGAAGGCAAAGCTGAACAGAGCTCTGCTCAATGCTTTGTTTCAAATACAAGCACCTTGGGAGAGAGGGTCTGCTTTTCACAAATGCCAGAGCACCTGCAGCTGCCAGGGAAGGCAGGGAGAGCTGCAGGTGTTCGGCATCCCCAAGCATCACATCCTGCACTGAAAACACCTGGATCCTCAGGTGACCTTCCCAAGGTGAAGTGAGCACTTCCCACCCCTTCAACACTGGGTGCCCTTGAGAGCACCAGGACAGGATTAGGAAATGAGTTCAGAGCTGGAGGTGAATATAATAAAAAACAAAGATAAACAAACCAAGCACATTAACAGGGAGCTGGGTTAAGACCCAAATTAGTTGTTTTACAGGGGAACCAAAGCTAAATGTGGGGCAGAGAAAACTTCATCTTTTGATAGATGTCTTAAAGCATCAGCTGAGAGAAGAGAGAGATCCTACTCTGCCTGGGGTGATGCTTTAGAGATAGGGAAGTCCCCTGTCCATGGGGTAGTGAAACCAGCTCATTTTTGAGCTCATCACCCCCACACACAACTGAAAAGTGAACTTGCAAAAGGGGATTATTTCAAGAGCTGAGTGAAACCAGCTTGCTCAGTTTGCAGAGCTTTTGTGACAACTTTCTTAAGTTTTGCTTCATACAACCCTGTAGCCCAAGTTTTGCTTTGAGTTTTAGCTTCAAACAAAGCAAAACCAAATGCAAACCACTGATTTTTGACTTTTGAGGCTGACACCAGATATCACCCCAAAATTTCCAAAAGCCCAAGTGCAGAGTACTGGCAAGCTTGGTTTTAGCTCAGGCCATATTCAAGCTATCCAGGCATCAGAGTGCAGGTCCAAAACGGTCTTCCTTGACACATGGTGATGCCCAGACCTGTTTTTTCTCTGTTGTCTCACATCTGGATGAAACTACTCAAAAACGCCGAATTTCCTATAGTTTCTTTCTTTAATAATAGGTAAAGCCATTTGTGCATCGACTGTCAGCTTAAAGTAACAATAAATAGTGTCCAAGGGGTTATCATTGTCATTATTGGGCTGTTTCTAGCTAGCTCCACTAGAATTATTGCAAAATGATAAAAGCTGAAGCAGAAATCAAGGGGTAGATTCAGCACTATTTACTGCTAAAGTTAGCCATTTATTTATTTTAATAGACACAGCTTGTCAGAAGCAAGTAGAGGCTCCAGCAACACCTTCCTGAAGAAAGCTTTGAAAAAATACCATCTTAAACACACTTTTCATCCTTTATTTTATGCGTCTCACACACACTTGTTTTCTTAGCAGGCCTTGTGCTCAATGGTTAACACATCGGATTATAATTCTTACTGGCTACGCAAATCGTCTCGGTCTAAATTACAACAGCACTTATCATCATATTTCTGTGGTCATCATTTAACCTTCCACTGTATTAATAACCATTGCCAATTTTATCCAGCAAGCAAGCTAAACATTCTAATTTGACGAAAATACCGTGTGCTTATTTTTCTTTCTAACCATCAAAGAAGGTGTCTACAACTATTCTAGGTGTCAGCATTTTTGCCATGTGATTCACTTCCATCAAGCAATCTCTCTAGACCTACGTTCTTCCTTTTTTGAATTTTTACTTAACCAACAGGATCAACAGGTCCCCCACTCTGTGGGTGGTGATAATGTTAGTACGTTATTGCCCAAATAACCCTTCTCTATAGGGAAAAGCTAACATTAAATTCTTCAAATTTAAACCACATGTATTTTGGTCTCAGCACTGTACTCTGTATTCACTCTCTTTTGTTATTAATTTGAATCGCTATAAAAATCTTCATGAAAGCAGTTATTTAGGCATCTAAGTTTGAGGTATGGTCTATAATGCACGCCCTCCAAAAATAATAACAAAACATTTTTGTTGCAAACATTTTAAAAGAATTAATAAGCACGCAGCTCTGGATATGTTTAGTGTATATCAGTGTTTCAATTCTATTCTTTTTAGTGTGTTTCATTGAATTTAAGCAAATCACCAAGAGGTTTGCAAATGGTTCCTGTCATTTACTTTCATCTTATCCAACAAAAGGTGTAATTCAAGTAGGCTGCGTGAGATCTCCACTCAAAAGAACAAATTATGTGTGGGTTGACCACATATAATTTCCTCCCAGTATTCTCTAGGAGACAGTATGCATATATTTTTTACACATATTACCATAGTGTGACCACAAATATACAGCCACCAGTGGAGTAAAAGTAATGGTATTTGGGACAAATACTTGGGGACTTTCTGCTCAAACAACAAGAACCATAGCTGAAATCAAGTGTTACACTTTTCCAAAACTAAATTTTTCCTCAGTAATATTTTAAGGTAACTGCAAATACTACAAATAGACAAATTAACTCTCAAACTTTAATGACATTAAACACTTTGGGAAATCAAGTTTTAAAATAGTGTCTATAGCCTCTGAAAGTGAAACTATTTATTTACATAATATTTACATATGGTTGTTCCTACAGTCATTCTTTTAAGTATCTATTTCATGTTTCATGATACAGCTGTGTTATTAAATACGCACAAAACTGCATATTTAGGTTGCAGATAACAGACTTCAGACAAAAGCACATTATATTCTGAACTGACATATTCTGAAATATGTGCCATCTCCCCAAACGCCAATGTTTTGTTTTGTGGGTTTTTTTTAAATCTGAGCTGCTGTTACTAATTTCATAAACTCGAAGTTTGACTCCCAAGAATACATTTTGCAGGCCCTGTCTGTATTAAATGAATATAAGACACATCTTCTCCTCATCCATCTGAGGAAGTTGTCTGGTAAGCCATATCAAGAATAACCATCACCTTAGGTGGTTCAAACCCCCAGATATTCTGTGGGCTTGATCACAGGTTTCAGGGTGCTTAGGTTGTAGGGCTCCAGGGCCTCCTGTAATAAGCCTTCTTTCCTGTTCCACAATCTTTCAATTAATTCACAATCCATAAACTTTTATCGTGTACTCTGGTATTTGGTAAAAACATTAAAAATTTCACTACTCCTTTCTCAAAGGACAAACCTTTCCAAGTTCTTTGTAGGAAGAAATTCTATCTTCTACCTTCATTTAAGCTCAAATTGCTGGTGACCAGTGAAATGAATGAAATGAATGAAATGAAAAGGGTGCTAGTTTCTTGTTTCAAACAATCATGGCAGTCATGCCTTGGGGTTCATCCTAAAAAAATAGGTAAGTATATGAAAACAATTCTTCTGCTTCATTCACAGATTATAAAATAAATATCATACCCTAATGAATCAGATGTTACGATTGCTTTGTAAGTCTCCCCTACATCATGCCTTTTCTATCCCAGCTTTACTTTTCAAACTTTTGAAAAACCAGTCCAAATTTCTACAAATTTTAATACTAGTGATTGATAAAAGCAGTATTTGGGAAAGTGTTTTCTGCCTATACTATCCTAAATAACAACTATGATGAATTTTATCCATAACTCCTCTCTTCCAATAGCTTTGATTTAAAAAGGTTTTATTTTAATATAAAATACATATATTAAACATGTACATATTATACACATGGATAATAAATTGTTCTTCAAGATTGATTCAGTAATACCCCAGCAATGTACAATTCATATATAATTACTTCAGCTAATATATTCAAGCATTTTAACTTCCCATCCCAAGTGTTGTGCTCTTAAAGTTTGTCAAAATAAGCTTTTTCTTCACTTCCCTTATTCAGAAGACCCTCAAATGTGGACCTGATTCACACAGGTTTGTATTTACTCCAAGTATTTTCCCAGTTCCCTCTAGCTGAGTGCCCTGGCACCTCCAGTCATTGGCTTTCTCCATGAAATTTGCCACGTCATACCCCAAACTGAGGAATTTTACTGGGAACATCAGACCACTAAGCTCCTGACGAGAAGCCCCAGCTCTCTGGCCACAGCCTGCCTGTGTTGTTTCAAAGGGAAGGTTTAGTTATTCCATGCCCATGCCCATTCCTGGGGCATCGTTGCCCAGCCTGTGCTCTGCTGCACCATGATGCCTACACTCGGAATCACCAGCTCCGAGCTAACACACAGGCTCAGTCACCATAATTCAAAGCAGACTTTTGATGGCATCCCATCAAACACAGTAACTCCATATGTGTTAAATATAAAATTACTTTTCTGACTCCGTGTCTTGTTAAACTAAAATAAAACACCTTGAATGGACTAACCTTCACAGCTGTGCTATCCTTAATTTTCTTAACAATTGGCAGAGGTGTTTTATCTTTCACAGTGTTCTTCAGTGGCAGTATCTAAGGGAGAGATGCAGATGCCTAAGCAAGGGAACCCAAAGCCAGCTGGAAGAGCTCAGCACATCCAAGGCATCTCCATGGGGCTGACAGATCCAAGGCAGGACTTGCAGGAAAACCTGCACCCCTTGGCTGGCAGCCGGGGGCCAGCTGGGGCTAAACCAGTGGGGCTCAGTGGGGCTAAACCAACACAGGACATCTATGTTTAGGCACTTGCATATCCTCTGGAATTAATAAAATAAAATACTAAAATAAAGGTTAAAAAAAGTTTGGTGGAGGTGACAAAATTACTATGATTTCACTCAGCTGAACTGAACTGAAAACTCTAAAAGTACATGCTAAAGACTCCAAAGAAATAATTTTCCTTTGATACATGCAGGCTAAATCCCATGTACTATAAAACAACCTGGTGGAGAGAATCACTGCTTGTTGTCTAGGTCTCAAACAAATGAAGAGCATAATTAATTAGACAGATGCAGAATGATTCTATACTTTATTTTCTTAATTTCAGTTTTAAAAGATGGCCATTTTTTCTAAGCTAAATACTCAGAAAATTAGAGAACACTAACAAAGGCTTCATGAAGACCCAAGACTTCTGCTTTTAACTATTTCAGAGTGAAGTCTTTAATTCAAAGTTTATATGCTACTTTCTTCCATCCAGCAAATGAGCTCATGAAAAGAAAAGTGCTATATACATTATGTATACAAAAAAGTATTCAATACTGAAAGAGATATGGCCGCCTAAAATGCACTTATTTTACATTATTATAATTAGAATTTTAAAAAATGAGAAATTAATTTCGGTTTTACTGTGTTCCTTGCAGCCAGGCCCTGGAGCGTGTCCTGCTCTGTTTCCTCAAGCAAACAGCCCCTTGGTTCCAGGAGGACATTGGGCTGAACATCATATCACGTCAGCAAATGATGCTAGATTTATAGCAGCACTTCAGAGAATGGCTGCGGCGAGGATAAACCTGGCTGGGTAAGATGACTGTGTTGAAGAATCCAGAAAATATAGGTGCAGAGCAAGGCTGTATCAGATGAAATATTTCTCTTAAGATGTGAAGGTAGTATTGGTGTATGTAAGGCAACTGTGAATGTCACATGCTTCTGCTCACCTGTGTTTAATGAAGGTAAAATTAAGTTAATGTGGAGGAATGGAAAAAAATCTTCTGAAAGAAATCTAGATAAATTTTACTAGTCTAGTCTGGGATGCTGGGCTCAGCCTTGGCAGCTACATGCCCATTCAGACTGCAGGGAAAGGATCCACCAAGGCCACCACAGCATCCCCAGCCCACAGTCTGCTCCTGGCCTAGGTGACCCACAGATGACATGTGTCACACATAGCACCCTGGCCGAAAGGTTCAGCACCCTGGCCTTACAAAAATAAAGCCTGAAAAGACACCATCATTATCCCTCCAAATACACTGGTATGGGGGGGAAAATGCAAAAGAGGAGGAGATAAAAGCTGTTTAAGATAAAAGGACAGCACTGACACAAGGGCTTAGAGCAGACATGGATAAATTGGGGCTGAAAGATAGAAAAAAAATGTAATTATTAATGCAGTGATGGGTTGGAAAAAAAACTCCCAGTAAGAATAGTGAGAGCAAGACACCTTCTGCACAGATGGCACAGCAAGCACTGTTTTAATAGCCATAGGACCAGACTTCATAGGCAAGGAACAAGTCAGCACAATTCTGGTTCTTCACAATTCAGCCTTGGCTTTCTCAGTGTGTTTATCAGAAATGAAAACTAATGTCTTCACATTAAAAGAAGTGACAACAATAAAAAAGATGTACACAAAAGGAGAACATAAATATTATAAGGAACATTAAAAGATATGGGATTTCGTTCTGCTCAGTTGTTATTTAAGACAGTAGAAAGTGCAATCCCACTTTCGGTTACTTCAGAATAAATCCCAAGCAATTCTGCTGATTTCAGTTGTCTGACAACGAGATTACTTCAAGTTTATCCTGATGGAAATGAGATCCAAATTTAACATCTTCATTCTGTTTGTCCTTTGGGGGAAATAAAGGCCAAAGCCCATCATAAAGATTGATATTATCACTGGCTTTAGATTCCTGCGTGTTCAATAAGTAGCGGTGAAGATGTCACAGAGAAAAGTGAGAGGCAGGAACCAGTTTTAAATGGGCATTGGTTTGCCTTGCCATTCATCTGCATGTTGTTGGTTATATGGCAGGATTAGATGGTGCACGCAGTTTCTTCAAAAATATTCCTATAGGCCATGTTTCATGCAAATCAACTGATTTTGTCTTGTTTTTTTTTTATTTGGAGTAACCTATCCTTCATAAACTTCATAAATTTTAAGCAAACATATTTTTTTTTCTTGTCACAGCCAAATTCTCCAGTTCTGGGACTTAGAATATTTTCCTTTTTCCAGAATGACACCTGCTGGTGGGAGAAGCATGGATGAACTGCAGATATTTCCTAGGTTCAGCTGCAGCTAAGCAGACACACTGTCTGAGCATGCTCATCAACTCTGCACAGGCAGACTATTGATAACAAACATTTGGAAACTGTAGATATACTGTAAGTATCTTCTGCTACAAGCAATATAGTTTTCCAGTATGATTTAACATTTTCTCTCATCACATCACCAGACTAACACACTGCTTCAGTGTTGGAGACAGTATTTTGGGAAGCCTACAGCATGGCTATGTCAGGCTGAAGTGAAAGCCACAAGGAAACACTTCTTATCTTATGCAAAAAAGAAAGAAAAGATAAAAAGCTGCTGTGCTGCTTCAAACTATTGTGTGCAAGTAAAACTAAGTATTAAATGGTGCCTAATACCCCAACAAATTAGAAGTCTTCTGCACAGAGTCCTGATCTTGTAGAGCAAGATGTAGCCAGAAGAGGCAAGAAACAAGCTGCACCTTTGCAAAAATAAGGAACAAATACTCTTCAATATGCCTGTAATGGACTTCGTATCTGTAGCATCTCTGTCTCTTGGGTCTTCAGTAGCAGGCTTCTCTCCAGCTAAACTGGAGCCAGACTTGAGCTCTTGATCCTTCCAGAGAATTTACAGTAAGATTTCCATGACTGACTTCCAATATGAAGAAATCCATGTTAGATATACACAACTATTTCTTCTTTTTTTTTTCTGGGATGCTAACTATCCACACTCTCCTATAAAGGCAAGATGAAATGCAGATGTTCAGCACCCTAAAAATAAGTGTGAAGCCAGACTCTGGAAAATCTAGATATCTCAGTTACCAGAGCTACCTTGAGATATTTTGGGAAATAAGTGTGTGGTAATTTTAATAAATCATATTTTCAGAACTGTGTTTTAAGCATGACTTGTGAATAAATATTTGTAAACAAGAAGTATAATTAAAAAGAAAAATATTAAAAAATCATTTTGTAGTTAGAACTTAAAGAATTCTTCTGAATTATTTACAGGAGCATGGGCAAACGTGCACATTCAAATGAACTCCCTTGGATAAATTATTAATATATAGGTATTGTTATGGCATAGCTCATTGTAACATCAGAGGGCAAAATTTCTTAATTAGAGCATCCGACTGCAACTTAAGAGGCTTTGTTTCTGTTCCTGGGTTGGTTACTGGACTGCTTTCGGCTAGTAACTTCACATCCCTGTTCTTTCAGCTCTCCCATCTGTGAAAAGAAGATGACTTTGTTTCATTATGGATAATGAGATGACTGATTTCCAAAGACTCTTTTTATTTTGGTTAAAGTAAACATATGAAAAGTGGGTACATTGCTGTAAAAGTCAGTGGTAAATGTAAGATATTCAAGGCTGTTTTCAACAGATGAGATCTGGGGAGTTTCTTTAGCCATATTTCTTGCAATCTTGACCAAAGCTTCAGCCCCATCTGTTCACGTTTCTGTTCCAGCGTCCTTGTTTTTCATGCATGTAATTATGGCTACCAAATTTGAAACCTTATAGTAACCTCAAATTACCATTCTGAATCTTCTTAATAAAGCAATGGCTATTTCTGAAGAATACAGTCACATCTTTCACCATAAGACCCTAGACCAGGTTAAGCACTTTTCTTAGAAAAACTGCAGAAAGACTGAATAGGTAGAATAGCCCTGAAATCTGTGATAGCCTGACCATGCAGGCAAGGTGTGAGATAGCTGGAAACCTGAGGGAAAATTGCAAAAATGATGCTTGCAGTTAGCTCAAGCAGACACTGCCTTGAGCAGTAACAATTGACCATGGCAGCATCAGATCTGTGCTAGAATCCAGCAAAAAGACACTTCTGATCCCAAAGTAACAGCATCACTTTTAGCTTCAGATTCCTTTCCAGGGTTAATTTTAGTTTTTAGCTCAGGTTACTGCTAAGTCTTAAATGCAAGGCCGTCCTGTTCTTAATGCTACACACGCAGAATGAAATTCATGCAAATAACAGAAGCGGCCTGGGGTTCAGACAGGCCTCTGTACAAGGATATGGGCTCTGAATTTCAGAGGGTGGGACTAGATGATCTCCCTTCCAACTTCAATCATTCTGTGATTCTGTACCAAATTTTTCCACTTTCTCAGCTCCATTTATTGAACGTATGTTGCATGAGATAACGTTAACACTGGAATTACTTTCATGGTCCTTTCTCTTTATTCCACCTAGGATAATTGAAACTTAAAGTTTAAGTTGGCTCACTGAACTGATGAATATGTGTGACTGCCATGGACTTGCTCCACTTCTTACCAGGGAACCACATTTGGATCTGAACACTGCTACTATAAGATTTTTATGCATGCCCACTGCTTTTGATACCATATAAGCAGCATCATTTCCATCATTATTTGTATCAAATGGCCCTGTCCCTTCCTCCATCTAACAGCTTATGTCCTATAACTAGTTTCAGCCCAGGCAAACTCCTCCAGCCACACTATGTCCCCATGTTTGCTGCCTGAAGGAATTCTGGTTTCAGGTGACTTCTTCAGGGATAGCCACAAGCTCTGCACAAGTTCTCTCTAACACAGCTAAACAGGACTAGGTTTATTATTAGGTTTGCAGCTAGGGAGTGTGTTTAATTCTTTGGAGCACTAGAGGACAGTGCATGCTGGTAGCCCATGGTATGCAAGGGGTACATGCACCAGACACTAGGAACTGAAATCCTGTGCAGGATGTTGGAGCTCCCCAAGAGCTCAAGCCACCAATTCACCTGCACTTCTGTTTCAGGAACAAGATCTGAACACAGCCATGAGTACAGGGTATATTCACTACATGTAAGGAGAATTTGCCATATTCTTTCACGTGAATACAGTGTTCCCACCCCGATCATAGGATCATAGTGCAGGAGACTGGGTTAATGGTCATCTTTCCTTCACATGCCCTTTAGGAATGGTTGGTGGAGACTGAGCCTGAAATGCAGAAAAGAGACTGTTCCCTTGCATGGAGGAAGTAAGAAGGTTCCTGAACTTTGCATATTTTTGTATTTCTACTTCTTTTTTTTTAATTAATGTTCTAACCCTGCAACTAAACAAACTGCAGGTAAACACCACAGTAAATTTGAATAAAGAATGGCAACTTCATTTCCCTTTTTCTTCCCACTTCCCTCCATTTCTACTTCCCTCCTTTCCAGGGAAAATACACACACACACACAAAAAAATATATATGAGAAATAAAGGATATAGGAAAAAGATTATAGGAACATAGACATGGCAGGATTTGTGGTCAGTAAATCCAGTCTCTCCTGTCACTGGCAGCTTGTTCATAAACCCATAAGCTCTGTGTTGCTTTTCTGCTGAAAAATATCTAATTTCCAACCTAACCTTACTCATGATTATTTTTTTCACCTGCCATCCTTGTTGCTTGCTCTGTTTACAAAGAACACACCCTTTCTCAGCTCTCCTCCTCATTCATCAAGAATCTTTGCATCCTTTCATAATAGTCTCTCCATTCTCCCAGCCATCGAAGTAACTCTTTTCTGTACTTTTTCACTCTGAGTTCATCTTTCCTGATGAATTACCTGAAGACTGGTAGCCAGGACTGCACACAATACTTCAAACAAGTGTTCTCCAATTCTCTGAGCAGGTCCTAGTTTCTACTGAAAGTAACTCTTCCTAGGAGGACAACTGAGTTTCGATACCCACATCAAGCTGGTGGCTCATTTCCGCTCCTCAGGAACTTCCAAAAAAAGATCTCCCAGTCTGTAGATTGAGGCTAATCATGGAAGAGTGAACATCTCTCTTGTTACTACATTTTATCTTAATTCATTTTTTTCTGCAAGACATTCAGAAGTTTTTATTATTATTATTGATTATATCATCCAGCTATATTTCACTGACAAGTCTCTTTGGGACCCTCCACCATCTTCTGTCAAGGTCATTAATGAAAATATTTAATAAGATCAGATCCAAGTCTAGTGGAATTTTAATAGTAGCCTCCTCCTCATAGCTCTTTTCCCTTTCAGTATAACACACTAGTATCTGCTCTTTAATCCAATACTTAGCAGTTCTTGTGTTATACTCATTTCCCCAATTAAACTAATATGAAATTTTCTTCTATACCACAGCAAATTCTTCACTCATACCCAGAGAGATTAGATTTTACAATATCCCTTTTTTCAGTAAACCCAAGTATCAGATTTGCCTAGCATGATCGAGTTCATTGTTTTTCAAAAATGTTGATTTGAAAATAATAATATATTTACTCCATATGGACATTTTTAGTTCAGAATCTGTTGATTTGTACCATATCCTTGAGGTTAGAGGAATAGGCATATTCTTGTCCACATAATCTTCTTACTTTGTTGCCCACAGAAAATGTTTTAGTCATGCGTTAGCTACTCTATATGAGGCACTCAAGGATGCATTTTGTCATACCTGCTGTCTGGATTCTGGAACAAGTTATATCACTCCTTTTTAACTGTTGGAGGTTTGAGTCCACACTGTTTGTATTTCCCTTTTCATACCTCCAGTAAGCATCATGACTTTACCCTGTTGATAGACTTTTGATAGATTTGATCAATTTAGCCTAGAAAAGTCAGTCAAAATCAGTTTAGTCTAGATATCCAACACAGATTATCCTTTCTTGATCCTGTCTTCACTGCACAGGAGCTTTTCTCCTTTTTCTTATGGACATCTGAAAAACTTCTTGTTATTTATTTCAAGCCCAAGTTTTTGCTATTTCTTTCAAGTTCCTTCTTTATCCTTCCTTTTCAAGCTCCTACACACTTTGCCCTCTGCGATACAGCCTTCTTTGCTAGTTCATCTTTTTCCTCTCATCTTGTAAGTACAAGATATCTTTTCTGTGATGGTTTCCCATGAAATCAGATTTACTATCTTGACAGGTGGAAGATGTGGTGGTCAGAGGCCATCTTGGGCATAGTGAGCATGAAATGAGAGTTTTCAATTCTCGGTGAAGTCAGGAGGGGCATCAGCAAAACTGCTTTGTTGGACTTCCAGAGGGCAGACTTTGGACTGTTTAGGAGACTGGCTGTCTCCCAAGGGACTTTCCCAGCCAGTCTCCTAAGCAGTCCAAAGTCTGCCCATCTGACAGGCTGAATTTTCCACAAGAGGTCTTTGTTGCCTTGGGAGCCTGTCAGATGGACCTCAGTATCAGGGAAAGTTGTGGAGCAGATGACCTTGAGGGCAATCACACAGCATGTGTGACAACCCAGCCAACTAGTGGCCATGAAAAGTGTGTCTTGCCTGACCAACCTGATCTCCTTCTATGAACAATTCTCCTTCTATAACAATTCTATGATTCTATGACTTAGCACCCTTTTCTACTATTTCTCCTTTTCGCAGAATTCAAGTTCTAGTTAGCTCTTCTGTATGAGAGCTTAAAAAGAAAAAAAAATCTATGCTTCTCTATTTTTCAACCTGTTGGCTCCTCACTCTAAATGATTTCAATAACTAATCCACATTGTTGATTAAAATTTTCCTTTTCAAAATCAGGAACCTCAAATACAGTCACACTTGATTATTTTTCTACTTAATGTAAACACACTAGATCCACAAGTACATGTTTCAAAGGCTTTTTTGGTTGGTTTTTTTTTTATCTTTATTCTTCTATAACAACCAGAGTGCTCATCAAATAAGTTAACAGTTAAAAACAGGAGTTGTCACTTGCGGAGCCATTTGGTTAACAGATTGTTCATCTCGCATGTGCAGGGTCTTTGAGGAGTAGGGCACTACTGCTCTCTCTTGCTACAACCTGCATGTAGGAATCTTAAGCCTCTTATTTATATATAATTCCTAGTCTTATTTATGCATTTATTTATTTTGCAGAGATCTATGTTGATGTCTATAGGATAAAAATGGACTGAGATCTGCAGCAGCCATCTGGAATGACCTCTACAAATTCTCTTTTAACCAGCTTTGGGAAAATAATTTTAATACCAACAAATCTTGTCCTAGGCCGGGAATAAATAGGAAAACTCTACTTCTTTCTGAGGGAGAATGTATGAAAACCTTTCTTTTATTCTTTTGAGAAAACCAGCTTGTAAAATTTCCA
Source organism: Nothura maculosa (assembly GCA_032353885.1). NCBI lineage: Eukaryota > Metazoa > Chordata > Aves > Tinamiformes > Tinamidae > Nothura > Nothura maculosa. Next base: position 1,106,147 of record JAUBOD010000939.1, read on the forward strand.
GCTTGCTCCTAAAGCAGTTGCCTCACTAGCCTGCACAAACCCAAGCTGCAGGACTCCTCACTGCCAAAACAGCCAGCTCAAAAAGGCCAAAATCAGGACACCTAAGAGCTCCAGTTTCTATCTCTGAAGAGAACCAAAAGGCATGAACCTCCATTTGCAGAGCAGAAGGATGGCAGGAACCTGGATACCCTCTCCGTCTGGGTTGTGTCTGAATGAGAGGAGTTTCAAAGAGACAGACACGTTCCCAGGGAAGAGCTCACCTGTGGAAGTGGCATTTTCCAGATGAACACTGCTTCATCAAAAACAAAAGAATTCCTGGACGCTTCTTTGCAGTGCAGTACCATCTCCAGTCACCAAGAAAGTATTCAAATATTTCGCAAGCACTGAAAAATGTGAAGCAAGACCAGCATTTCAGCCAGCAAATGAGTATCACCTCCAAAGCAGACTCAACAAGAAGTTTGTGGGATTTTTGTCTAGCATTGTTTACTACTACAAATGCTTTACCAAACTTAGTCTATTCTGACTGCTGAGCTTGTTATACTAGCAGGAAAACAGCAACAACAAAACTTAATTCTTAATTCACTTTTTTGCATTTGGTGTATTCTCACTCACTTTCACTAATACAATGCGAAAATGATGAGCATTTTACAGATGGATGATGCATGATGGAAACTTTCTGTGAACCCTCAGGGAAAACATGCACATATACACTACATTATGTGTATTTCCAGGAACACTGTCAAAACTGATCACATGAAGAATATACGAGAATTAGGAATAAAACTGTTTCATCAACTTCTTCCATTACTCATACCATGGCAGAGATGAAAGATCACAAACAAATGCACAGCTTTCAAAAGCCTCTAAAGAAATTGGCTGGAATTTCCACCTTGTCACTTTTGTGGGCCACATAGAGTGGGACACGGTCTCTTCAGAAGGAAAACAACTCAACCCAAAGTAAAGTAGCAACATGATTCAGGGTTAGGCCCAAACACTAAGAAGTTGTTTAATGGAGAACAAGCCACATTGTACTTTGCTTACAGCTGCAAACAGAATAGTATATGATGAAATAAAAAACTCTCCTTGTGGTTTTATGTATCTCATCCTTGCCACTTTCATAATTAGAGGACATGGGCTACCATTAAAGTCAGTTGCAAAGTTCCCATTGATTTCAGTAGATGTAAAGCAGGCATTAGTATTATGCTTTTCAGTTTTCTTGAGGTTTAAACACCTCATAAAATAAATTTACAGATGAACTAGTAAATGTACACTTACAAAGAAACCTCCTAAGGAGTCCCTGAAGCCATATTTTTAATGCTGCTATTCATTCAGTTTATATCAGGCAGATTAAGAGACTGTCAAACAACGGTGCATAGATCAAGAACACCAATAATAAGTGCTGAAAATATCTTCCAGAATATAATTCCAAAAATATCATGACATACTTGATAAAACAGACTTAAAAGACAGTTTTATATTACACAACATATTTCATGACCTCAGAAAAACCCTATCTATTTATTTATCTGCCCATCCATTTCATTGATCTGTAAATGAAAACATGTACAGTATATGCAGCAAGTTTTTTTTTTCTTTTTTTTCCAGGAACCCTTTCAAAACCACTCACATAAAAATATGAGTAAAGCTAATTGAGCAAGAGAGGAACAGAGAGTGAAAGAAGGAGAGAGCCAGGCTGATGAGAAGTCAGAAATACTACCCTCTGGAGCTGACATTTTCTTCTGTAGAACTATGTGCCCATTGGGCATAATTTTTGATCTTGCAGACTTTCCACATGTAAAATTCCAATTGACTTCAGTGCAAATGAATGAACTGCAGGATTTAATTAACCCTGCTGAGGTTTGAAAAACAATCTCATATGCTGCCTGCACATTTCCACAATTTCCAGTGATTTTCAAGATAGCCTGCATAATTCATTGCCATGTAGTCACTTATAAACACTTACAAGTAAAATGTGCAAATATAAAAAGGTGAGCATTAACAGATACACTCACAGAGCTTCCTCTCTTGAAGGCTGTGTCAAATGCAATGTTATACACAATGCTGCTAGACAAAGAGCAGCGATTGGTGACATTTGTGCAATCACCTCATTCCTAGCATGAGCAGGATGGCTCTTTCAGTGATTAGTAACCACCTGGGAAAAGTTTGTTACGTGATTTGTCCATACAAGAACACTGGGGGACCTGGGCCAGCTCTCCTGAGCAGATTCAACTGCCTTAACCAGCAGACCCTGTTTTCTCTTTCTCGTTCCTTGCTCTTTCTCTTTCTCTGTCCTGCTTCATTCAGTGAACACCTCACACCTTCTCAATGAACAAGCAGGAGTTCTGCAGCCACATCCACCAGTTCTGCCCAGTACTCATTGATCTACAGAGCTGATCCATGCTATGTTAGAACTGGGTTGAAGTCATAGGAGAAAAGAACAGTGCAATCACTAAACTAGAGCTGGTACTATAATGCAAACATGTATTGGAAACACACAGGAGCTCACAGATCATTCTATTATTCTTTATTTTACCATACATGTCCTTGTAGCTAATATTTCCAAAACGTGACATCAGCCTAATACCCACAGAGACCCATCAGCTAGGGTGGTACCTTCAGACCGAAGGGGACTAAGAGGGACGCATGGCAGAGAATCACAGGATCATGGAATAATTTAGGTTGGGAAAAGACCTCAGGAAGTTGTGTGGTCCAACCTCCACTTCAGCAGGGTTACTTTCAACATTAGGTCAGGTTGTTCAGAGCCTTGAGGTTGTTGGCCCCTGACGCACATCCAAACTAGCAGCAAAGAGAGGCTCATGGACAACATGAATACTAAGATTTAGGAGTCCCGAGTTTCGCTACAAGTCAGGAGACAGGCTCTTTGCTCTGCCTTTTACCACGTTGCCTCCCTGCAGCTTAGAGAAGTGGCCAGGGACAATATTACAGGGGTTGCCTTGGGTTTGGCCTCTGGAGCACCCAGCTAGTGACTGCTCAGCCATTCTGTGAGGA
>JAUBOD010000939.1:1109255-1120315 GCA_032353885.1 Nothura maculosa
TTCTTACAAATAGTTCAATCATTTCAATCTCAATTAAAAAAATAGAGCTTGATGCTCAATATGAGTAATTTTGACCCAAATCCCTAAATTCTGACAAAGTTCTGAACAACTGAAAGCAGCCTCTCACAATCGGAGCGTTAGGAGACCTTCACGGGCAGAGCTGCCCGTCCTGCCTGGGAGATTGCTTGTTAAGCACTCAGGAATCCTTAGAAATGAACAGAACCACATAACTGAAGCTGCTGGATTGCGTTTCTCTCCTCCCTCCTTCTGAAAAGGCTGCTGCAATCTCTTCCCGTCAATTATTGTTATAAACTGCAGCTGGCCGGTGGGAGCACCAGTCAAGTATGTTTTCCTCTGGAACTGAACTGCAGGAAAAGAAAAAATTCGGGCTATGCATTGCATCAGGATTAAAGGCAAATTTTCGAGTTGGCTTCCAGAGAAAGTGCTGGTGCGTTTTGACCCTATTAATGCACAGCGGAGGGAGTGCCAGAGGACGAGAGCTCTCCACAAATACAGCTGCCCTTCCATGAAGTCAGAGCAAGCAGCTCCTTGCCCACAGGATGAGGTAAGGAAGGGATGTAGGATAACAGCTCACAGGACACGAGCAGATCCTGCGGCTCCAACTGCCTGGGCCACGGGGCCCCCACACTAATCATATTAAACATAGCGTACTTTTGCACTCAGCCACTATATGCAATTAAAGTGCTGACACTTCTGTATATTTTTTAATGTATTTTATTTACTATATTTTTATTAAGTTTTCCCCCTTTTTTTCAGAGTTTTCAGTGTGCAACATGCCTAGCTGGTAAGCAATTCCCAAGGAATTCTTGATCCTGTCATACTCAGCAGGAAGTTTGCTACTGATTTCGGAGGAGCAAGGCTTTCACCCCACAGGAAATCAAGCTAAATGGGAAATAGTACTCATTGCACACAATTAAATAGTAAAGCTCACACGTTTTCAGGGTCTTGGTCCAAAGACATTTCCTTTTTGTGTCAGGAAAATACAGTTGGGAGGATAGGTAACATAAAGTACAAAAAAGGTGATTTTTTGTAAAACCAAGTGAGACAAGGAGGGCAAAGCTGTAAATTCTTTCCATTGACATGGTGATCTGCATTTGTAAAAGTGCAAAACTGAGCAGGCAGTGAAAACAGAAATGCATAACCACATCACATCATTCCACTGCCAGAAACATTCATACTAATTCCCACCATCAAACACACACTATGATTACTTAGAGGTTTTTTTTTACTCAATCCTACTTATGAAAACAAAATCCTCAAGATGGTATAACTTCACATTTTCATATCCTGCAACATGAATATACATCAAAGTGGCAACAATCTGTACTTTGTGTACAAGCCTCCTTCAGGGTCATTAACACGGAATCAGCTCCTTGCAGTAAGTAAACACTTCTTTTTCTTGATTTTTATGTTAAAAATCGGAAATCAATCTTGCAAGTCATTTTAAACCAGCAAAACAGACCTGACAAAGCAAGCACTATAGTCTGATATCTTTTATTAGGCCAACTTAGAGTTCAAAAATATGCAAGCCTTCTTGCCTACAGACAAGTTCATGTGTGCAGAACTCCAAGCTGGACCCATAAAATGAATTAAACTACTTGCTCTATCACTACATACATACATATATATTATATATATGTATATATAATATATATACATATACATTTGAAAGGCTACAGAATAAACTGTTCATTTAAACAGGCTTAAAACAACACTTGAAGGACTCATATGGATTGGCACGTAAACTTGCTGTAGATCTATGTGTTTAATAAAGAAAATTCAGCAGCACACAGAACAAATCCTGCTTCTGATTTCTAATAAAGTCTAATTCCTAGGAAAAAAAAATCACAATCTTTAGTAATAATAGTGGCAACCATATGTTCTTGGTTGCTAATAATAAAAATGAGAATACCTGGCAAAAATACAACAGTGTTTTTCGTGTGAAGTGTTTTACAAAGACCACTGAAGAGAGCTATGAATCTTATAAAGTCTATGATTCTTCAGGATGTTCTAGGGAGATGAAGTCTACTCTAAATGTATAGATATATCTTCTGCAAAAGAACTGAAATAGTTTCAAAAGATTTGTGTATATATGTGTGTATTGGTGTAAGTATGTGTAAATATCCTGCTCACCGATGCTTTTCCTCTCACAAGAGTGTAAATCCATCACCACCTTGTTCTTCAGCCACTCTCAGTTCAGATGACAAGATCTGCACCTGTAGGATGGAAGGGCCAGTTGTGGGAGCTACAGACAATGAAGATAATAAAGAATTACAGCAAGGAAGGTAACCACTCTTCTTTCTTCAAGTTCTTGCCCCTGTGAAACTCTTCACCAGTGTTAGGTGAATTAGGACTTCAGTATCAGTAAGTGCTAGTTATTCACTGGAATAAAGACTGAAGAAACAGTGTCTTTCTGCATGTCAAGCCTTGTTGTACCACCAACGAGTGCTCTTGTGTGAGGATCGATGCACATGTGGCTTCTTAGATACTGTATTTCTGCCAGGGCATGCTGTGGAAAGAGCTTGTGCTTTGGCTGTAATGCCTTAGTATGGCTTGGAGGCTCCATCCTAATCTCATAACAACAAGCAGGGCTCTAATGCAATCTGATAAAGATGGTACTGTGTCTTCTGGGTTTTGTTCATACACAGCAAAGGCTGTTTGAGACCAAAGAGAACCACAGAGCTACTGAAGAGCTTTGCCTAACCTAGGTAATACCTTAACAGTCTCCTCGCATTCAAGAAGGATCAACATCTCAATCCTCCTACCAATGAACTTGTTCCAGGGATAAAATATTGGTAGGTGGATATATTGATTACTAAGAAATCTGAAACCACCTTTAGAATAAATTGAAGATGTGGCCTCAGTGTTACCCTATCCACCTGAATATAATATGGGGGATTAGACATAAAAGCTAGGACTTTATTTATCCTTGAGCTGAGGTAATGGCTACTAAAACGTGGATTTCATTGATAGATGATTTAGTGAACATGCTGACAGCAGCTCCAACATGGCTCCATAAAAGATAAAAGTAACATGCTTAAATCTCAAGAAGAGGAATTTTTATTATTATTGGTAGAGAATGTATGTCAAGCCCTTTAGAAACCCAGGAACCACATAATGAGAAAATAACCAAGAATCAGCGCTCATTAGTGTCGGCATGAAATTTCCATGGAACTGGCTTCGATAGATCTTTTATTTTTCCTGACAACAAAGAGATCAGAAGGATTGCCGGGATAGTAGTTCTTCACTGCAACACATGATGAAAAATATTTGATCTAGGCAAATGGAAAGCTAAGGAAAAGACTTACTTGTAGGCTCCCTAGAATATGCTTTTCTGCACTGCTAGAGTAAATCTTGTCCAGAGATATAATCTGAGAACTTCAACACCAGAACCAAAACTAGGGATGCTTTTCTTTCTGAAAGTTCAGCCACTGCTGCCTATTGCACTGACAGCTTCAAGATACTGACTCTGTTTTTCTCATTTATTTGTGGCCCTTATTTGTTTGATCAGGGGACTAAAAAGCTAGGAACTCTCCTCCCCTCATCTTGGGGCTTCACCAAGAGCTGAGTGCTGCTTCAATACAAGTATTCTGGATATAGCAGCCTTGGGTGCAGCTTATGACAGTAGGCGGCCTCTTTTCACTCCATCTTCATTGATGAGACATTAGAGGTGGAACTCAGTCCCTGTAGAGATATATGTACTTTTAACATGTGATTCTTCTTATCATAAAGCCAATGTGAAAAATAGGTCAAATGAACAACCCCCTAACATTATCTACACCTCTTCACTGACTACACAACTTCAAACATCTGCATTTAGATCAGCTGAATCCCACCCTAACTCCCTGTTTTCTGGAAGAGGAAAACGCTGGTGCCTTATGACACAGAATCATCTGTGAAATGATATTACCCTCAGAGTCTTCCAAATTACAAAGAGGAATAATTTTGATGAACTGTGCATCTGGAACAGCCTTTTTCTCAAGAGTAAAACATTGCTTATGTTCATCATGTCATCCTTCCTTAATCTACAGCCTAAAGCATGGGAATTTCAATCTTTCAAGACACTGACCAGTAGAAGAAATTGCATGTTATTTTGCCAACAAACTCAGAGAAGCCCTTACTATAACAAAAAATATCGCAGCTATGAAATACAGCAGTAACAAACTATCCCTAACTAATAAATCCAAGTAAACACCAGGGCTGGTCTAGTTCTTTGCCAAGGAACCATCAGGATCTCTGTGCAATTTGGGGCTGCTTTTCCCTCTTGGAAGGAGTCCTGCACAAAGAAAGCATACTCTGTGTGTTAACAGACTCAAAGAAAAAATAATAAACTTTTTATCTTGTCTTGTAATGATATTTCCATGAGGAAAAATGAGGAGTGGACAGATGAGAGGCAGAGCTATTCTGTGTGACCAAAAAGATGAGAAAGGAAGGTAAAACTGAGGATCCTACTTGCCGTCCTACCTCACAAGCTCTCAAATTGCTATATCTTTCTGAGGGAGCTTTCCTTATGCTATTTCATATGTCTTCCAAGACAATAGACCTAGGTACCTACTTGAAATGATTACATTGAATTGACTTTAAATAACAATGAAGGGTAAAATGAATGATCTGTTTAGCTGACCATATGCAGTTATCTATTTGAGATTGAGTTTGTCTAGCTCTATATTGACTAGTTCTACTTCGCCTCAATCAACCTTGTACGTGGACATCTGAATTTACCCCAAAGACAAACACTGAAAATCCATCACAGGCTTCACAACTTTCATTGGGAGATAGAATAATTTTCCAGGCCACTTTAGTAATGAACTAAATGATCTTAACAAAATGGAGAAACAGTCTGAAAAAATAAAATCAGGAGGCAACTCTACTGCCTGAGACAAGAATAAAGCTCTATGCTTTAGTGCCAGATAAAAGATGAGGGATCATAGGCTAAGTAGCAGTTCTGAAAAAATACCCTAGGATTACAGCTGACCATAAGCTATTAAGAGTGTCGAGTTGCTATGAAAAAAGCAATCATAACACTGGGATGTCTGACTGGAAGTATAGCCTATAGGACACGCAGAGGAATCTTTCCATCCTGTTTGGCACATGTTGCAGCCAGTTTGGGCTCTGCACACTCTGCACACACAGGGAAGATGTGCACAACTTTTTTTGTTATGCAACTTGCATAAAAGTAAAGTTGTAAGAATTGCTTGAGAAAAAGTAAGATAATCTCAGGTCCTTTCAAATCAAAAGTCAAGAGAAGCAGCAATTTGGCTTAACTTGCAGCAAAAAAAGAAAAGCACTGGAGTATCACTTTCGAATCTCCATTCTTGGAGATCTTGGAAAGCAGGTTAGTGAAATATCTATTGGGGGGGAACATGGGTATATTTAATCCTTCCTTGGTCAGAGCAAAGTAGTAGAAAATCTCAGGTCTGAGACACTATAATTCTGTGATAACATCCATTTTAGAAATGTGGAAGCTAAAATGTGACTTGGCTTTGCATACAAGCGCGTGGTATAGCCAGAGTCAGAACACCTTACCTTAATTCATTCCTCCAAATAACAGCAGCTTAACTGCAAATCTACATTATGATTGAACCTGGGCACGCAGACTAAGCAACTTCAGACCTTTAACACATAAAAAAGTCCCCAAAAAATAAAAAGAATCAAGTTTGCAGTTATAGCTGTAGAAAATGCCCAGCATAACAAAGACATACATATTACATAGCAAATAGTATCACAAAACTGTGTGCACAGTTTCATGCACTACACTGTATCTTTTTATTTGCCTGTATGGTCTCTGACACAAAGATAGCAAAAAATAACATCCAAAGGAGAAAGAGAGCTTGTAACTAGTTCCAGATGCCCAAGCAGACACCTACCACTTCCATGAGGTCCAGTGGCAATGCTAGGGATCCTTCTATAGAGCAATGCTTGAGAGACATGGCAATTAACATTTAAAAGCAAGTGTTCTTTTAGATTTGTGTGGGCTTCACTTGCCTGTTCCTTACTTTCTGCAGCTAACTATCATGTTAGCACTTTTGCTATCTAGTTTGTAAGCACTTTTTCCCCACTTTTAGAAAATAAAATCCACTCTAGCTTCAGGACAGAGCCTTTAAACTGTATCACAGAGCTCTGTGAGAACAAAGGTCTAGTCCAAATGGTGTCTCCTGTGCTTTGCACATCGCTAGAACTGGAGACATAAAACTGTTCTTAGATGTGTCTTGGAAAAACCCTCCTCAAAGTTGTTGTTGATCCCACTGGGCTTTTGGAGGCCGAGCCTGAAAGAGTAGCCACACACGTCACCAGGACTTAACAATATTTGTGACCTTATGGGTTAACGAGGTCATCAGCCCTGTCACATAACGATACAATTCTCATGCCATTTGTGGCTTTTGGCCCCTCAGATAGTAATGCAGGAGCCAGCAGCTCGTGGGCACCATCTCCTAGGCCGCATCAGCGACACTCGCTTTCTGGGCCCGGAGATGTAGCCCCGATCAGCTCTGCTCCCTCGCTCGGCCACCACATCTAAGAGACGCTCAGGATTTGTATACGCAAGGTGCTTCGATAAAAATTAATCTGGATTAACTAAGTGAAGTAGAGGATATTGGATTTAGACTTTGAGTATGGGCCTAGGTGTTTAATACTGTTTAGTCAATTAACATTATAAATGGACTAGTTTCTTACTGGGAATTTCTTAGTGCAAGCCATGATGCCCTCCCTCCTCCTCAGATCTTTTTTTCAGAGCAGAAGCTCTATTAAAACCTGCAGTTCTTAACCAGGTGACAAGAGGAATGATGGCAGTTATGAGAGAAGTGACAGAGGCAGCAGAAGAGAAGCCCGTATCGTACATGGAGTTATGAAAGTAGACCTTTAAATAGTGCCTTGCATCAATCTTTCCTAAATTCAAAGCAGAGCATTCCAAATGTGGAGCTTTCCTTTTGCCCCTCTCTCCATAACAATTAACAGAGATTGAAAGTGCTTTGCAATGCACCTGACATCAAAAGTAAAATTCATTTAGCTTTAGACATCTAAAATACAGGTCTAAACCTGACCTGCCAGAGGAGGCTCTTTATAAATGGGCATTTCTGGGTGCTGTTCCTCTCCAAAATAGTTAGATGAATCATGTCCTCGAAGCACCGACTTCTCTGGCTATAACAGAAAGTGATGTGACACAGAGCGCACCCTGTGCACCTCCGAAGATAAATGATATGAAAGTGTATCAGGTTTTCCATTAGCCTGATATTTGTTTCATCCTGACATGCCCAGCCAAGGATGATCAAGTTAACGACTGTATGGCTGACATCTCTGGATTCATGTGGTATTTCTCTTGTCCCCACGCAGAATATTTGTATTGAGTTTTCATTACATATATGAATGAAAGGCATGTTTAATGCTTTGGGGTTTTTATTTTTGTTGTTTCTTTTGGTGTGCTCCAGAGATCCAAACATTTTCTTTTTATTTTGCTAAAAATCAGGGTAGGGGAGTGGGGGAGGCTGCTCAAAATAATATCTTCTTTTTTTTTTTTTTTTTTGCTAGAAATAATAGCTTAGTATCACTTGACTCAAACTATAGTGTTTTAAAGCACTACCCAAAACAGAGAGATAACGATTTTGAGGAACAGGACAAGCACAAACTAACTCAAGTTACTAAAGCATTTATTATTTTAATTTATTATTCGAAGGATGTATAGAGAATGATTCCTCGGGAGTCTGTGCTGAGTTTGGGGCTTTTCAATATTCCCATTAACCATCTGGATGATGGAAGAGAGAACCTGCTTATTCATCTCCGCAGACAGTCCCAAACTAACAGGGATTGTCAGTTCACTAGAGAATAAGATAGAAATTCAAATTACTTTTACAAATTGAAGAAATAATCTTTTAAAATAGGTGGCAATTCAATAGAGACTTATATAAGGTTCTGCTCTTACACACTGCACAAATACAAGGCACGCAGGAATTGGTAAAACAACAGCTGGGTAGAAAAGGGACTAAGGGAGCATGTCCCAAGCACAATAAACTCTGATGTCGCTACAAAAAGAAAGCAAATCTTTCCCTGGGTTATATAAAAAGGAAGGAAGCCCTTAGGGGTCCTGACTTGTCTGCTCCTTCAGCAGTGGTCAGGTCTAAGCTGGAAAATTGTGCCTAGTTCATGACACAATACAAGAAGGATTGGGCAGAGTTCAGCAAAGAGAGACAGGAACAATCAGAGATCCAGAAAATACAACCCCAATGAAGATAAAAACAAAAGAACTTGCGAGGTTTAGTCTAGAGATGATTACAGAAAACGTGCCAGAAAGGCCTGCTAGCATGAAGGATGGTTAAACGCTGGAACAGACTGCATAGGGAGGCTGTGAAATCTCCATTCCTGGAAGTCTTTTAGGAACAGGTTAGGGCAACATCTGCCAGGGGATAAAAAAAAAAGGGGGATGGGGGAAAACAGGTCTTTGTGTCACTGGGAGAGGCTCAATGACCCCTTCCAACACTATTTTCTAGGATAATGTCATTCTGTATCTTCTATTTTTGGTCTTGTTGTACTTGGAACAACTATACAAACAGCAGCAGTTCTCATTCTGCATCCCTGGAGCTGAATGCATCCGAGCTTTGATACTTGCTATAAACTTGCTACGTTTGCTGGTTCTCAGAGTTCACTGCACTAAAGCAAAGGCAGCTGGACAGCCTCTCTTTATAATGCTTTTATTGAAAAAAAAAATGCAAAGCTGCTACCTAGAGTACACAGTATTGCTCAGCACCACTTTGTTAATTTGGAATCCAGATCTGGTGACTGATTTAGGAAAACAGCTCAGCTAATCCCCAGTGAATAGAAATCAGCCTAAGACTGTATGGCTCACCAGATTCCCACACGTGCAAATGCAGCAGCTGCCTTGCAAAGGGCAGTTAAAATATCAAGTACTAACTTCAGGAGGTTTTCACATGATGGGTTTATTTTCCTTCCTTGGAGTTTTAGGGCTCCAGCTTTGAAGCGTGGAGTGCAAATGGCAAATTGCACAACCCTGCAAAACTTCCATACTATCCAATCTTTATAGTAACATGGCAAGCGCCCATATGTCTTTTGGAGAGCTTTGAGTACAGCAATATGGGCAGGAAAATATGCAGAGCTGCTGCTGTTGAAGAACACACTCCTGCTAATTGGTCCTAGCTCATTTGGGCAGCCAGTCAATACGAACACGGGATATGATATCAGCAAGTTCTATCTTTTTAACTATTTTTGTGTAACTGCTTCCTGCACTATAAAGTAGATATCCGGAGAGATATTCATATTACTGTGAATAATAATTCTTCAGTGCTTCTGTGAGCACTTTTTTTCTTATGAGATGGCTTCTATGCAAAATGTTTCCTACCTTACAGGAGGCCCAGGTTTGACCTAAAAGCATTTGAGCCTCGGGACAAAGGCCCATTTCTTCACTCCAATTTGGTTTGCAGCTAGGTTGGCATCCAGATGATTTTCCTGGGATGTCAAGGTAGGCCAGTCAGTTAGACATATGTCATAAACTGTACTGGCTCCAGGAATTTGGAAATAAATTTTAAAAAATAATTATGACAGCAATGAAAAAATCAATTATCAGTATTATTATAGAGCCATAATAATTGCATTCAAAGAGGTCTTGTGACTGATCATGCATCTGTGATCAACTCTAGTGCAGCTGGAACTAGTTTCCACATGCAGAACCAAGTGCAAAACCCGCTTACCCATCATCACATCAAAATCCCCTCTGTTCTTCCTACTGTCACACTACTCACAGTATAATTTTTGGAAACATCATGTAAGTTGAACAGCTGTATTTTCATTTATATGTGATGCCCAGATATACCAGGCACATGCCTCTCTCTTCTCCTTGCTGTAATCTTCCACTCTATCACACACTTTTTTCCACTCTTTCTCAGGAGTTGGACTTATTTTTCCCTTCCAACTGAAAAAAAAAGCTGCAAGGGATTAACTGTAGGAGGTGTAAGTACCCCTTTAAAAGACTGATACTTCTCACCTGCTCTCAAAAGCTAAAAGATTTATTTCTAAAATACTCCCATCTCCTGTCAATTCAAAAACTGGAACTTGTTTCTCTAACGGGATACTAACACTTAGACACGACAGCCGAAATCCCTTCCTTTTCATCATCCCTTCAACATCCCTGCCCCTAGAAGCAAGACATTCCTGGCCACGTGTGCATTCTAGTAGATGTACATTTACATTTGCAATGGAAGATTTCTGAGTTAGGGGGAGGAATATCAAAATCTACAGGTACTTGGATGTCCAGTTTAGACTAACCACATAGTTACATATCATATATAGAAAGCAAGGATAAAGCCATACAAAGATGTGCTGGTTTTGTTAACAGCTTTTGTGGTGCCACATGTAGGGCAGCCCCTCACTTGAACAGCAATAACAGGCAGGTTCTATTTACCAAAATGAAGTCACCGTTTCATGATGAGCAAATAAATACTTTCTGAATACAGTTTTATGCTGGTATTCTTTTAACAGCTAAAAAGACTCTTTTCATAAATGCTTTATAAACATTTCTGTCTTGCTTATATCCGTAGACCATCCTGGATAAGACATGACTACTATATTTTATAAACATGCTGCAACTGTCTATAATCTTTATAAGTTAACATATAGTATTGCTAATAGTGAGGTTTATGGACACCTAAAAAATAATGATCTTGCCCGGATAAGCTTATAAGCCACACAGGCAACAAGAACAGCATATAACAGCTGATAAAAAGGAAAAAATATATATACTGATCAAACTGAAGAAATGCTCATCCTGGGCACACAGTCTCTGCCTCCAGATGTTTTTCCCTTACACCCATTTGCTTCTTTATGGGAGAAGAATGACTGCATTGTAAGGAAAAAGGACAGAGCTAACACAGCACCTACAAGTCTGATGCTTCCCTAGCAAGGCTTTGGGCACCTAGCCCCTAGGAAAGGATGCAACTCCCCAAATGAAGTGTCTCTATTCCCTTTGGGACACGTGAGAAAACCTTGGCATTGCAGAGGAGCGATGAGAACACCTCTGTGCTTCAGGCCACGTCAGA
>JAUBOD010000939.1:1131736-1156503 GCA_032353885.1 Nothura maculosa
TTTGGGCTGTCGGGAGGCGCTGGAAACGAGAGCCGGGGCGCTAGACTCCAAACAAAGAAAAGTGAAACTATTAATTCACGGGGAGGTCGAACCTGGTATTTACCCAGGCGCAATATAAAGTTTCCACTTAATCCTGCGCTTAGCGGCACCGCTCATCACGTGTGAAAGGTCAGGACGCTGTTTTGTTAGTTTTACAAACATCTACTTTGCTACTTATTCGTTTATCTATATGTGCTTTTCTTCTGATTATCTGGATTATATAAATGAGGATTGAGCAGCTGATTACCCCCAGGGTCTTTTCCCTTTAGAGGGCTCAAAAATAGTGATTTCTGCTGTGCTGTCACATCTGTGACCATCCTGGCTGCACCGTTCTGTGCACCCCGCTGCTGGCCAGCAGCTCTGCCCAGCTCTGTATCTAGAAAACTCTTCATTCCGTATCGTTGCAGCCACTGGGCAGAATTATTAACAGCAGAAAAATACAGGAATTGTTCAAGATAGATAAGATACAGGAAAAAAGTTGTTGAAAATGGACCCTGAGGCAGAGAAAGAAAGGAACACCTGGATCCTGCCACCCTTTTATAGTAACTGGTGTTTTAGAAGCGGGAAAGAGAAGAAAAGTCTCCTTCCAGCGGCTAAAAAGTGGTGGCAAGACACTTAGAAGCCAAAACGGGGAGCATTCGGTGAGAAACCCACACGCCACTTTAATTTCCAGTATCTAGAAAGGAGAAGTACCATTTCCCCCAGTTGCTTCTTTTGCACCTAGTTCTGTATTCTGGGTTGTGTCCTCTCGTTATATTGATTGGTACCTAATGGAATAGTTTTCAAGTCTGGCATTTATGCTTCAGGAAAAGTCATATATTGTTCAGGTATTTTAGAGCACTCTAATTCAGTTTTCATGAATATTTTCTATTCCATTTGCACAGTTAGCATTCTTAATACTGTATGATAGTAGCTTAAAAGGGCATTATTTAAAATGTAACACATGCACCTAGCGCAGACTAAAAATACACATGTATCATAGATTACAGACACAGATATTTCTTTTATAAAAGGTAAATGCAAATTAAGGAATCTGTAACAGTTCGTAAGACAAGAAATATGCATTTTAGACTGCACAAAGAATTAATAAATGTGCTGAAAATCAGGCAACACTGGCTGGCAAAGCAGAATATTGAAAGCACGGAGCTTTTTCAGGACTTTAATGTGCTTTTTTTCTGGCTGAATGTGATATATGCAGGAATATCTTTTCTAATAAAATAACAAATTTCAGATTCCATTGTGTGACAGCTGGAGAAGCTGTCACAACCACTGACTAAATATTAATCTTGGTAGTCTTTCCACATTGAATCTATAAACTATTATATCTCAGTAACTTTGCAGGCTCTAGCCATAGGTGTAATTCCAGTAAAACAATCGAAATTATTAAAACTTTGACTTTTACACTTTTATCTGTCGTTTTGAGAAGTAATAGATAGTCTCTTTTGATTTGGACTTCACTTTGTTTTAGTTTTAAAATGCTAAGCAGGGGCATCAGGAGTGCAGACTAAGTAGCAGGAGCTCCACATCAGCGCAATCTCCCCAGCTCTGTAACTCCTACAGATTTTTATCCCTCTGAAGCAAGCATTAGAGCAATGATTTACATACCAGCGAGGGAAAACGAAAACGAGGGGGAAGCTCATTACAACACTCTAAGTGTATTTAGCTGCTCTTAATACAGCCTAGATTAAACCTGGCCTTGTGCTCGCATGACACGAGAACGGTGAAGGGTGAGAGCAAAGGGTCCTTTCTCATAACGGTCACGCACAATTAATGCTCCCTTCACTCAACGGAGTGAACCAGACCCAAAACGAGGAGGAGGAGGAGGATCTGGGCTGCAGTTCTTTCACCTTGGCTCCCCGCCCCCATCCCTGGAGCAGCGAAGCCAGGATCAGGTTGCGCTATTTTAAAAGCTGATACAGGCCGCACACTTTCCCAGTGCACTGGGAGAAAAGCTCTCCCGAGCTCCGGCAGGAACCCTGGCTGCTTCACAGCCCCCTCTGCTCGGGGATGTGCCCTGCCATCAGAGCTGAGCCTCGGATAAAGCCCCCCTCCCTTTTTTTTTAACAATAAAATACTCCTTTTTAATGGAAGTACACAAGTAAGAATGATATTAAAAACGAACTTACCTTTGACACGTGGTTTGAAAGGTTCAGGCTTGACACAAGACATAAAATGTGGTATTATGAAAGCTCTGTGCTGTAGGTAAAGTAAACCTGTAGGCAAATTAAAAGAAATAATTTAGGACAATTATCCGAATGTGTTTTAAAAAGCTGCACAGATTCTGTACAGAGCTGTGGTAAAAGGTGTGTCCCTGTGGTGGTGTCTGTGAAGCAGCCTAACAGTGAGAAGTTATAAATGGGGTTTAATCTCAACTTAGTCCAGTTCTACCCAAGCTCTCTCTAAAAGCTACAAAATCTCCTTCAAGACTTAAACGAAGGCGTGGAGTTCTACAGATAAAAAGTTGTATATTAGATGACATTTCACTTGGAAGCAAGAATTAAAATAATGACAGGCTGGATCATATGACAACAAATACACAAGAAGTAGTAAAATTGTCCGTTTCTCACATAGGAGATTCATCATTTTAGAGGCTTTATAAGGCCTAGGCCTAGGGTCCATATTCGCCCAGGGTCACAAGTGCCCATGTACTGAGTCCTGGGGGACACTCACCTTCCTTTCTTGGGTAGAGATATATATATTTCCTAACCATTTGAGTGCCTTCAAGTGCTAAACACTGCATGCTGCCCCCTTTTTATTTCTTCAGTCAATACCAACGATAAAAAACTATTTTCTCTACCCTCTTTTTTCTCCCTCTCTAGTCTTTCACACATTGAGGAGAAGTTTCTTGGCAGTGAAGCAGATAAATATTAAGGTGTAAGGAAAACACAGAAAGATTATTTTTAGGGGGGAGAGATTGCATCTCAGCAAGAAAAGGAATACTTAGTAAAAAATAATTTCAGTTCTTGAACTGAGTGATGTTTATATTATCACTGAAACTTTTGCTGAAGGGGGAAGAAACAGAAACTTTAGACGGCAGCTCAAAAAGGAAGTTCTGTCACAGAGCAAGAAGTATAAGTCTTTACAGTACAAAAAAAAATCAAATCAAGGCTCATCTCCTGCATTAGCCTTAAATACTGAGATACAGGGGTGTAGCTAATCTTTAATTTGTTTAACAGCCTTAATGCTGCAACGTATACAAGAAGATAATTTATACAATGGCATTCCTCAAGCACAAAACTGAGATATTCTTTCATTGAAACTTCTCCAGCTGTAACAAAGACACCATTCAGGGGAAAAAAAAAAAAGCATTTCCAAGATCACTGTAGATGCTGGACACAGCCTGACTCTTGAGTTAAAGACAGACATCCGCTAGCCACAAGGACGAGATCTAACAAAGCAGAGACTTTCAAGTTTCGGACTTTCAAGTTTCAGACCTCCAGTCTGAACTTAGCTGTGTTTTCACACATTAGCAAAGTCCCTGGAGTTAGGAATATCCAGCGTGAACACCGTAAACAAACCCTATCAGTGGAGGAAGGGAATAACCTATGTTTTCCAAGTGGAGAGCAATTGTCAAGCAATCACAACCCACTTGATAGTCAGCGTCATGTAACCTCAGGCCATCTCACTCCACCTTACACCCTCTCTGCTGTTAGTAACTCAGGTGCTGCCTTCCCTAGGTTTGTCCCGAGGACAGGACAAATGTCCCGAGGAAGCTGCTGGTGGAAGTTTCTTCTGCTCCCAAGTGGCAGAGATCCAGTGAGCACCGCACTGCGATGGCTGCTGGAGTCTTCTCCAAGGGCCTGCACAGGTCCCAGGGCCAGCTCATCACCAGCCAGGTCCCCATGTCAGGGCAAAAATCACTTTTGATATCACTTCACATGTGTATCTCTTCTTTTCATTGTAAAAGCCCATATTTAACTACAGCCTCCCCACAAAACATGCACTTTTTGCTCTCCAGATCATTCTTCAATACCTACACATTTTTTACTTTATCAGCTCTATGCAGCTGATTCTTAATTTTTACATTGTATGATGGAAGGCTTAATTGCTTTTCTTTACTACACGATTCAATCTTTCAATTATAATTGGTAAACTCTGTGTAGATGGAAAATGTAACTTAATTAAAATGTAGCAAAAGAGCAATTCATTTTTATCAGTTAAATTAAATAACTGCAAATGTACTTAACATGCAAGGAAAAAAAAAGTACATTTATTGGAACATATTGCACCAAAAACTGATTTATTCAACAAGGACTAATCACAGTTAGCTGGTAAAGTTAAGAGAATGTTTCTGGTCACCACGACCTTCAAGATTTTAGAACCAGTACATCTCATCCTCTTACAACTTTCATTCATGGTCTCAGTGAGGAAATGAAATTGCCTTTTTTCATCTCTCAGCGGACTTTTTCAATTTTGAACATACTAGTCATTAATATAAAGTGGATGAATACATTAAAAAAAGAGCTATCAGAAGCAGTTCCAGCATTCCTTGGGTTATAGTTCCACGTGCTCTGCCACTGACTCCCATTCACTCAGTTGTTCAACTGTCTTTAAAACTTTGGCATCAAAAACATGTTTTTGCAGAGTATTTTTATTTTTTATTATTTTAAAAGACTGTGGTAATTTTAACTTTAATACAGGCTGCCCAACTTTCATATTTAAGTGGTCTTGTTAAAAAGAAACATTCGATTTAAATAAAATGTATATATAAATCTCATTAAATTTATATTAATCATTCCAGGAGGCCACACAAGCAACAGAAAACGTGCATTCCTTGCCTTTCTATCAGCCATTTATATTATACTATGTTCAAAACAGAACGGGTTCCTACTGTGCCTGCTGGTGTACATATAAAGTTAAAGAGACAGGGTCCTGGCACACCGGTTTGCTGTAATTTGCTTAACACCTGAGGTGCTAAAGTAAAGCCAAACAGGAGAAGCCTTTTTTATTATTTTTTTTCTGTAAAACACTGGCTGTTCAGGTGCAGACCTACCAGCAGCAGGACGCAGAGGGTGAGAGGATGCTATGAAAGGCTGCAGATCCCCCCCTATTCCTCCATCCCTTCCTGCTCCCCTATTCCTCTTAATCTCCACTACGTGTACAGGCTTCACATTGAATTTCCTTTTTCTTGCTGTCACTGAGTTTTTCAGGAGATCAAACCTAGATTCAAGGCAGCTCCTCAAGTGGAAAGGATGAGAAAGTTCTTAGTGAGAACTTCTGAAGATCCTGGTTTTCTGAACCTGTTTTGTTTTGGGGATTCACAGAATCACAGGATAGTTGGGTTTGGAAGGGATCTCTGAAGATGATCTGGTCCAAACACCAATTAAGCAGGGTTATTAAGCAAGGATCAAAATGAATATTGCTATTCATTGTATTCATACTGTTAATACTCAATAGGGATCAGAATGAAATGCCTCCTGCCAAATGTCTGTGATGGAAACATCCCTATCTCATGGGTTTTCTATTACTTTGCTCGGTGTTTTCTGTGATGAGCTCAAAGATTTCCTCTCAGTTGCAGACACCATCGGAAGGTAAGCAGGAGGAAAAAGGAAAGTCACTGGTCAAAATTACAATGATAGAAAACAGTTTTAGAAGAGATACAGGGGCACAAAGCTTGGTTTTGATAAGGGCACGATGAAGTGAGGAAACAGAAACAAGGCAGAGACTTTCCATTGTGTTACAAAATCTTCAAAATATTACAGGCCTCGTATTTATCAAAGCTGACAGTGCAATAACAGGGAGGAGGATTAAGGTAGGCCCTAGTTGGTTGATTTTGCAGAGGAGAAGAGCCTGCAAGTGCTTGTTTCATTATTGCAGACCACCACGAGGCCAAGAGCCGTGCACAAACCCTACTAAAGGATGAGAGAGGCCAGGCCAGTGCAGCTGGCCCACAACCTGCCTCCACAGCAGACACACGCAGGGCGTTACCCAAGTGCTCCCTTAGAAAAGGGCAAGGCAACCACAAGCAAACATCATCTTGCCCCTGTGTAGTCTTCCAGCATCCACATGCTTTTTAGCTCAGGAGTTTTCTTGAGCCTGAGGTGTTTTGTTTTTCTTAGTGACCTTCACTAGATCTCTCTTTCAAGATCTTCTGCAGTCTCTCCTTACATCCATGTGACCTTCTTGCATCTAATATTACCTTTTGGCAAAGAATTTTAGGGGTTTAATACTCACAGATATGAAAACAATAAAATTCATTTTATTACTGGTTTTTAACCTACCTACAAGCAGCTTTCTGAGATTTCTATACCGATCAAGAAGATGCAAAGTTAATCACGCTTTCCATGTGTCATGTTAAAGCATTATTTAGTGACTGAGGCAGTGTTAGAAGGGCGCTGCAATTAAAAACTCCAAAGTAGAAGCAATTGCCTCTGTCCTGGGAATCTATTTCTTCTTAGTGCTGCCAATCAAAGACTGGTTGCCTGTTAACTGTGGCAGATGCTGAAGCTGCTATTGCCCAGAAGTCCTTCCAAGATCCCAGGGAACTGGAAGCTCCGATGAGCACATTCTGAGAGAGCCACTGGTTCCCACTGTTAAGGAAGATGCACTAGAGGAAAGGATGCAGTCATGCATATTGTGCTCTTAAAAACCGGCTGGTCTTTCTGCAAGCAGAAGCTAGAAGAATAGTAGGGAGTGGAAATGAAGGGAAGAAAAATTGCCAATCCACAGAACTCAGTCCCCTTCTAAGAAAATTACTTGCTTAAGAAGCAAAGCTCAAGGAATGAATATAAATGTTAGCTGAAAACTGAAGTAAAAAATGAAGATAAAGTAGTCCTGAAAGAAGAGGGCTTTGTTCCTGAAGTTTGGCAGTATATCTTTAGTGTGTACACTTACCACAGTAATTAAAACACCAGAAGCTTGTGCAGATTTCATGTTACTTTATTAGGAGTTTCATACAGTTTCATACTCCATTTTCCATTGATACCTTGCTGTGTGTCTTACATGGCATAGGGATATTTCTCAAGTAGATTGGAAAGCCTAAGTTGTTTGGGGGAAAAGGTGTTAAAATGGATAGGTGGGATGGTTTTCCATCTTTGGGTAAAAGTACAAAGTTCCTTAAGAAATCTTCTTCTTGTCAGGTAAATGCTATACTGTATCCCACTACAGCAGAAAACAGGCAGCTATTGCAGAAAAATGAACTCTTAGATTAACCTCTGGAAAAAAAAGCACTAGTTCCTATCTGTTTCAAAGCCAATAAATCATCCAGTTCTATTGAAACAGAGGGGCATAAGAGAAACTGATAATGCTGAGATACTCACACTTCTAGAAAGCCCTTACATTTAGGTGGGCAAGTCACCCTAGTTCAAGTGACTCGGATGCAGAATGACCTGTGCCTTTGCAAAACAGCTTCTGTCAGTGGATGTCACCCAGCCAGCAGCCAGTCGTTCAGGTGTGATGATGCTGCAGGACCTGGGGATTAACCTGAGAATATATGTTTGGCTAAGGCCATAAGGAGACTGCACTGAAAGTTCCACAAGATTCAAAGAAAGGTATCAGAAAAAGGCATAGGGGAAGAAAAAAGAAAGAAGATATTATTCAATAGGTAAGCAAGCAATTTTCAGTATCCTTTTTATTAAAACAGGACATCTATCCTAGTCTGTTAAGAAGAATGCACCTATTAGAGTTGGCATTTGAAAATTTAATAAATTTGGCAGATCAGTCATGGTTCTTAGCTCCCTGCTAGGATTATCTGGTTTGATATCTGAAAGTTAGAAAGAGTCAGAACCTCCAATGTTACCTGCCCTGCACATTGTGTGGTCCTGATCAAATTAACTCCAGAGCCATAAGACTCTCAAAAGTTTCTGAAAAGGAATTTGCCTCTCACTGACAAAAAATACCTAATTATTTTATTGGCTATTACTTCTTGTTTGGTAAATTCCCGGAAACAAATTCCTTTTTGTCCAAAAAGTCCTGATTCAGATATTTATATCGACATCAAGTATCCTCTGAGGATCACAGAGAACTTGTATTTGAGCAAATCCCTATCTCTGAGTAGACAAACCTGTTATCCAGACCTGTGGCAAATCAAGTAGTCAGGAAGGCACACAGTGTATCTGTGACGGGTTTACCTGGTTTTTAATGAGAGGATTAACTTTGTATTGTAGCCATCTGATATGGCAGATACTATGTAGTTGCAGGGCTGCTGTTTCAGTCAACTACATGCAGAACGTAGACTAAGTGTGGGATATGTTGTGAGAGACTGTCAATGCTGGAAGATGTTTCACTGATTTTAGAAGTTGATTAATGTGACCCGCTACTGTCTAGGATCTTTCTTGTGGGAAGTAAAAGGCTCTTGATAGTCTGGTGTGTAACTGTGATGCCATTAACCAAGTGTTTCAAACCAGCGTTGCTGTTTATTAACTCTGAGAACTACTTATAGTTTTAGAACTGTGAAGTGAATGGATCATCTGTTGCATAGAGCTCTTTATCTTCTGAGACAGGCTGTTGTGATGAGGACACTTCAAAGGAAGGGGGCACAGCAAAAATCAATGAAAAATCCTCCTTGGTCCCATAGAAAGACTGAGGGGTAGCACTACACACAGGTGGCAGAGCATTCCCATTGGGAATATAGCATCTTTTCCCTGCTGCATGCACCTCTACATAAAAACAGACATGTTGCAGGCAGACAGTTCAAAATCAGTGCTGAGTGTCTGCCTAGGAGCTTATGGATACTCTGCTTGTGTGAACTTGAAATAGCAAATTAAAGTGCCGAGGCAGAGAGTTCCGACTGAACTGCTGGCAAACTCACCCCTTCCTGTAAAGAAGGTAGGAGACATTGAAGCTTTGGTTACCAAGTGGTAACGGTACCTTTGCTTCTGCAGTCAGCTGTAGAAGGGAATCTCCTTCTGGATAATTTGTTAGAGTAACAGCTGGAAGAGCCAGGAGAGCAACAGGTGCTCAGCCCTGTGTACAACAAGGTACTGGAATTGTCAGGACACTCACTACAAGCCTCTAAATACACAGGTGTTCAACATAAAGCTCAGCACTCAGCCAGTTGTTATCATGGTCCACACTCTCTGCTGCTGCGTGCACTGCCCAAGAAATAAATTAGGCCTTTTCTGTGCTTTAAAATACATGAATCCAATTTCCATCGTGCTCCTGATGAGTCTTTTATCCCTTGCTACATGCAGGGACAGCAACTTGGAATTAGGCTCCTTTTGCCTCTGTCAGCCTTCCCTGTCGATACAAGGGCACCATCATAATGGATGTGGCCCAACAACTCAGAGCCCCAGGTTTCAGGACACTGAGCACATTGTCTTTAAGAGTAACTATAGCTCTCCTGGTAGAATTTAGAAATACAGTGATTTCCCTTCAAGGCAGGTCTTCTCCCTGTTTTCCCACTGTAAGTTTCCTCTTGGAAAAAGCGAGTGTCACTATGGGACATGTCTCTCTTCAAGAAGAGTATTGACACAAATAAGTTTCGAAGACTCAGACTTGGGAAAATCTTAAATCTCAGTAACTTATGAGCGTCTTACCCCTTATAAAGGGATGTGTCCAGTATGCTAAATCAAACTGTGTTTTGCTAATAGTCATAAGGAGACAGAAGTGACTACATGAAATTATACTCTGATATATAAGGTGAAATAGCTCACAGAGTACATCTGCTGGGCTATTCCCATCTCTGTGGACTGATGGAGAGACTGGAATGACAAATGTTCATGCTCGGAGGGCAGAGGACATGAAGGTGCTTCAAGTGGTCGTCTCCCGCATTAGATACCATCTAATGGACTCTGCCTGTCCAAATAATCCGTCTTTGCACCGCCGGGCCACGAGTTCACCAGCCATGAAATCCATGCACACAAACACTCGGAGAGGGAGCCAGGAGCATCCCAGATGAGTTATTCGCGCACTTCATTAAAACTGGGCAATTAAAATAACTCTTTGAGCTTTGGCCAACCTAGATGGAAAACTGGGTTATACGAATGTGGGGCTGAACACAGGCACAAGCGACGTGTTATATAAGCTACTATTTATACCCCTGCTGTATATCACTGCATGGAGAGCCCCACACTACACATAAATACCTTCTCTAGAACTCCAGGGAGAATATCTTCTGAATTTGGACACACTCTTACTTATTTCTCAAAACAGGCTTAAAAACTTCCATGTTCTGAGATGCTAATGCTTATACTTTCAGGTCCCTAACCAATCGTAGGATTATTTTACTAAACTACAATTTCTACAGCTTTGTCCTGTACAATCTGAGCTATTTTTAAGCAATGGAATTTCTACTACTTTAAACATTATTAAATCTGTTAAAATAGGAAAACTGAGAAAAACTACCCATTAAGTTTTCTAAATTCTATCCCATGCCTTCCAATTATAGATATTCCTGCCAATCTAATATATTATTACATTTTTTTCCAGTTTGCTTGTATATTGTTTACCCTACAAAACCAGTTATCCAAATTGCATGTATTATTTTCCTTCCTAACAGCCTCATAATTATTTTACTGTTTCTGATGGTCCTTGATTTAATCTGCAAGTAATATTTTCAAAAGCATCAAATGACAATCAAATTCCTTGTAACCTTTGAAAATGGAGCTCAAATCACTCTATTTTATTATCTTTATATCTCTGTGGATAGCATACTACTCAAAATAGATTAATAGTCACCTTACTGGAAGTTGATTTCTATAGTAGCTGCATTAGGCCCTAGAAGAAAGCCAGAGAAACTGAATTTTTCATGCTGACAACCCCCTTCTGGTTCATTTTCCTTTAGTCAGAAGAAAAATATTTTTAAGCTGCTCAATAAAAGAATGAATTAGGAAAGCTGAAAATACAGTTTGTACTCATAATTTTAAACTACACATGAGAATTTTCAACTTGTAAAAATTATGAAATTAATAAAATATTAAGAAATATTGAAGAGCAAGTTCTGCCAAATAGACTACTTTAGATTTCATTTATATGAGGAAGGAGCTATACTAATTCAGCGTTTTTTTCTCAATTTGTTCATTTTTAAGGCATCTCACCATTTAGAATCATTACTCTTTGCTCAAGAAATACCTAGGACCATAAACTATTTTTTTTTCATTTTCATGGGAAGTAAAATCACTCAATTTCTTTCAGATGGCTGTATAAAACAGTATTTTATTTCTATCCTAGAACTTTTTTTCCCTATCCTTGTAAAGAAGTGTGAATTAAACTTTCTAAAGTTACTTGCTCTAGGTACTCCTTTCCAAGCTTCTCTGGGCAATATACTGCTTTTCTGTGCTACATACATTATTTTTGTATAAAAATGTAGTGATATGTGATTCCTATTCTTGCTCCATGATCCATGATCCATGATTCTTGCTCCATGATAACTTTAACATACTGTATAATCTGTAGCAAACAAAGTTATAACATATTCAATTGTTTTTGGCAAATAAGAGTCCCCAAATTAAACATACCAAGTTGAATTATAAACTTTATCCAGATAGGTTTGTATCATAAAAATTTTAAGACCTCAATGGCTTCTAAGTAAATTCTCAAATAACATATTAAATGTCTCAAAATTCAAAAAAAAAGAAAAAAAAAGCCCTGATCATTTGCAATATTGATCTGTAAAGCTATACTGGGAGCACCGAGTTCTTACACACTAGGATTATAAGATAGATCTACCAGAGTGAAGAGATGCTCTTTGGGAAGTTGAGTGAGTGAAAAGCACTTGATTCTCTGCATCCTATTCACATGAATAGAGTTGCTTCTAATAACTGAAGCATTTCTGTTTATCATTTGGAAGAAGAAGGTGCAATAAAATGCCCATTTGCAAATACTCACAAACCTTCCTCTCATAGACCAAATATAAGATCAAGCACTGAAAAGTAAACATAAGTGACTAATTTAACAGATGTACATTTTTATTATTGATCACAGCAATTAAATGTTTTTCTCATTTTCCTTCCAGTTTAATTTCATAGAAAGAACAGACATGTTAATACTCAGAATCGGCAATATAGGCAAAAGATCTTTATTTCATCAATATACTTGCTCTTTTATGTCACATATTGTATGGTTCAACAAAAGCATATATATGAATGATTCTCATTAAAATCAAAACCACGGATGCCACTAACGGGAACCATACGTAATTTCTAATATTGGTTTTGAGTGCAGGAAAATAAAGTATCTTGAGATATGGAGCACAAACATAAATGACACTTTTAATATCACTAACCAATTTCACTTAAAAGGCTTAAGACTTCTATTAACACAGCACTGATAATACACTTAGGTTTCTTATTGTTAACAGAATTTCCTTATCACAGTAAAAATAGGTTGCTACTCCCAACCATAGAAAGTAACTTCATCATCAAAGTTCTGTTTTTATTTAGGAATCACCAGCTTTTTCAGATACTCTGTCAAATAATCAACTCCAGTTATCTGTAGGAGACGTAACAGACACTACATGTGTTCTGAATGCAGCAAATTCCCCCATAATATCAACAAAGCCAAACATACCTGCAGAGCATGTGCGAGCAGAATCAGAAGCCGAGGAATTAGTGTGTGGACAGTGAGGAAACCAGCTTCCCATCTGGGGGGCCAAGTCGTGTAAACAGCGTTGGCAGCGCTTGCACGACCAGGTAAAAGGCTCGGCCCTTGTTTACGACCTGTAAGTAAAAATTACGAGACCATGAACTTCAAAATTAAAATCAACAAAGATCAAAATACATAAAGGCATACAAAATACAAGGGTAAATCCCTGGCCAAAAAGTGACACCTGCATTTGCTGATGATTTATCAGGTGTTCAGACTGCCCACTTTCATCTCCACGTTCTAGAACTTTATTTTAAAATTTCTTTCTTTAAATTCCAGTTTATTTGTTGTGTTCAGCAGAGCAAATAGAGTTAGGGAAGGAGAGATGCAAGAGTACAGTGGTGATGGTAGAAACTCTTTTGTTTCATCTGTTCATAACTGCCTGTGAGGAGATTATCCATCATCCCGAGATAGCCTGATGCCAGAGTTTAACTCTTATTTATTATTATCTATTATTTCTTTTCCCCCAATCTTCTCCTCTCTAGACTAAACAAATCCAGATCTTTCAAAATGTGCACTCTAAATCTTGCTTTCCAAAAGCCTTTTCATTCACACCGTCTCCTGTGGATCTGCCTTCACCTGAACATCACAATCACTGCCCTTTTCCAGATTTTAACATGGAGATGTGGACAATTTTTATTCAATGACTTTTAATCTGCTCCTTTTGCATGAGTGTTCCTTAACTTTGCATCATCTGACAAAGTTATTTGGGATTTTGTGGTTCTGTGTAGCAGTAGACCCTGCAGAGCCTTGAAACAAAATGCATCTGTTGACTTCTTCTGTAATTGTCTTGGAAATCAGTAATGACATTTAATTCTTGAAATATAAAGTACTTTGCTGTTTCTCTTCTCATTTTTTTTCCTCTCATTCAAAGTATTGGTTAAAAGAGATTTTCCTTTTATTTAGCAATATTGCAACTTTTATTTTTAGACTAACAGTTAAGGATATAATTATCCTTAATAAATAGGCAGCTACATGGAAGGTCTAGTAGACAATATGACTACATAAATGTAGTTCTCTTAAGACAAACAAGCTAAAAAAGAAGGAAGATTTGACTCAAAGCCTGTATTTGATTTTTTTTTTGATTCAAAATAGATAATGAGGTTGAAAATGTTGCTAATTCAAGTACATTCTGGTGTCCCTTTCCGCTGATTACACAATCATTAGTTTGTGGTGAAAGCCTTTCACATTCTGCATTGTTTTCAATATGAGTTTTGTCTCAAAAAGGCAGAAATATTCTGCACTGAGAAAAGTAAAACAAAGGATGTAAGATAATAACAGATCAAAGAAGTGCTTTAAATGCTGCAGTGGCTGTCTTTCTTCACATTTATTTCCAGATGCCTGCCTGTAGAGAAGTTTCTTTTTTAAGTACTTTTTTTTCCCTTTTTTTCTTTTTTTTTTGTTTAACCAAAGACAGTTTATCCCAGGGAAAAAAAAAAAAGAGTGGAAAACTGGGCACTGCTTTATGACATCTAGCCCAGATTCTCTGCTTTGCTCTACTTCACTTGCACAGACCATGCAGCTATACCAGGCGCGTGCGAAAGTTCTTCTAAGAAGTGGTTTCCACAGTTTGGTTTTGCTTTTGAGTATTCATATACTTCATTTAAAGGCCAGTTTCATAATGAATTCCTGAAATTTGGTAGTTGCTTTTTGTGAGCTAGTTAATCTGTCCATCTAGAAAACATGTAAATCCTACATGTACAAATCTAGGCGTGATCTCAGTAAGCTAAATGAGTAGATTGGCTCAATGGCTCCCAGGAGCCTTATGTTTCCTGTGCCTTGCTCAGTGGGCAGCCTCATCCCAGGATGAACCTTTTCCCATTTGGGGCAAGTTTGGGATGCTGCCACCTCCTGCTAGCAGTAGCTCCAACCTGGTTTCCAGTAGCTCCCCAGAATGATCCCACATTTTTTTGGAAACTTTGCAGAGAGCCTCATCCCAGCAAGGGGCTATCTAAGCAGGAGTGATGGGCACATAATGTAACCACGAGGAAGAGAACAGCAGTCGAGACCCCGTCTCTAGCAGACGTTTGTGGCCACGTTATCTGCTAGGCCACTTGCGGATTCTTTTTTTTCATAGATGTCTTAAAATGCCTCCTTTTCCCTTAAAAAGAGGAACTAGCAGTTCTAGTAATTCAGCCATCAGGTTTAGAATATAGAATGCATTTAGAGCGAAGTGGACAAATTCACAATTATTTTTAGTTTCCTGCCATTTTTTGGAACTGCACTCGAGGGGATTACAGCATTAGAATTTTATGTAATGCTTTTGTTTTTCCAAATCACAAGTCCAGCATTATTAGAAATAAGATATTTTCACCTAGATATAGAGCCTTTTTCTGAGATCTGCTTTAATTTTTTTCTCTATTTTTCTCATATTCTTTTCATTTATAGTCTCTTTTTTTTTCCTAATGTATCTCACACTATTATTTGCAAGAACAGAACTCTTGAAGCCAAAGCAAGTCAAGAATCACACATTCATGCTGGAGAATTGATTCTTCCCAGCACAGCTCCCCACTGTGTTGCACATATGGTTGATGGCAACACAGTGAAGCCAGAAAAGGCTGGTTAGCTCCTCCAGAGAAACTGCCTGCGTTTCTGCGGGATGACTTCTCCAAATACAGCATGTTACTTAACCTGTAAGTGAATTTACTGCTGGGTGGTTATGATGATCATCTATTCGCTTCCCAAATTTTCCATGAAGAATCATTTCTTTTTAAGGTTTGCTTCCATATATCTACTTCCAAATCCTCCTTCTCCACTTCTGGCTGTTTTCATTTCTAGAATTCTAAAAATTTGCCTAGTTTCTTTTTTTTTCATTTATGTGCTATTTAGACTGAATATCTTTAACCATCCTCAATCACTTTGTAGATTAAATACATTTAGCAAATTTATAGCATTTTAAGAAACTCCTTACCTGCTTTTGGTTGCTTTTTGTGCATTTTTTTTAAATTACCTCTATTTGACTCTTCTTACCAAAATGCCTTGAGCATTTTACATATGGTTATAATAGCACTAAATATAACAGCTCTAGTCACTTATTAGCTCCTTAATTTTATACACTTTTTAAATGTAACTTAGTTTAATACACACATAAAAATAGCAAGAGCTTTTTTCCCTCATAAACCCAATGGTATCCTCATACCTAAAGATAGTATCTCATTAAAATGATATTTCAAGGATAGATTTTACAAAGCAACATAAAAAATAGATGTCCTCAGTGATCTACCCAAGGAATCCCTTTTAAAACCTGCACACAGTTTGTATCTGAGCAGTTTATTTCCTCTCCTTATGAGTATTTGAAAGATAATATTCAACCCTGTGCCGGGTTCTAGCACTGTCCAACTTCCAAAAGTTTTCCCTTCCAAGTTTTCTCTTCTTCAATCAGTTAGTTCTAAGTTTTAAAGCAGTCCATTAATGTAATTTTGTTTCCTCTGGCCCTGTAGCCTCAACATAGTTTTCTACAACCTGTAAAATTAGAAAGAAAAATAAAAACAAACGGTGACCTCACTAGGCTAGAATATGACCTGGAACCTAGCAATTATTACATCACATACTAGAAAATTGTCCAAGTCATACAGAGATTATATTAATCCCAAGATATTATTTCATATCCCTTTTTGAAATCTGTATAAATATCTAGTAAAACACTTCTGCCATAATATACAGCATGAGATGGCTATTTCATATTAAAGTGTGTCTCCTTCAGTGTCAGCTCCTTCTCGAAAGTCTCAAAATAAAATACCACAAGCCAGTGTATTTCAGACCTCTATCCTACAAGGAGGTCAACACAGGCAGAATCCAATTGCTTTTTAATTAAACTAAATGTATTTACTCAAACATTTCTATACTAACTTCTTTATAGTAACCTTGCTTATTTTGAGAAGAATACTCACTCATCTGGTGGGCTTTTAACTTTCCACTTAAAATACTTCACCATTACATAGCTACCATTTTACCTTGTATTTTTCTCCTCTGATTTTTTTGTTTGCTTTTCTGGCTTCTTTTTAGATTTCTTTGAAGTAAAACTCATGCATTAGATCCAAATTACTACATTCACTGCCACTTATGCACAGGAAAGGGTAGTCCAGACCTTTAGATTACTGGTTTTCCTGGCATTGCAGTTTTAATTTGGAGCAGGCTAATTTGGCTGTAGTTATTGCCAACTGGACATAGTTCCTATGGTTGCATCTGCATTAATGATCCCGAGGAGCGGCTTAGAGCTCCATATAATAATCCATAATAATAATCATAATGATAATTCATAGCATTTAACTGTTAGCACCCTATCCGGTGTGCTTTTCCTTGGAAAAGACATGGGAAGACTCTGGGCTAGAGGCTGCTCTGCTTTGCAGAACAAGTTTACCCACATGAACGTGAGCTGTGATGTGCTATGGATTCATAGCTGCAAAACAAACTCTCTCATTCTCTAGTCATCTAAGAGAATAAATCCCTGGGAAAACTGCTGGAGAGCAGGTCTACCTTATGCTCCTCCTACCAACTCTGTGCCAAGGATGAGGGCAGTTGGCCCCTGGGTGGGACAGGCTTGAGGCACCTGTGGCTGCAGTGCCCAGGCCGAGGAGCAGGGACGCCGGTTCCTTGGAGCTACCTGCACGGAGCTGCCGGACAGCACTGGAATTACCAGTTCCAGGTAATTTCCTCTATTTTTAATGAGCACTTCTGTTCATTGCCTCTTCAACTCTCTGTTCTGATAAATGATACTATTTGTAGCCAGAGGTATCAGTTTTCCTATCAGTCAGTGTTACTCTACTGGAAACAGAGAAGTGAACAGTTTACAAAATTGTGGTTTTTTCTTGTGTTCCTTCTTTAAAAGTTCCATATCTTTCACATTATATCAACAAGATTACATTAACAAAGGTGTGAGTTACGCTTTCTCAGTTGGCATCATTTGGTCCAAAGTCTTCTCTTTTCTTCCTTTACCTTTGCATGATGCCAAGCTCGAAGTTCCCATGTCCAGTTCCTTTAATCTTTTCAGCTCCTGCTCTTTTTCTTTTTACTCCACCAAGCATTTAATTTTAAGGGAATCTTGCTTTTATTTCAGTGTCACTGTTGAACAACCTTCTTGCTATTACCCTTTGATAGATGATAATTATTGTTCAATTATAAGGTCTTCATTTAAGATTTGCTGGATTTTTTTTTCTTTTTCTGATCACTATCAGATCTAGGCCTGCATTATCTCCCATTACTTCTTCCAGCTGTTTTAGGTCCTATATAGAAATATCTTCCTGTAGCCTATTTTGAAATGTATTTCTCGCACGCAGTTCATATTCCTCTTCTACATTTCTTGAAACATACATTTGCATATAGCCTTCCTTTTGGAGGGAAGCAGGATTCTTCCTTGCAATCCTAGAGAAATGCAGATAAAACCAACTTTCACCACAAGCTTCTTGGTGGATTTTGCATCTTCTCTTTTCATTTGTGGAATGAAATTGTGGAATTAGTGGCCTCTGGTACTAGCCACGTGAACTCCTGGATCTGCAAACAGGGTGGTAGTTCTATAGATTACGTTTCCCTCACCTTATCTTCCTTATATAGCAGCAGACAGTTATATTCTATTTATGGCTTAACCAGCCTTGTTTGTAATGTGATCAAAGAACATTTCACGGAGCTTGCAGTCGCATCACACCACTTAGGACCACACATATGTAAATTGTGTTTGGGAACAGAAAGATCTAATTTTGCACCATTATTTCCTGCAGGACTTTCTAGCTGACGTATGTTTTCACATCTCAATGTAAAAATATTCATTCAACTTTATGCTTCTCTTCCGTGTGGTTATATTCATCCCTTCATTGAAAAATCCATCCTGTTTTGTTCGTATTTCCAGCTCTACTTTCCTCACTATTCATCTATTAAAAAGGCAGATGTCTTAACTACTTATTTTAACTGAGACATAACCACTCAAAAATAGCAATCTGAAAATGCATCAACTTTAGTGTAAAAATCATTACGCTTTCAATCTACAACTGTTTTTTTATTATTATGTTTAGATTAATTTTACTGTTAACCAAGACTAACAGATTTATAACTTCGCACATGCAATTGTTACTGGCGAAACCAGTTGATATTTCCATGCTAATTTAAGTCAGTTTGAAGTGCTTCCTTTAACGACAACATGCCAATGTTCTCCATTAGTTCTCCTAATGAATAAGACCTTATTTCCTAAGTACCCTCCTGTAAAATCGATATAAGTATCCACTAAGTGAGTATTCAGGATCTGTTATTACAAAATACAGTTAATAAAAAGGACAAATCTTCGGTAAGTGGCGGTGACAACTTTACGCATGCCGATTTATACCATTTGAGGATATAGCTCAGCAAGTCCTAATAAACAGGTTTTACGTCGTTTTTAACACTCCTCTTTCTTTCGATGGATAATTTCCATGTGATTCATTTTTTATGATAAAATTAGTTGCCACTGATTCATTCTAATAAAAAACAAATAATAAAAAAACCTGTTACTGCTACTACTGCACAAAGGAAAAAAATCATAATATAAAGAAAACTGCCTAAGAGAGTCCAAAGCTGCCCTGCTTTCTATTTCCTGTGTGCAATGCCAGCGCCATGCTTGCAAAGTAAATTGGAAAGGAAGGAGCTTTTCTGGTGGGCTCAAAATGATGCAAAACGCTGCTTATAACTGAGGAGACACCTGTGGGCACCACAAACGATGCTCTCAGCCATTCCCCAATCAGTCTCTAACAGGGTATTGTTAGATTATTACAGTGTTAGAAGAGATTACAGCGTCATTGCTTAACACACCATATGTTTAATATATCTAAACAGAGAAGTTCTGAACTTCACTACCTACGTCTAAGCTCATATTTAACATTTTTTAAGAGTACTGAGCAGAATTCATACTGCCTAAACAGTATCTAGGATGGATAATAAGATATATAGGTGTAAAACTCCCTGAAAACATTAACTTCTATTACAGATTTCTACTACAGCAAATCTACTTTACTCATATTACTGGAGGATACACTATAGCTGTCTCATTATTTTTACTTTAGTGGTTTATATTACTATCCATACAAAGTATTCTTTACCTATCATTTTTCTTTAATCCATTTGAAAATAAAATCTAAAGCCTTCTGTCATACCACTTATGAACGCAGTGTTGTATTTGCTTTCAGCTTATCCATTTAAGCTGGCATTCCTGTAGTGAACCTTGTTTCCTAAGCTAATATTTTTACACAGATGGTTGCCGCTATCCATAATTATTATGGATAACTATCCATACTTATTATTATTTATGTTACCATCCATAATTATTAGGCATAAAGCAAGAAACTTTGATATTACAAAGAAACATGTGGCATGAAAAGCTTAAAATGCTGCCACTGAATTGTTAAGTTTCATATATGGCTTATTGCAAATACTAGAAACAACAGATCCATCCAGTGTTCAGAACTAAATATATTCTTGAATGCATGTGAACGTGCTTGTGGCAGTATTTTAGACTAACAGCTCTATGCATGAGAGAGAAAAATGAGTAACTTTTGAAGCAAGAAAGATAGAAAGCCCAGTGCTGAAATGGCTGATAAAAGAAACTAAATAAAGAGAAGACAGAGAAGGGAAAACACTTAAGAGAAGGAGATAAAGGATCTTTAAGTACAGGTACACACCAAAAAAGTATTAATGTAAGAAAGAGGAAAAAATATTTCAACTGTTAATGAGCCCACAGCTTTTAAAAGCCACCCCACTTTTTCCAAGTGAGATGCATACATCTTAAGTCCATTTTTTATATGAAGACTTAATGCTATATTTTCTTCAACTGAAATGACTTTAATAAGGATTTTGTAATCTTCACCTTTGATTTTACAGTTCTGTGAACATCCTTAAATCACAAGCTCAATAGGACAAGCAGTTCACATTAAGGCAGAATAAAACCTCTTGGCTGTACAAAAACATACAAAATCCATGAGTGCCATGGTCTTCTTCTGTCTTTTCCCTACTTTTCCCTACCTCTCTCAGAAAATGCTGCTCTCAGCATCGATGCAAAGGGTCAGTACTTTTCCACCACAGAGGTTAGGACAATGTTCTCAGTAGGGGTGGGAGGCAGCAAACACAAAGCTTCAGGAGAGACGATAGCTAAAGAAAAGCCAGGAAAAACAGAAAAGTGGGAAAGAAAGCAAGATAGAAAGGACAAGAAAAATAGAAAATACACAAGAAATAGGGACAGTAACAATAGGGCTTGCTCATTTTAAAATACTACAAGAAAAACACCAACAAATAAAGAATAAGATGCCGTTCTTAACTAAATGAATTAGGCCTTACAGATAAACCCTACTGCAGCTTGACATTTTCTGTGCTTCATCTCTTAACGTGAGGTTTTACTCACTGAACGTGCAGTCGGAGCTGGTCAATCCAAGGCAGGCTGCCTGTGCACACACTGGAATGAAATGGGCACCTCCAGAGGGCGATTCATCCCATGCTAAGGTCTGAATCACATCCTCTGAAATGTGGTTAACTTCTTGGAGTGCATGAGCTGTTTGTGAACCCTGCAGCATATCTTTACAATGGATTTATTTACACATAAAAATGTTTGGATTCTAATATTTCAAGAAGCAGCATATTTTCAACTTCCTTTGCTCTGAAAATGGAAATTTACTATTGGCTTCCAACTGCATAGAAAATGCAGTAGCTTGTGCTGCACAATATTTTGTTACTGATGAACATTATCTCTTTTTATGACACTGAGTACAATGAAAAAATAAGTTTGATTCAGAACACAGACATGTCTCTCTTCTGTTAAGTCTAGCTGTGCAGTATTGACACTTCACACATAGTCACTGCAGGTAAAATCTCAGCTTGACATCACAAGAACTCTATATATTCCAAACATTAAGCTGATTTAAGAGAGAGCCCATTTATCCAATTCTACGATGGCCTTTGCTGACACTTCAATAATTTATTATTAAATACGGCATATACTGTTATGAGAGAAATGCTGAAAACGCCTGTTTACAAACAACCATGGGTATTGTGTTATTTTAACTCAACAGCAGTTACCTACAAGAGTCATGGGTGAGGGGACAATTTTAAAGTCCCGTTGTCGCCCGGCCTGGGTGCAGGCAACTCGAGCACAGGGCAAGGCTGCAGTGATGGTCTCCTTAGGCCACCTTCCCCGGACACAAAGCCAAGCCTCCATCCTTAGGTGCAACCAGAGCATCAGTGATTGCAAGAGAGGGTGGCGAAGGGAGTCTTCCTCCCGGGTTGCACCAAAGTGCAGGCTTTCCTTTAGCACAGAACATGGGAGAAATATAAGGCTGGGACTGTTCAATCCAGCCCTCCCTGCACACCCAGGCACACAGTGGGCTCGTGTCCACGATGTGTTTAATGACTATGTTGGAATAGAGTCACCCTGATGTTGCACATGACGTGAACACAGGATGGAATGGTAATTACAGAATGGTCAGTCTGAATTCTGGATTTGTCTACCGGCCCATTTGAAATGTGATTTTGCTCGGAAGAATACATACAGCCTGAGGAACAACAGGTCCATGTGGCATGAAAGAGCAGAACACTATGCAAGCCAATATAACAGTAGGGACTAATTACAAACTACAGCTACAAGTCTCTTCATTTAGAGCTTCCAACAGTTGTGTCTGCTTTAATTTCACCTTCCTTTAGCGTGAACAAACAGAGTACAGCCAGGATGGTCTTCTCACCTTTGCTGCGTGTCCTTAAAGCCTGTGCCCAGGTGCTCTTCTGCAATGAAGCAGGCACTGCTCAGTCACTGACAGCCTGGTTCTCCTGTGTCTCTGCTAGTATCTCCATGAGCACAAGCTAACCCGGAGCGGTTCCACCTGCCACAAAGCAGCTGTTGCCTCTCCTCTGGGAACTGCCATCATAAGGGATCTCCAGCTGTTTCCAGTCTTTCTGCCACCTGTCTGACATGCAGCAGTTTGGCTGGGGACGCTGCTCGCCTGTGTGTGAGGAGGGGCTCAGGGACACCAAGGCACTGCCCAGGTGGACGGTTAGGGAGTTTTCTGCACGCTACCAAGTGCATGTAAGAAAGGATGCCTCTATTTACGTACTTAGCTTTTTTGTATGATAACTCCTGAGGTTCAGTTATAGCCCCT
Organism: Nothura maculosa; assembly: GCA_032353885.1. Lineage (NCBI taxonomy): Eukaryota > Metazoa > Chordata > Aves > Tinamiformes > Tinamidae > Nothura > Nothura maculosa. Next base: position 1,154,398 of record JAUBOD010000939.1, read on the forward strand.
ATAAAAAGTACCTTATTGCTCAGTCTAAAAGGATACACTCTTTCCCTAAATATTTACCACTCTGCAGCACCACAAATATCACAGCAATCACACACACAGCAAACACATAAATAAATAACTGCGTTAAGCCCTCCTCTGCCAATTTCCTAATTGATTTTATTTTATTGCAGTTTATGGATGAAAAGCGTTCGCTGCTGCCTAGCCGCTAACGAAGGGCGACGTAAGTACCCTGCCGTCCCGCAGCTCCCCTTGCTCGTGAACCGGCTTTGCCTGGTCCGGCTGCACGGTGCTTAACTAAGAGCCAGGCTTTGTATTGGTAGTAGAGCTTCTCATTCAGACTTCCTTTCCAATTAAGTTCTGGCAAACTGAAGACAAGATAAGCCTCTTCTTCCTTTAGAAAATCACGTATACATCGCTATATACAGTAATTAGTTAAATGCACTTTTGCTGGACTGCAGGGACCTAAATACCAAAGGGACGTTCACAAGCACTTGGGAATAGAGGCCAATTTCAGAATTACAATTAGGTTTGGCATTCAGATTTTGCCACTGTCATGTATTACCCTACCCCTAATGTTAGTGACTAGCTTTAACGGCAGAAAGAAACATAAATAAATAGCTCTGATTCCCTCTGATTTTTTAAATCTTAGAAACACAGCTGACTGGGGCAGTCCTCCTTTGGAAGGATAATGCATTTTGTGATGCAGTTTCTCTCTGAGAGTCGATCTGAGGTAATGGTGCTAAAACAAACATGTACTACAGAAAAGGACAGTGCAGCAGTTAGTCAGAAAGCTGAAGTCTCAGCCTTTGCAGAGAGCATAACATGACAGAGCATTAAATAAAAATGCTATTGATTCCACTGGCTCATGCGCAGCTTATGATGAGATATTTAGATATAGAAGTACCTGAAGTTAAGACCAGTATATTATAAAAAAGCAAATATTTTTATCCCCAAGCAGTTCATAAATAACTTTTATTACTTGTATCCCTGACACAAATTTTTACATTCTTGCTCTTCTGATCATAAAATCCATCTTCGCAAGACTGTTTTTTTAAAAGTAATATAACAGCCATTAGTTCAAATGCTGTTTCATAGACAGCATCGACACACAGTGTTTCAACAACAGGATAATAAAAAGACAACTCAGTGTTGCAGTTATCGTTGCAGAGGACAGTGCAAATAAAACTCAAGTTGCCATCTCCGAATAATGGGGAACTCTGCAGCCTTTGCAGTTATAATTACAGGCAACAAGACTAGTTGGCTTTTTGCGACTAATAGCGATTCACGTGAAGAATAATCTCTACATCCACTATAAAAATAACAAAAGTTTTCCACAAAAAAGTACCTCCTAGCAATAAATAAATAAATAAATAAAGTATGCTTTACTATTAAAGTGATCTTCCTACATTTTAATTGACTCCTGAATTTGAAGCCAAGTTTAGTACATAAGGACATAAGGATACAATTACATATGAAGTGAAGAAAAAAAGTTATATAGAAACTTAAATAAAAACGTGAGACTTATGAAAAGATCTGTGTTAAAAGAATTACACTTAGGGGGATCCCCTAAAACAGCAGTTTTCAGTAGTAGTTTCAATCTTTCTGCAGACACTTTGGACTTCTTAAAAAACTTATAAGAGGTCTGCAAAATATATAATAAAGAAAGGAAACGTCTTGTCAATAGGCTTCAACTTATAACCAAGAAGTGCACTCATGCACTGGAAACTTCTAGGAAGGTCATAAATCATGAGAGATTGCAAATCATTAAGGGATTAGAACCCAAAAGCACATTTTTTCTGCTGTTCAGTAAAACATTATCACAAAATGTCATACTTCATCATGTGGAAAACAAATCACCACATTCTAATGACTGGGATCAGGAGGGGCTACATGAGGAGGGGCAACAGAATGAAAGGATTCATCAAATTCTTTATTCCTAAGATTTCCAATCAGGGAACAGGTCCCCTCCTTTCCCTTGAAGAGAATGCAAACAGAAACAAGCCAGGGAGAGGGGGGGATTTATTATATGGTCCTACAGCACCTCATTTCTTACCTGTCCACATCTGCAGTGCAAAATCCCATAGGCAGGAAGCAGAAGAAAGAACA
>JAUBOD010000939.1:1177035-1223852 GCA_032353885.1 Nothura maculosa
TACCGGGGCCCGCCCGCTCAGCGCCGCGCAGCGGACCGGGCCGGGCCGGGCCGCCCCCAATGGAGCGGGCCGCGGCCCCCCCGCACCCCCCGGCGGAGCGGGCCGCGGAGGAGGGCGCAGCGCCGAGGCGGGGGGCACAAAAGATTCCTGTGTGCGCGGCCGGCAGCGCGGCGCCGTGCAGCGAAACGCGGCAACTTCGCGCGGGGCCGGCTCCCGCTGCAAGGTATTTTCTGGGCAGTGCGGCAGCGCAATATTGCAGGAGATATTTTTTTTTTTCACCGCTCCGTCTTGAATCCTTAGGGTTTCTTTGGGTTGTTTTGGTCTCCTGCACCAATGACGCTCCTTTTCGGTGCCTTTTCCCTAGGAATAGCTGCTTCGGGTGTCTCTGCAGTTTGTTACCTTTACGTCCTCGCAGCTCGGAAATGCAGTTTAATCTCTGAAACTGCGATACCGGGGAGATCCCATTGAATTCTAGCACTTCTGCCTTTAGATTCGCATCGTTATTCCCAGGATGTTTCAGGGAACATTTTTAACGGTTAGTGTGGGAATGTGTACCAAGCTGTTTCGTTGTGGCTGTGTACCCTCTGGAATATCGGGATTGGGAAAGGTTTACACTCCTCAGCAGTGGAAGTAACTTACCAACACTGACTTTCACTTTCAAGGAAATAACTGTCCTGACTCATGGCTAATTTAGGGATTTTTTTTATAATTGAGCACTGTTACAGGTGCCTATGCTCTCTCCCGCACACCATTTGACAGCCCTGTTCGCTAGCGTGCATTTTATGCCTATTTTTCAGTTTAATTAAAATCTGTGCTTAGTGCATAGGCGACTATATCGAACCACCCTTCGTTTTAGCTTTTTAATTTCTCAGCTGCACCATTCCCATATTTTACAATTACATAAAGGTGGGTGTGGCTAAAATGAAAGCAATAAGCAGCCTCATAGCAATGTAGGGTGGCCGCTGAGTGGGGCTTGCCCCTTTATTTTTGATACACCCCACATTTTGAGGTATTTGAGGCAAATTCATGCGGCTTAAATAGACCTTTGTAGAACTGCTTGCATTTTTCACTTTAGTTAAAATGTCAAACATTAACTGGGGTTACTTGGCCCTGGAAAAGTTACATGCAGAGGAAATATCAAATGAACTTAAAGATCTAAACGTATATATTTACATTAGATGGATAAATGAAAGTTAATGTTATATGACTAATAGAATGCAGCTTAGGTATACTGTGCAATATAGAAAATACTATTTTTAATTTTTTTTTCTTTTTTTTTTTCTTTTTACTTCTGTCTTGATTCTCAGAAAAACATTAGAATAAACTTGTCTTTTTTTTCCTTCTTTTTTTTCTTTTTTTTTTTTTTGAATAACTGAGAGCTTCCAACTGGCATCTTTCATTTTACAAATATAAGCCTAGCGAAGCTCGAAATGACTTTGAAATTTTAATTTTTTCAGGAATAACAGTCATTTGAAAGGGCAGGCATGTGTCTATGACTTTTGCATGAATTACAGTAGTATTACATAGGAATCGTATTGTAGTAGGGATATAAAAATAGGCTTTTTACACAATCAAAAGCCACTACAGGGCTTTTTTTCGCTTAGCTAGTGTAACTACTTGGCTAGTGGTGAATATACAATTCCACCCCACAGGTAGTGTCCTAGGAGAAATTGTGCTCAGAAATTATAACCTTTATTTGCCTAATTATCCTCACACCAGTAAGACATATTTTGTAGTTTATCAGAAGTGGAACTGGGAGCCTCTATTTATCTATCTATATCTATCTATATATGTGTGTGTGCGCACCCTGCCTGTGGTCCCCATAGGGAACGTGCACACGCAGTGCAACTCGAGGGGCACCACCATCCCAACAGGTGTAGCTGCACTTTCCTATAGCACTGCCATGTATATACAAGCACGCTGCCTTTCTTTATGTAAGAACTAGTCACTTAACGGCCAGCTTTTCTTTTTTCAGAGGCTTTTTTTTTTCTGTGTTATTTCTATTGAGAAGCAATGAACTACTGCCTGTCTAGGGAAGAAATGAGTAATTTGCCACTATATATTGTGTGAATAAGCGGCAGGTAGGGAGCTGCTCGGGTGTAAGTGTCCCCCCACCCCCAGGAGCCCGTGCTCCTCATTCCTGTAATTTCCATTCATTACTAAGTGTCCAAAGGAGAGCGCATCTTGGACTTGTTTTGACAGTCTGAGGAGCAATAGGGAATGCAATGGCAGGCTTTGTGTACAGGCAGATTTCTTTTTTTATGGTAGATGTCTTAAAAATAACTAACCTCACACAAATAAGTGTCTCTACAGATATTTTATATATAATTACAAATTTTTAAACCATTAACATGGAAACCTGAGCTCAAAAATTATCTTTTCTATTGACAGTAAGGCTGTTTGAACAGGCTGCCTAAATTACTTTTGTAGATAGTTCTCAGTGAGTCTTGTCACATAGCACTTTTTTTTTCTTTTTTTGTACCAGGAATATACTTTTTAAGGTAGAAATAAAAAAGACAGAGATGGATAGCCACAGATTTCTTGCATCTTTTTCTGAGAGAAAATGTTGCTTTGCAATTTTTTTGTGTGTGTTTATGTGGTGTGAGTTGTTGGCAGGAGTTCTGTAGAATTTTTAGGTAAGTGGTGTTCTAAAACACGGCGAGAAAGATAAGTTAGGTTTAAAAGGGAATCTAGTTCTCTGAAAAATCCTGATTTTTAGATAGTAGACAACTTCAGAAGTGGTTAGCACTAGCTAAGTATAAAAGCCTCTGCCTTTGTTATAACGAGGTCTAAGGAGAGGTCTATTTTTTGTTGTTGTTGATATTTAACCCTTTATTATATTAAAAAAAAACTCCTAGGAGAAACTCAGGGATGTCTCTGCACTAGACAGTTGAAGGTCCAACAACTGAGGAGTAATTTTATTCCCAACTTCGTTAGCTGCTGCACAAGGGCTTTCAGCAGCCCTGTGTGAAGATTACAGGGGGATAGCAGAACTTGAGCTCTAATGCAGCTGTAAGTTTGGCAACTTTTTCCTTTAATACTTGCATCTAATTATGGATTGTTACACCTTCTAAAAAATGAGTTTTCCTTACAGAGAGTGCTCGGTTTTCTAAATTTTGGGATCCTGAACACTTCTCCTGGCAGTGAACAGCGTCTAGTGCATAAGGATGATGACCCTCCCTCCCCCCTGCTGCACACGCACATTTATTATCATATATAGACATCTACAGTAGAAAATGTAAACTCTATACATCTAGCTTTCAGTAAAAGTTTTCTGATATATCCTTTAAAAGCAAAGATGATACTGTTATATTGCTCGAAACTGGACAAAAAAATAGCAGTGACTTTCAATGACCGTTGTTAGTGTCTAAAGGAAACCACTGTTAGAAATAGGGGGAAAAACTCTTGACCACTTAGTTTTTAGTAACTACAATGAGTGTATTCTCTGTAAATAGATTATTAATAAACTTTTTAAGATGAATATAGGTGCTGCTGTAATTTTATTCCATGCCAAATAAAATTTAAAATAAGACTTGAGGAAAAAAGATAATTACACATGTTGACTGACTAGGCTTATATTTTAATATATGAAGATTTTTAGCAAGTTCAGCTGCACTATTATCTTAAAATGTGTTAAATCTCCATGTAAGCATTTGTGGAAAATTTTTAGAAGCATTTTTTTTTCTGATTTAATGACAGTTTTTGTTTTTTGTTTTATAAAAGTGGAAGAGATGTGTGAAATATAGGAACATACAGACAAAATCTTTTTTTATAGTAAAAAGTAGGATGTTTGTGATAGGTCCTTAGTGTTTTGTTTATTTAATTCTTTTTTAAATTTTCTGGAATATGTTAAATATGCTTAAAGAATAGTGAGCACATTTGTGGAAATATTTGTAAACAAGTGACCTGATCTAAGCATCTGCTGCTTGTTTGTTAGACATAGGATGTGTCCTATAATATTAGCTACAGTCCAAAAAAGGCAAACTAAATTTAAGAATATGACTTTGAATGCACTCTTTTCTCCAGTAGGTATTTGAAGTAGGTATTACTACTGCTCTCAAATTATAGTCTCTTCTTACCTGATGACTTTCATGGCCTATATATATATTAATGAATTATTTTTATTTAATATCTTAGAGTATATGACTCTGCTATTTCCATTTTATGTTTTAAAGCAATATTTATACAACTACATTTTAATAAAATACACCAGTGATGCTACTTGTGGCTTTAAGAGGAAAAAAAGGTTATGCACCTTAAAGAAAATACTAGAAGCTGAATACTTAATAGCATTTTTGGGAAGTATGACAGTAGCACTCGCATCAGTTAAATAGTTTATGCTTCTCTGCTTGAGGGCAGAGGGAGAGGTTGAAGGAAGGGGGAGGGCTTCCTCCCCCCCCCCTTTTTTTTTTCCTCCTCCCTCTTATTTTGTTCTTAAAATTCTGTGAGAGGAATGAAAGCAAGAACATATTAATCTGATTTGTTTCAGCAGGCTTCTGATAATAAAGCAGCCTATCACAGGTGTTCCTAATCAAGTCAGTTTGGTTAAAAAAAATACTTATTTTTAAAATTAAGGTTTCCTGTAATATAGACAATGCAAGGGTCAATGCAGTGACCTACATCTATGTTTGGGGATCAAGCATGAAACTGTGGGTGTTGGAAAAATGTTATAATACATGACATTTTTATTGCAGGTTTCGACCTTTCAATAGAGAGCTGATTTTGGAGAACGACTTACTCCTGTGATTGAAAAACTCTCTCTGGAAGGTTGATGGAGCCTGAGCATGGTATATATTACATTAACATTTCTCTTATTACGTATGTTCTTTATTTTAAAAAAATTATATCGTAACACAGCTTACTTAAATTTTTCAAAATAAGCCAGTTCTTCAGGGTTCGTTCAAGATTTTGTTTGTTAAGATAATGCTTCTTCACACTTCCTCTGTAATTTTTAGAAGGCTAAATGAAAGTATTCACACACTCTGTCTCCCGAAGGAAAGAAAGTGGCCAAAGTCTGCACAATAAGCTGATTTTGTGATAGCCTTGATCACTGAAGTTATAGAAATTCTCCACATAGTATTGTTATCATATTCTTATCTTGGCAATTACTCTAGCTGACATAGGTAATCCAAAAACAATAAATGGGTGATATAAGGTTTCTTTTTGAGTAGCTTTATTTTTTTGTCAGGTGTATTTAAAGAAAATAGAGAAGCAGCTGAGTAGATTTCAGTGTAATGTGCAAAATCTGCTCTGAACAGTGCAAAGGAGCTAGCTAAAAACAGAAAACAGGGAAAATGCTTTTCAGAGCCTTTCACCTTCAGATGAACAGTCAGAAACTTGACTTATTTCATGTTTTTGTCAATAAATAACTTTTGTATGCTATAAGAATGAGTAACTTAAGACTAATAAATACGAGCTATAATATACTCATCTTGCAAGTCCTGCATTGCACTAAAAGTGCTAATTTGGCTGAAACTGAGAAATGCATTTGAAGTAATCACAGCCTATCTACTTGTATATGAACAATCATAACTAACTGTTTACATAAACTACTGAAATTAAAATAGTCTCTGTGCTTGGATTGAGTAAATTTGTATAAGTTGTAAATGAGGGAACAAAAACTGTAAAACTTTATCCTCAGCAAAATATATTAAGGCACAACAAGCTTTATGAACATGTCGTGACATTAGCAATTCCAGCTTTCAGCTGGAATCCGATTTTTATCCTTAATCAAATCTGTCTGCTTTCAAGAGTACATTTTTTTGGTGGGAAGTAATTGTACCATAATATTAGACAAGTTTTAAAAAGCAAAATTTTAGGTAGTCCCAGTAATTGCTGATTTTTACCAAGGAAAAGTTCCAGCAAGTCCAGTGAAGTGTAAGTTTCATTTTTTCCTCGGTGTTGCAACTAGTGTGTAATAGGACTGCAGAACTGTTAGCTTTTATTAATGCACCTTCTGCTGGGGAAGTGTTTGAGGCAGACAATGCCCTTAATGTATTTTTCCATATATTGCTCTAATTTTATGAGTAGTTAAAACCCTCCGTAGGAAACTAACAGATCAGAAACAAAACTTGAAACACATAAAATACAGAATCTAGGAAAACGAGGGAAACTTGAATATATATAAACTTTGCAATATGTGATTAATGAACAGATAATTATTTAAGTTTTTATCTCGTCTCTTTTTGTGATTAAAAATGACAATAAAAGCATTTTTTTAATGTTGTTATAGTGTTGGGATAGCACGTCTAGTATGATCCTAAATAAATAAATATTTTACAGTCTGTCTAGCAACTCTGCTCTAAATATACTTTCTGTTTCGTCTAAGAATATAAGAATTTCACAAAACACTTCTATGATTTTGTTCATTCTTCTCCCCTTCCCCCCTGCCCCATACAAAAGCAATTACCTTCTTGTTAATGAAAATCGGGATTATTTTGCAAGGCAAAGGTATCTAAGGCTCCCTTGTGACATATTTAAAAGGTGAAAGTTTGATGGAGTGTTCCTTGGTCTGACACAAGTTCGGAGTATTTCTCATAGAATCCTATTCAGCAAAAAAATATAGTGTCTGCCTCACAACTGTAAATCAAAGGGATTTTAAATTTAGGGCCTAATCCTGCAATCTTTTAAATACACAAGTAGTCCTAATGCCTCAGTTGCATGATAAGGATTTGCAGAATCACGTTCTTATTAGATCCAAACTGTATTTCCTTTCATGAATAAAAGATACTAAAATATTTTGAACTTTGATACAAGCCTTAATAAGTTAAACAAAAAAAAAATCCAGGGAGGAATTTTGCAGTAATGCATTTAATTACAAACCTTACTCATTTACAAGCTCAAATACCTTTCAAGTGTGCTGCAGTTGTCAGTTATCATTAAAATCTACCTTTCAAGTGTTGATTAGTTCTAGAACTGAATTTTCTGCTGAAATTCGGCCTATGTTACCTCTGTTCTAGAACTTTGCTGTAATTAAGAGTCAGTCTGGGTGTTTTGTGCCCCGAGGAGCAGTCGAAGCTTTCAGGACAAACGGAGGGGGTGGAGGGGCGGGGGTGGCAGCAAGGAGGGGGGGAAATATTTTCTTACTCTCAGCTTCCGATGTCACTGTTCTTATTTAGGCAAAATTCCTGTTGTTTTTGATGGAAGATGAGCCGGAACGAGGGCTGAGTACTGGCCCCTTAAAAACTGCTAGTGTGGCTATTACAAATTGTATGGTTAACTTCATAAAGTGTTTTGCAATACCTAATTGTAACGAGGCTGAAAAGATAAAAATGCACAGGCTCTTTTGCTGAAGTGCTTGCCCAGTGTAACTTTTCGTGGTCACTTTTCCTAGTCGTATTCCAGGTATTCACATGAGACCTTAGTGACTTAAATCATAATTTGATAGCTGCTGCTGCTGCCGGCTTGTTACTGTTCTTAAAGAATTGTTGCTTCCTTTAAGGACTTCTCTTGCTTTTCAAATGCAAGTTAAATAATTCCCCTGTAGAAGATATGCAGCTATGAATGCAACCCATGCCTCGTTATTACAACACATGTAAAATCAGCCATTGTTTGAAAATCTTATGATATCTTGTGCATAGCTGTTTTAATGCTCGAAATCCAAAACAACTGAATTTTCTGGATTTTGCTAGGCTAAACTAGATTCGGCCTTAATGTTATTTAAAAATGAAGTTCTGTGTACTGTTACATTTAAATAAACATTTAGCTTCTCTTATTAGATCAGGCATTTAATGATACATTTATACTGCAAGGATTTCAGACTGGTGCACAATTACACTTATTTTTTTTTCTTGCCAGTTGATTAAAAAATGGTTCTGCAGGACAATTGGAGAAGAGCAAATGACATATACATTCTTTAGGAAAAATAGTTAAAGCCTACTAATTCAGGATATTTAAATACTTACATTCTTACCCCAAACCAAATATGTGAAAATAAGTTATTCATCTCTTTTTTTTTTACCTTTTTTTTTTTTTTTTCTTCCTCCTCCTTGCAAAAAACCAAAAAGTCTAAGTAGGAATTCCTGTGAGCCCCTACATTTAAGCTGTTTATGGGGGGGATGGATGGGAGGGAAGTAATTGGAGTTATCTTAAAAGTTCTTTATTGGTGACTTATGAAACCACCTTTTTTGAGACTGTTCTTCACACAGTATCACAAAAAGGGGAGAACATGTATGAAGATATGATTGCTGACCAAGGAGTGTGCTTAAATCAGCCCATTTCTAGCTTTACTCATTTTGGATTTCTTTTCACTGCATGAATTTTCAAAGTATGGGTTTTCAAAAATATTTCAAGGAATATTTTCAAATATTTTTACACATGGGGGGATTGGATATTTTTTATAATTTTTTTTTCTATTTTTTTGCAGCAGTATTTTGAGAAACTTGGTGTTTTTTAGTAAAATATCATGCAAGTAGAATATCAGTCCCACTACTAAGAAAATATATTTAAAGCACAAGATCTGAAATGTAGTTTGTGAATTTGTGCAGTATTTGAAATCTTGGTAATGTGCAAACATCTCAAAATATTTACACCTCTCCATTAATCCACCAAATTTTAAGAACATGTTTTTTAATTAGTCTAAATGCCTTCTTTATTTTTTTATATTTTGATAATTGCCCTTTTTTGTATTATCAGTGATTTTTTTCTAGTAGAAATAGATCTAAATATTAATCTGAAAAATGAACTTTTTGGAAAATGTGATTATTAGCATGGTTATGATTTTAACTGATAATTTCCTGCTGCCACATAGAGCATAATGTAAGTCACTTTCAGATGTATTAAAAATTGGGGGCAAGACAGGACTTAATCTGAGAAATTAAAACATTTGATTTTGATTTTCTGTACAACTTTGGAACAATATTTGCTCTTGCTAGATTGGACAGACACTGTAGTCTTGAGGCCATTATCACTTTGGTAATTCTGGAAGCACTTTGCTTCCTCTATTATAAGCTCTTCCATATTTTAGTCACAATCAAGAATTGGGAAAAGAGGATGCTCTGTTCCCTGAGAAACATTTTCAGTGCTTTGAGGAGAAAGTCAATCTCTAAATGAAAATATATGTACAAAATTTGCAGGATAGTGTTCTGGGGTGACAATGTCAGCAGTATCTTACACATAACAAACCAACTGTTTATCAAAAATAACTGTATTCTGATTATGTGTCTGTCCCTTGCCCCACATGTCCTCTCACCTTCCAAAAAAAAATATATATATATATATAAATAAAATGTATATTCCCCAGGGTTTAGGGAGAATGATGCTCTTGGTGTCAAGCACAGTGGTTATGCATGTGTCAAAGGTGCATTTCCTCAATGTTCTACATCCCTTGATTGCAATAATGTTTTTCATCTCTCTGGTTGCACGAGCATCAGTTGCCACTGTGTGTGGCTGAAGCATGAGTTTGGGGAGTGGGAAATTTTGAGGGTGTTTTGGTTTTTTTGCTGGTTTTGAACTCTAGATCCTTATTTGCTTGGTGTCTTTTCTGTAGCCGGTTTAGGATGTAACCAGGAGACCCTTGAAATGGCCATGAGATTAATTCCATCTAGACTATTAATACTGGTAGTTTTACACCAGTAACTCCTCAGTTTTCATTAAGGTCTCGATTCCAGCTCTATTACTGTAATTGCAGTGATTTGGCTTTGAACATTGTAAGTTTGCTAAGGCAATTTCTCTTTTTGTAAAATTACATCAGAAACCAATGGAAATGCAAAATGCAAGAATATACATAAATTGTCCCTTAAATTTACTGCCCTTGAGTATTTTTTCCTATTTAGAAGTGCAGATTTCCTTGTGCATTTTTGGTGGAGGATACGCAGCTTGTGAAGCCCAAAAAACCGTTTGACACAAAAACAACCCTTGAAGATGTTGTGCAATCTTTGTAGTTTTATTTTTAGGCTAATGGAGCTGATGCTGGTGCCCCCCTTGCCGCCGTGTACAAACCTGTCCCCAAGGGAGGAGCTGGGACACGGGGGGCAGCCCAAGGCAGCAGCAGAGCCACCCCTGCCCCAGAGCCCCCTCCCCAGGCACGAGCTGCTCCCCGTCACCGCCCCACGACATCGTTCATTCAGCTCCCTTCTCTCCTGCACCACGATTGATTCAGCGGGTGTGTTTGGGGGAGGCAGAGCAGGGAGGCCTGGTTTTCATCTGCTCTGCTTTGCTACGTCGAGCCCTCAGGATGTTCTCTGGAAGAGACAGGTTTGGGGTGGTAGGATTCATAGGTGGCTTCGTAGATGCATGAATTCACTGCCTTTGTTCCTAAGGCAAGCAGACCTTGGTGGGGAAAGAGTGCTCTGCTTGTGTTTGAAGGCATTAGTAGCATGGAAATTGCTTTTTGACCAATTGTAGCCAATTTGTGGCAGTAATATCGGTAGCCAGGAGAGCCGTTACAAAATATTGCCAAATACTGTTAATTAATAAAATAGTATAAATAACCCATTTTCATGGAATTAGGTGCTGTGTATAATATTCAGCTGAGGTGGAGAGATCATCTGTGTACATTGCGCATAGTTTGAACAATTTACATAACAAAGTATTACGTAATAAATTATAGCTTTTATTGGTTACAGTGTTCACTATAGATTTACAGAATATCATGAACACTCATAAATAGTAAACTGTAATGCAAATAGTGATGTCGTGGTTCTTGAAAAGCAATCAAGAATTCTTATTTTAGCAATGCAAATCCTATATCATTATATCGAAACATATGTATCGAGCCATGTAAATGCTTACAAGTGCCATAGTACAATTTTCAACACAAGGGTGTTTTATAAGTGTGTGTGTTTATTTTTATATGCTTATGCTAATCTGACATAAAAATGGCATGATGGTTCCTACATTCTGTTCCCTTTTTTAACAGTAGTATCTGTGCACTCTTTACACTACTAATTATAGATGTCTAACTTGCTGTGCTCTTGTTTTAACTGCTTTAACTCTTAAGGTTTTTTTTTAATAGCACATGCTCATAGCCACTCAGGCAGTGCCACAAATGGATAGAAATCTTGCAATGCCCTGTTACAGTAAACATTTACACCTCTCTTCTGCAGGTCTGATCAGCAACTCTGGTGCAATTTGAAAATATGTAATCTCCTGGCAATGATGTGCCCAAATTTAACTGATGCTGGAGCCTTTGGAAGAAAGATTGTGTCATCACACAGGATAAAATCCAGCAATAACTGACCTTGATGAATCTGTGAGAGGAGAAGTCTTTTTTTCCCCCCCTCCTTTCTTTTCTTTTTTATTCTTAATTTGCCAAATACACAGAAGAAAAAAAATAATGGAATTTAGCCCCTTTGAAGTGGTTAGGTGCTCTGTTTAGGGGAAGGTTTCTCTTTTTGGAGGGCGAGGGGAGTTAGAAAATTAGCTGATAATCAGGAATATCAGTGATAGATGAGGCTTTAATAATACATGCAAACTCTTGAGTTCTGAATATGTGAATATTTATATCAAATCTAGCTGAACACTGGAGTGCTTAAAGCAGGCATGCATGTAAGTTCTTTAAGGAACTGAATCCTTAGCCTTTTTCAGATAAAATATTAGCAATTTCAGAATAAACATTTTCCTGACAGCATGCTTCTCTTTTCTTTAAACAGATTTATTTTTTTTTAAGGCCTAAATCATACAATTAGGTCTGTTTATAGATAAATTAATATCCAAGGCTGTAACTCAAAATTGTATTTGTTTGAACAAAGCAAGAACAAATTTGTAAGTCCCAACAAGATGCAGGCCAATACTGCAATATTGCTCTGTTCTGTCTTTAAGCAGGTGGTTTCATGTGGCAGCCTGGAAGAGAGATTCTTTTTCTTCCCAGCTTTTGACAAAAAGATGACGCATATGACTCAGAATTAGAAGGGGAAATCTGCCAGTTTGCATCAGTTCCTTAACTTGTGGGTTGCTATTCACCACAAGGAAGATCAGTATTTTCTCACCAATGCTTCTTGAGAGATGAGGAGTAATCGTTTCCTTCAGAGAGTGTAGGATGATTGGAGTAGGCCTTTTGTATATTATACTAGGCTTTTTGTGTAATAAGATATTTTTTCAACTGCATTTAATTTTAGGAAGAAAAAAACAAATAGTGTTCTGAAAAGCTACATTTGATATTTAAAATAGGAATCAGACATCTCTTGCAGCTCAGTGCAGAGTTAAAGGCAAAGGAATCTGTTTTCTTTTGAAAATATTAAATTTCTGCCCCGATGGTCCTGAAACTCAGGCACTGCTGTAGGTCTCCACAGCTGAAAGGTAAGTTTTGTATTTTTTTTTTAAATCTAATTCAGCATACCTGAATCTCATATTCTAGCTTTCAAGTAAGTTAGTAGGACTAAAAGAATTAAATATAGTAACTCTGGGAGCAGAAGCCATCTGTTTTGAAGGGAAAACACTTATAATGAAGATCTGATTTTTCAAAATATCATCCTTTAGACCTGCTAGAGCAAATTACAAATATTATTTAATTTGCAAACGAAGTGGCATATTGGCTAAGGGTTTTTATGATACAAAAAAAGATAATGCCTTACTCTAGTTTAAATTCAGATTCTTTCATATAGGAATTTGGAATATAAGGAGGAGAAAATGCTCAGAATCCTGACATTTGCTCAGAGAATGTACTGCCAGCTAGTCTTTCATTTAAAAAAATCTACTGAATGTTAATTGCTAAGAGATTAGTGTCTCCTATTTGGCTTGTGGACATTCACTAGACAATTTGGTAGGACAGAGTCTACGATGTAGATTTCTTGAATACTTCTGTGCTTTCAGTATTGCATAATCCATCTTTTTCTTAATGTGCTAACATCTAGTTAAATCAGCATGGTTTTACTTTAAGCTTGTTAGTGAAATATTGAAAATCTAGCTTAATATAAAGCCATAAGAGGTGCTGAGCATCCTTATCTTTTTTTTTTTCTCTTTAATTTGGCAACACTCTTATTTGGTTGTTGTTTTAGAGAGGATATCCTGGGTGATTCTAACTCGAAAATGAGCTTCTCTGCTGAGCAGGCTGTGTCTGCCTTAGAAAGCACCGGCTTCGCCCACACGAGCTCAGCCCCACGAGCAGTGGCTCTCCGTGATGTGGGGCAGGGAACAAGCCCCCAGGCACCTGGAAAAGTGAGTAGAGGCATCTGTGTGCCCAGAGAGATCCCTCTTCCCCGGCTGCTTTATTGGGAGGGGAAGGGAAGGGAATTGAAGGGCCTCCTACCTGAGCTGCTGCTTCTGCATCATTGCAGCCTCACTGAATAAACAAAAATCTCAGATTGTGTTAGATAATATTTTGAGGAGCCTGTATGCCAGAGATGTTAAGGACACTTGCAACATGTATTCAAATGAATAATTAAGTTGTAGAAATATAGCTAAGAATTGGAAAAAGTCTAGCAAATGCCAGGGGGGGATTGCCCTGCTTGAAGGGAAGCACTAGTTAAGAGTCCACTTGATTTCTTCCAACTGTGGCAGCTTTACCTTTTCTAAGTCATATAGTTGTCTGGTATTTTATGGAAGTCATGTGGTGATGATGTCAAGATAGAGAACAAAAAGATAAATTTCCTATCTGAGCCAGGAGGCAGACTGCAAGAAGGAACTCTCTTTTTCAGGACAGGAAAACCTATTTGTTCCATGGCTTCAGTCTTTCTTGTGCTTTGACCCTTACTTTACAGAGCTGTCATTCTTACCCCAAATCTTTGCAAGCAGCAAATCTAGCTCTTGCAGCTGGGACTATGATCTGCATTCTGGGCCTGTTTCTGTCTTTTGACATTATAATCCCGTTTTCAACCAGGTTTTAGGTTTTATGCTTGTGTAGTGCAAGCAGTATTACTTAATATATTGGGCCAAGTTATTTTTTATATATATGTACACACTGGCCTCTGTGTTTTCCACTTTTGTAACAGTAGTTTGAAACCCCATTGTGTGCACTGACCACCAGGGACCCTGTTGTAATTTTCCTGAGGACAAGAGGAGCTTTGATGTATATTACAGAGAGAAGACATTAACAGCAGTATCTGAATGACTTTCATACAGCTCTGGTGCCAGCTTTGGTAGGAGGAAGCAAACTTTTACTCTAGGCCTGTGCTTGTTTCCTGGGCTAAAAGAATAAATTCTTCTAAGTAAAAAAATTAAACCCCTCTCCCTTTTTTTTATATAATTCATAAGGAGTCTAGAAATGAATCAAATGGACAAATCTGAATTTTAATTTTTCTACTTGTTTTTAGAAAAAAAATACAAGGAATTGAATATATTTCAGAGGAAAACTTGTTCACTATGCTAATAATTTTGCACTGCTTAGCTAGTCTGTATTGTATGGCCTTTTTTGTTTGGGAAAGGATTGTTTCATTTTTCTCTTTCACCACAGTGATGCTGTGCACTTCAGCAAGCTTTTTGTAAGCTTGAACTATGGCCACGGGGTAACCTCTTAAGGAGGTAATTGTGTAATAATCTAAACAATCTGTAGATTATATGTTCACTGGAAATTTGTAAAATATATGTTAATTTTGGGTCTGAAAATTTGCTAGGAAAAAATTCCAAGACTATTTAGTTTTGGAAACCTGAGTGGTATTTTAAGACAATCTTTGGCCCTTTTTTTTTCTCCTCATCTTTTATTTTATAGTAGATTCACTAGGCTGAGTATTGATGCTTTTGTGTTTAAAAAAAGGGGGGGAGAGGGAATCGGGCACTACAATGAAGTATGAAACATCATAGAACTTATAAAATAGCTTCCTCATTTTTTCCTTCGTTTTGTATGTGTGCTTTCCAGAAGAAAGCATAATGCTGGTCTCGCTTGCAAGCCTTCACACACTGTTTTCTTCCTGTGTGCATGCCAAAGGTGCAGGGAAATGTGTTTTTGAACAGGCTATACTAGTGCAAGCAAGAAAAATCAGGAAAACTCTTCTTTAAATACAGCTTTCACAAACTGCTAGAGCCCAGAGCTTGTCCCACTTTACAAGTTCACTGAAGTATTTCACATAGCAGTCTGCTTAAGGCTCCAATATCTGACCAATATTCCGCTTTCTGGAAGCTGGAAAAGAGACGAGGGGGGTCAGTATTTTTAAGCTAAAGACAGTATTAAAATATTTTATTTCTATCTGCCACCTATGTCAGCTTCTCTTAGTGCTGCTTTTTTGGCTAGTGAGTTTTAAAACTGCTTAAAGTCTTAGACTTGTTGTTTCTCAAAGCAGAAGAGAGATGTCTTTAGTGTCTTGCTTTCACATAAATATAGTATATTTTGAGTGCTATCTTTAGTGTGCTACAAAACTGTAGTTTTGTTTTTGTTTTTTTTTCTGGATTTATTTTCATAACTACAATGACAAAAACAGGAATGCACTTCATACAAATGAAGGTGCAAGTCAGGCTAGTATGAACAGTAGGTAGAGGGCTGAGATGGATGTAAAAAGGACATAAAACTGATATAAAAGGGAATTTGATGCAGATATAGCATACCTGGAAGTCTGAAAATGCAGTTATTTTTATACTTCAGATTTTCTTACTTACTTTTACTTACTTTTCTTGCTGCCCATTCTTGATTTATTTGTTTGGTTGTTTTTTATACTTTGAGATGTCCATGATTTAATGCTTATCTTTTGCAGCAGCTCTCCAGCTCCTTTGGTTTTTGGTCCTTAGAGAGATGGCTACATACGTTCTATGGATTCTCCCCAATTAATAATTAGCAACAGCAAACTTCAGCAATAAGCAGACACCCGCTCCACTTTCATAGTACTATTTTACATGATAAGCAAATGCCTCCATGCCCTGCAATTTCTGTGCTGCCTCCACCTCCTGCAGGGATTGTGCAGTGGGAATTGCTGTTGCAATCGCAGAACTGTTAGCAGACAATCCCTGTTTTCTCAATGTGTTCATGCTGTACCCAAGCTCACCCAAATTGTTAACTGTGAGTTCTTAGTACAGACTAGGGATAGCCTTAGAAATAATCCCCTGCTCAGGAGACAGGAGGAGAAGATTTATCATATATGGAGAGTGTGCATAAGCTCCATCCCAACTGGCTGCTGCTTTCTTAGGTGAAGAGGTGGGGCTCATTTATTGCTGGATTGCAGATATTTACTAAAAGTGGGATAAAATCGCCTGGTCAAATACATAAATTGGTTTTTAGAAATGCTCTTAAATGCAAACTATTTTTTTCCGATATTTCAGGAGAAAAATAATTAAGATGTATAGTTTCCTCTTTTAATTCTCTTTCCTCTGCAGCCACAAAATAATATCACTTAAAGTGGACGGATTAAGTGAATATTGTAGGTTATACCTGATCTAAACAACAGTGCAGAAGTCAAAAGGACACTGCTGCAATACCTTTAAATGAGTACTTTGAAATTATATATTGATGGGATCTTGTTCTTCCTGTCTTATCACTTAAAGCAGAGACTACTGACATGAAGAATTTGGGGAAGGAGGGTTGCTTAACAAAAGCAACCAGAAGGGAGAGGTAAAAGAATATTTAACTCGTATTTAGCTCTAAATATAAGCTTTAAGAATGAGCAAGAGTTATAAATTCCAGTGTGTTTGCAGTATAAATATTACAGCATCGAGTAAGGATATGGCAAAAATAAAGTGAAACTACTATTGTTTAAACGGGTGGAGGGAGGGGGGAGGAAACCAGCACCAACACACAGTGAAATACACTTTCAGATCTTACAGCTTGTGATGTTTGAGGTTACAATTGCTTAGGCTTCTTAATGCTGAAGTGAGAGTGTCTTTTTAATACTTTTTTTTTCCTGGAGCCAAGGAGTCCTGCTAGCCTAAGTGAATTTAGTAAAAATAAATAAATATTTACAGCAAGTATTGAGCCATCAGTGTGCATACGTGCATTTATTTGTAACGAGGGGTGCATTAGGGTCACTGAGTTGTGAGCTCTCAGAGGAGGGTGTTGCAAATTTACATGGAGTTGTCAAAAAGGGAGGGAAAAAGAAATGCATCCCCCATATGAATGGACCTTCCTGTCTTTGTGGAATTCACAAAATGACATGTGTCCCATTTCACACTTGGCCATCCCAGTGCAAGCCCTCTCGTTCATTTAAACCAAGAAGCTGAGAGGAGGAACCCGAGGATGTGGAGCTGTGATTTTTCTGTTGACTGTGCTGTGTGGAGACTGCCACTGGTAGACAAGTAACATAGTGGTTTAGGCTATGTTAGACTCTGTTCCACTAAGTCTTTCAGTGTATTTCATCTCCAGATTTACAATTTTAAGCTGAAAAGAGGTTAAGGAGGAGTCATCTTGGGCAGTGAGGCCCTTCATAGCCCCTCATTCACAGTGCTTCTGTGTCGCTCGATCTCACCAAGTAAGTAGCCCCCCAAGCTGGGGTAGATGGCTGTGTGCAAACGGTGTAGAACGGTGCCCATGTGGAAGACCTTTGGGCCAGGGATTAGTACCAAGAGAGCCCTCTTGATGTGTGATTGAAAGAAACCTGCAAGGATGTGGTCCAGTTCTGTGTTCTTGGTCATCAGCAAATTTTATTAATTGACAGGCCCCAATTTGTTTTCTTTCAAATCACAGGACCATCAGTTTGCTGACTAACACAATCACCTTTTTGAATGCAATGTTATACAGAGTTTAAGGAGCTTACTAGTATTTCTAGGAGCAAGGAACACAATTGTGTTTGGTTTTCATAGGGTCAGGAATAGAATGAATTGGGCTTTGAGCTGTCTTAAACTCTTAACCATGAGCTAACAACAACTGAATATGGTATTTGATATTAAGCATGGTCTTCAATAAATCAACTAAAATTTATTGAAGGAAAAGCTTCTCCTTTTTTAAATATGTATATACATATAATCATGCAGACTTAAACATTACGTGTATACCTATATACACATATTCTGTTTAATTCCTTTTTAATGACATCCCTGATTTCTGTGTATGTGTCTGCTTCTGTAGAGTTTAAATTCTAACCCTTCAGAATTCCTCTCCCATCTTCCCCAGCAGAGCCCTTGCGCTGAGAGGTGTCAGGAGGATCTGTCGGAGCTCTCTCCATACCCGGGTCGCAGCCTTCTCTGAAGTCTCCTGCATCACCCCCCTCCAGCTGAAGACACAAGAACAGAGGTAGAAAGAGTTTTTTTGATGTGTGACTCTATAACCCTAAGACCAAAATGTGGCTCTACAAAACTTTCTACACCCACTCCTGTAGATCTACATTCAGGAGGTTTGTTGCTTAGATCTGAGATGGCTTTGGTAGCATAGACCATAGCGACTGCTTTACCCTCATCTTCCTCCTGCAATCCTTTTAATCCTGTTCTTCGTCCTCTCTTCTCACTCTTTTTCCCCCAATATAATCAAAAACTTATTTTTGCTTCTTACAGAGAAAATGTATTTTTAAGCATAAAGTGAAAAATACAACGTTGTGTTTGTGGATTTTTAGGGTAGAAAACACGCAATCCTGATACATTTGTGAGGTTTTCTGTTCATGTTTTGGGTGGGTGGGGGAATTACTTGCAAATTCTACTACTAGAGCACTTGCTGTAGAAAATATCATAATAGTTCTGCCAAGTCTTAGTTTTGTGATGTGTGGTTTAATTTTAGAGAGATTCAATTATGCAACAGCAAAAGCCTCTCTGCTTGTGCTAGAAAGCTAAGAGCAACCAGGCAATTGAAACAGCAGAGTATAGTTCAATGTCTGCAATAGTCTGCAAATAAAGAATTTGACCTGGACATACAGATGAGAAAAATATTTCCTAAAGATTTAAATGTTGCAGCTGTCTTATTTACTTTAATTTCCTTTTGATCCTTTAAGGTAATTAATATTTAAGAGTCAGGATTTGCTTTTGTTGCAGTACATCTTTCATAGTCTTTATTTTTTCCAAAAAAAGTTTCAGAATGTCTTTTACTAGCAGCTAGCATCTGTGCATCCAGTTTTCTTATCTGAGCCCACCAGTTCATATCTGGTGGAGAATCTTTTTTCTCCTTTTTCTCTCCTGCACTCCAGACAGTTTCTTCACCAAGAACCAGCTGGAATCGCAGAGCTTTTTGTTAGCTTTGTTTTGATTTTTATGCTCAGATTTTCTTCGTTATGGAACTCGCTACGTTGTACGTGTGATCCAGCTGCCTTGCAGTGGGATGAGCACTTGGGTCCAGCCTGTGTAAGTAGCTGTTGTCATAGCTGTTGCCTGCCTTGGCATAAGGATACCCAGCAGGGATGTGAACTAAGCTTCTTCTTAACTCTCAGAGTTAAGTGCAGTGATCAGTTTAGGCTGGAGGCAGATCAGCTCCTACAAGTTGCTAATAATACAATTTCTCCCCCTTTTGCCGCCATGAAGTGCCCCTATAAATCTCTCTGCTCAGAGACCGTTGGTTGGAGCAGTAACCTCTGCACCAGTGACAAATGGCTTAAAGGCCACAGGAGCCCACAGAAGCAGCCCCCTTTTTTGGAAATTAGCCCCCTTTTTAAATGGGTTTCATGTCAGGGGTTTTCAGCTGGGCAAAAATCAAAGCAGAAAATAGTCTTGAAGTAAACATCTGCATAACCTTTAGTCCCTCTAATCATGCACCTACCTGCCCAGCTTCTGGTCCATGTCTCTAGGGTATTAAGCACAAGTGATAAAGTCTAGAGCTTCACTGTGAAAAAGCAGCTTGTTTGGCAGTGGCCAAATGTTTTATGTTTATGTCAGTATGGGGAAAATTCTCTCGACAAGAAAACGGTGCATTCAGCTTTCAGCCTGTTGCTGTTTCCTTGAAGTGTGGCAGACACCTTGGCCTAACGTAGCAGCACATAATGGTTTGTGGGTTTTGAAAAGGTGCAGGCCATATTGTGCTGCCTCAAAAATACAAGGATTTCGTCATCCAGAAGAGAAACACCACTTAGGAATTAGCCAATTGTGGGATCCTGATGTCTGTCATACTTTAGCAGCACGTAAATATTGGTGTTAAGACTGTAAATATCTCCAGTATTAACTGTGCTGCTGAAGTAAGGCGAGTCATTTCTGCTTGTGAGTCATGGGAAAGGACATTGACTTTTTTCCTGAAGTTTTTTCCTCTTGCTATTTATCTTTTGATTGCTCGTAAACATTTTCTGGGATTTTGATTTTATTTTTGGTACCCGTTTTTAGGATTTGGTAATATCTGATAGTACATGTGTAATTGGTTTCTATGTGGCTTGGAATACTTTGGGTTGCATGAATGCCAGATTAATTACGGACCCATCTCTGGCTACAACTGTCTAACAGTTAGTGCTTTGGTAAATGTATCAAATCATTACAAAAACTGAACTACTTTAAATATTGGTAGAACGGTATTAAAACTCCCCTCACTAAAATCGTTTATTTCCATAAACATAATCATATCTTAATTCTAATTAAATCTTGAATCTCTTAATTAAGATCATGTTTATTACTTTAACAGCCCTTTTAATGGATGGAAACTGGGAAATGTTTTGTCATATTTTCAGGAGATTGTGAACAAAAAGCAAAAATGGCTTCCAAAATTATTACTAACAATTTTATGAAATATTAATTTTATTCCTTAAATTACCATTGTTACTGACAGGTAACAATTTTAGCTTTAGAAGTTTAAACTCTGTAACTGGTTGTGAATTTACTAATATTTTTTCTCATTTTCATGAAGATATTTCTTTTGTAGGGAAATCTTTCATTGAGATGATTGAAACTGCTGCAAAAAGAATGGAAATTACATAGGCTCCTTTTCTTTTAAAAGCAGCATGCAAAACTGTGTGGTGAGTCAAATGTAGACTAATGGTTATGTAAATGTCACTAATTTTAGATACAGTTAAGATCTGAAAGAAAGTGTGTTTCCTTTTAAGATTTTATTTTCTTCACTATCATGACTCAGTATCACTTGCTAATCTGGCTTTATTAGCCCTCTTGCATCTTACCATTAAAATATATGCCCTTTTTCAAATAAACTTAAGGTTGTAAGCAACTTCTAAACCACGTATGTGATGCATAAGTAAAACAAAAAGCTTATCTGCATTGCGGATTCGTGTTCACTTCAGGCTTCAGTGGACTGCTACTGGGGTAACTGCGCAGGTACCAACATGATGTGGGTGCTGCCTGTGAATGCATGTTTTTGTAATTCATCAATTGCCATTCTTTTCCCATGCAGTGTTTCAGCTGATGTACGCACTCACCAAAGGAGAATTGCTGTCTGCCCCTGCTATGGATTTCAACTGGTAAAACTATAATGTCTCGAATTTCCAATTTTAGTCCCAAGCTAAGCACTTCTCAAGAGCAAAGCTATCCACTATTAGCCTGCAATTTTTCATAAAATTACCAAGCTTCTGTGTGTCCATTTACCTAAGCAGGTCTCTTAAGCTAACTGGCCCAAATGAGGTTGGCCAGCTAGAAAAAAAGGTGCTTTCTAGCTGGCAGTTGGGTGCCTTTCTCCCTGAGGCTTCCTTGAGCTATGCATGCTCTTTTATAAACCTTTGCCACCAAAGACCCCCACATTCATCTTGGCCCTTTCAAAACTTAAAGTGGTTGGAAATGCCAGACTTTGGCTTTTAAAAGAAAAAGGCATTACTCGTTCGCTGTTGTTCTCTCCTTAAAGGTGGCTGCCTCCGTTCGTGCACCGCGGTGCTTTCAGCAGCTCTCCCACCCAGTTCCTCTGGAAGAGCCAGTATTTTCATGTGCCTGGGCTTTCTCTCGGGCCCTGCTTGAGAGCAGATGTTTATCTAAGAAGCTGGTCAGAAGGCCCTGAGCAGCAGGCAGGGCTCTCTGCACCGCTCTGTCCAAGTCCAGCAGCCCCGATGCTGTTCCTGACCACTTCCTTGCAGCAGCGCGTGTGTGGTGGAGCACAGGGCTTCCTCAGCCTGCTTCACCTGCAAAACCAGCCACGGGCTGTTGGGAATGGGAAAAAGCAAGGAAGAACAAGGCAGGACTAAGTGGTTTGGCTGTGGCAGCTTCTAACAGTTTAGAGGGATGACAGAACTTGGGAATTTGCAGAAGTCGAGCTCGGCTGAGGAAACAAAGGCCCGGATGGGATTTGTTGTCAAGAATATCACTTCAAATTTTGGATGGCTCCTGCCCCAAGTTATTGAACTGCTAACCCTTTGGAAAAAGAAATCACATTTCTTGTGTAGTGCATCGCTGCCTTAGATATTGGCAACTGTTTTCCAGGGAATGCCTGCCTGGGCATGTCCCAGCCAAGTGAAGCTCCTCCACAGTTGCGGCTCTGGACTGGATCCTATGACTTTTGCAAGGGTTAAGAGAAGGAGCTCCCTATTCTCAGTATGAGGTGGTTATTTTTTGCTAGGCCTAGGAACTGTAGAGGAAAAAGTTGCCTAATTCACATAAAAGAGGGGAAAAAGTCTGGCTTGCTTAGAAATGAATTTGAGAGTACCAGCTATATAGGAATGAAGACAGCCAGTTGGGAGCAGCACGTCTGAGGATCTGATATTGCCAGACTGGAGCTGGGAACTGGTAGGGAAGGACGACTGAGCTGATGAGCTGGGAAAATGGGAAGACTGGACGGGTTGCTTGTTTGCTGGAAATTGAAGCAGCAGCCTCACAAATGAGAATGGGCTGAGGCAGAGAGGCCCCAAGCCGGGCTCAGGGAAAGGGGGCTGCTCCCCTGGAGTCCCCCTATGCATTCACCAGAGCACCCTCCACATCAGAGCTGGGGGGAATGGGAAGACTGTTGAGTCTTGGCTTTTCCTGGCATCTGTGAAATCCACTGGCAAACTCATCCACACAGAACATCACAGGTAATGCTGTTCTCACCCGTGACTTTGGGCCTGAAAAGGAAGTTCTAAAACATTCTCAATTTTAAAAAATGTGAATTTAAGGGAGAAGGTGTTTTTTTTTTCTTTAAACAAAAAAAAAATTAAACTGTAAAAAATATTTAAAGAACATTAAGGTTGCAAAACGAAATCCTGAGAAGTCAAAATTGATTAACCCTGAGGTTAAGATTGTGCAAGCTTAAGTTGCCCACTTATGTGAATATACTGGTAGGCAATCTTCATGAATATTTAATAACCTAATGAATAGGATTTACCTGTCGTGGTGCTGAGTTAGGGAAGATGTTTGTAAGCTGTGCAAATAAGGAGTCTCATTCTGCTGCAGGTGCTGCACAAAATTGCTGATGAAATGGGACATAATACTGCTGGTAGCAAAAAAATATGTCCTCCTGGTAACATCAAGTGAGAAAACGTGAGAAGAATTAGTTGTGATATTTATTTTTCTGCCTGTGCTCCTGTATGGTGCTAAGTAAGTTGCTAAGTAAGTTGCTAAGCCATTTCTTTTTTTTCATGATATGTATTTATATTCCTCATTCGTGTCAGACGTAGCGTCTGACAGAAACACTGACTGTTCGTACTTGCAGCCAAGCTTCTTGTGTTTTAATTAAATTACAGCTCCCTATGTAGCGTTTGGCTATTGACAATGATCTTCTAAATATCTTACCTCAAAATCTTGCATGTGTTTTACTTTTAAGCACTTCTATCTTGTATTTAAAAGAGGGATAATAAGCACTTACCTTGAAGAGCTGCTATAAAACAAATAAAAGGCTACTAAATTTCTTTAGCTACTAAACAAAACCAGTGCATTTCCTCATGGCTTTTTCTGCAGCATTTATTAATCCAGATCTTGGAAGAAGGAGGTGAGTATTGTGCACCTTTTAAAGGACAGACCAGCAGTCTGTTTTCCTTGTTACCTGCTCACACGGAGAAACTCAGAACTTCAAGTTGCTGGTTCATGGTGCATTTGTCCCTCTGTGTGCACCTCAAATCTCTGTTCTGTCTTGTCACAGATGCATTTTGTTTATATACCTTTTATAATTAAATGCTAGTTATAGCTATCTTTGCAGTGATATTTCATGACTATCCCCTTTCATATTTTGCAACATCTTTTATATATTAAAGGTAATGTTCATCTTTGACCTTGCTTGGCATATTTTACAATGCCTTTATTTACCTGGTTTACACAGAGCTCTTTGTGACAGAAGTTAAATTCTGACACTGTTAGTTTTTAATGTATAATATTAAACAGGGCTTCTTCATAAAAATAAAATGACTTGAATTCACTTGTACAAACTATTGTTTCAAATTTCCAACACAGTACTGCGTGCTGCTCTGCCAGTGATTCCATACTTGGAATTCCTATAAAGCTTTGAAAATCGTTCAGCTTTTCCCGTAATGTTGGTATCTTGTGAAGTACTGGGAAAAGATTTTCCCAATCAGGTAGCAATAGCAGCAGTATGTTGTAAAATATGAAATGTTTGGACTCCCTTCATGTTCTCTGTCACCACCTCCTATCAAAGAAGTAACAGGAAATGATTGATAGTAATATATCTGAAGTGGTGAGCTGCTGTTTTACCTCAATTTAACTCAAAGAAAAGCAGCACTTCTTTAATTTCTTTTGAGATATATTTGAAGGAAAGCTTTAATGTCTGGCATAAATGTATATCTTCTTTCTAAGCTAGTACTTGTGTGTG
The DNA here is from genome assembly GCA_032353885.1 of Nothura maculosa. Classification (NCBI taxonomy): domain Eukaryota; kingdom Metazoa; phylum Chordata; class Aves; order Tinamiformes; family Tinamidae; genus Nothura; species Nothura maculosa. The sequence continues at coordinate 1,201,400 of JAUBOD010000939.1, forward strand.
TGTGTGTCAAAGGAAAATGTTGGAAATATAAACAGCTGTGAGAGCCAAGAGGAAAATGGAATGGCACAAGTGACACTGTTCACCCCTTCTGAGTCAGGTATTGGTTTGGTTTCACTTTTTCTTTCTAATTTTAGCCTTTTGTTTCTCGTGGAAATCATTCAATGGTTTTAATATGTAACAACCCAATATTTTACATTATTGACTTTTTTTTTGAATAATTTGTTAATAAAAAAAGGAAACTTGTTTTGCTTCTGTCTCTTAATTTAAGTTTCATACCTTCTGCTCCATACTTTTAAAAAGGACTAATTATAAGAGGATTTATCCAATTTGAGTCGATCTTAAGTCTACAGTGGCTGCTAACTAGATGCTCAGCTCTTCTTTACTCAACTCCTGTTGAGAAACAGGAATAGTATTACACCCATAATGTTTTCTTCTACAATTTATAAGCATAGGAGACAGTTGTAGACAGAAACTTTCTGATCTTCCTAAGAGTTTTTGCAGGACAAGCCTGTGATTTCAGTAGCCTTCAAGGAATCTTCAATCAGCAAATTCTATCCCGTTAAACTGCTGCATTTAAAAATGCGAATCACAAACTTTTAAGTATTAAAATGTAAGCTATATAAGGCATAAATTGTAGAAAATAAAATTTTTCTAAAATGTGTGAATTTTTAATATTTCACTGAAATAAAGACAAAGTAAAAACTTTGGGGGGTTTATTATTGGACCAGTTAGAACAATCAGAACAATATATATGTGTTCTGTAATTCTTAAATCAAGGCTTACGGAGGACTGGCAGAGTCCCCCTGTTCTCGGGCCCTGGCTCTGATGTTCCCACCAAATCACTTTGGCTGAGGGTTTTGGGGAGCTCGGGTGTCTGGGCTGGCTGAGGGCTGCAGTGCTGGCCGCAGGGCAAGGTTCCCTCCACTGTGGTGATAAAGGCAGTCCAGGCTTAAGATGCTTTTCCACCCAGCTTAAATCCACGTAAGGAACATTCATGGCCTTCCTCGTCTCCTTTCTTGACATTAATTCATATTTTAGCTCACCTGTTCTTTAAATTTTTCTAAGGCAGAACCTACCCCATGTTTCTCATACACAGTAGAAAAGCTGCTGCTCTCTTATTTTAACTGCTCTCATATGTGCTAGCACAAGAGCTTCAGAAAAGTTTTATTTGTCCCTCATCCCTGCATGCAGTGTCCGTTTTCCACACACACTCTAACTGTAACTGGAAGGACACAGGAAAGACATGACAAGTGAACACATATCATACATTGAAAAAATATCGCAACCCAGAAAGGGTGTTTCTTCCCACTCTGTCTTGGGAGACAAGATTTGTTTACTGAATTTCTAAAGAAAAAGCCATAATAGTGGACAAGGAGAGTTTTCCAAAAACTAGATTTTTTTCTAGGCCTGTCAATAACGAATGTGTGCAGAACTTCAGGGCTTTCAAGAATAAGAGAAAGCCTGGAAGTAGGCCCTGAAAAATAGTCATAGGCATGAGTGATCTAAGTTTGTAAAAAAGATGTCACCTTATGAACAGTAATAAGAAATGGAGAGCTGTTTCACACCATCACTGGTTGAGGTTGGAAGGAACCTCTAGGGATCATCCAGTCCAACCCCCTGCTCCAGCAGGGACACCCAGAGCACGGGGCACAGGGCGGCATCCAGGCGGGTTTGGGAGATCTCCAGAGAAGGAGACTCCACAGCCTCCCTGGGCAGCCTGGGCCAGGGCTCTGTCACCCTCACAAGAAAGACTTTTTTTCCCCTCAGATTCAGGCAGAACTTCTTATTAGTTCAGTTTGTGGCTGTTGCCTCTTGCCCTGTCACCTGCTGCCACTGAAGAGTCTGCCCCTCCTCGTCCTGACACCTTCCCTTAAGGTGTAAATACACATGGACACGATCCCTTCTCAGCCATCTCTTCCTCAGGCTGAGCAGGCCCAGCTCTCCCAACATCTCCTCATAGGGAAGATGCTCCAGTCCCTTAAAAGGGAGAAATACTTTTCTTTGAGACTATCTGCAAAGAAGAAGCAAATGGAACTTTAAAGTTTTTGAAGAAGGAACTGCCAAGGCTGGTGCGCCAGTAACCCTGACGTAGCTGTTACTATTAGGGGAGGGGATAGGTTAGGATATTCAACTGGCACCTCTGATGACTTGCTCACTCTTTTTTTTCCCTATACTTCTGCTAATTTAGAAACACACGAAAGCGTAATTCCTCATTCACTACTTCACACCATACCTGCGGACTTCAAAAACGTGTTGCTGCAGGATGATTTGTGAGTTACCAGCTGATGAGTCTCGAATACTTCTTCCACATCTGAATTTAATTTGTAGGGCTAAAAATATTCACACTTCTAAATGAGACTCCTGAAGCAATAGGCTACGTCACAAGGAAGCTTTTCTTGTTTCACACTGAGATGAGCAGCTCCTTTTGCAAATACATTCTCTTTAAGGAGGTTAGTGTATACAATACAGCAACTTATGCTCCTCGTGGTGCTGTCTGTACCGTCTGTAAACATACACTGCTCTTCTCTTTTCATCACACAGACATTGACCAGTATTAGACTGCAGCTACGGAAGAATTATGAAGCATTTGCTCCGTGCACTTCTGTTAGTTGAGTTACTGGCCCCTGCCTGCTGGAAGATTAAGCACTTGTAAGTCAGTTCCTCTTACTGTATCCAGTGGAAAATCTCATTACTACTTCTGCAAATTGAACTGAATGGAGCCTTCATCCCGCTATTTAACGATGCTTTGTGCAATTGTCACAGAGATGGAAGTTCCCCTTTGAATGAGGTTTTGTTTGCCTATATGAAACTCTGATTGCAGTTGTTTTCTGCTCCGTTTTGCCTCGTGTTCCCAAGCTGTGCTCTGAAACTTTGCAAGGAGCTTTGCAGAGCTGCCGGTTGTTGTTCATGGATTGCCCCCTAAGGTGGTGCAGCGCAACTGCTGCTAAATTAGGTTTTCCCTAGATCCACCATCAGTTCACTGGAAGGAAGAAAAAAGCATAAAGGGGATAAAACTAAACCTCAAAAGCAGGAGCAAACAGGCTAGCCATGTCCTTGTCTACCTCTTTCCTTCAAAAGAATAACTTATATGTATAAAATTAATGCAAAAACTCTTACGAATAAGTCCCTTCTTAGCTTACCAAAGCAGTTGCAACACACCTTTCACGTTAAGGCAAATAATGTGGAAGTCTCCCGCCTTTAAATAAGCAACTTCTGCTACTTAAAGCTAATGCATTCGTACTAGTACCAGACAAAGAGGGAGATGGGGGAAAAAGCTGCCGTTTTGGAGGCAGGAAAGCTCCAAAATGCCCTGTGTGACCGTGAGTTCCAGGCAGGCAGCGGGGTACGCTGCACAGTCGGAAAAAAGGATTTTGCTTCAGATTCACGAACATCGTGTAGCCAGACAGCCCCCTGTTGGCTGCCTGTTGTGGAGGTTTGGGGAACGAACCCAGCCTTGGCGCTGCGTCGCACTCAGCAAGTGCCTTTTTATGTATTTGTATTTATGTTTTCTTCCCTGATTTCAGAAAAAAAAATCAAAAAGCTTTTGAGCGTTTGTACAAGTTACCTTTGAATGAAACGTCCCTTTTGTGTACAAGGGAAATGTCAAAGCTTGGTTAAATAGTGAATCAATTCTCAGTTGCTTAACATGCTTAGAGAAGCTCGTGTTTTGAGAGCTGTAGTGAAGATATCAAACAGTCCTGCATCCTTGTGATTCCAACTTAAGACTAGCATATCTTAATGTTGCATTTACAGCCTGGCTAGTGCTAAGTATTATACATATGTCATAAGGGGGTTATTTTTTAAGGAGTCCCGAAATGTGTCTTTGTCACTGTAAATCCACATGGCTATGGGGCAATGTAGGAACATCTGTGAGCAGCTTTTGCCTGCAACCCAGCAATGTATCTTCATGCCTATCCAGCATGGTTTCAGTTAGAAATCTCTGAGCTAAGGATTTTTTTCTCTATTTCCTCAGAGACACAGAGTCTTCTTCAGAAAATGGAATGGGAAAGACAAGGAGAGACCAGAGACCACGGAGTCCACTGAGCTGCTTAGAAAGTAGCGTGACCTGCTGACAAAATCCAAGTGAAGAATTTAAGAAAGCAGCTGAATCAATCTCAAGGCCAGGGGACTCACTCAGCAGAAAACCCAGATTTGAGGTTTTTACGAAGCCTGAGGGATTCGAGTGTCCATCCGCTTCTGAGGAAAGTGCCCAGTGTGAGCAGCCCACCAAAGGTCCTCATCTTGATAAATCAAGGGCATGTGCAAAAAAAGAGTAGAAGAACCACAAAGTGGTGGGGTTCAAACCTTGGCAGCGATGATCACCAGTTGCTTTTTCCAGATTAACAAAAGCTGCAGTTGGGATTTCAAAGGGCAGTAGAGTTTGTTTCTAATGAACTCTGTAATTCCAGGCAAGTAAGTTTGATATTCTTTTTCTTTAAGACATTTACTGAGGTACCAACAACAAAAGCACAGTAGAATAAGTTGGCAGTAGCTGAGCAATGAGATAATTAATATTTGTGAATTGGATCACAGAACGGTTCCAGCATTTTCCTCCTTTGAGGAGTGGTTACTTACTCCATTTCCAAATGACTGTTAGACCCTAAGACTCCCTCAAGGCTCTTGGAGCATCTGTGTAAATAGAACTTCTCTCAAGTGGTTCTGGTAGCTCCAGAGATACATGTTACTCGCACAAAGTTGTGATATTTGGACCCATTATTTTATGCTTATCTGGGCATGAAAGTAGTTTGACTAAGGCACTACCTAAGAAATGTGTTCTGCCTAAAACTATCCCAGCTATCAGATCTGCTCCCTTTTCTCTGAATGTTCAGCTTTGAGCAGTTGTCCAGTCTAGAGCAACTGATATTTTAATAGTAACTGAAAAAAATCTCATCTGTATCCCCACTTATTCACATTTATTTCAGAGCTCTTGTGAAAACAGAGTCTAGTCCTGGCTATTTACAGTTTTTGCATTTCTCAAGCTGCCTATAATCTCTTCCTTTGACACTTCTAGGCCTGATTAAACTACTATGATTTCCCAGAAAACCTGTTCTTGAGATAGGAATTTCTCCGTCACTCTCTATATTAAAACCAAATCTAGTGATTATTATTCACTAACTTCTCCATCTTAGCAGTTTATTTAATCCTCCTGTTGGCACTACATATACCAAGATAAACAAACTAAAGAAAACTCAGGTTCTGGTGTCTTCAGGAAGCGTGGTTCCTCTCCAGGTGCGTGTTGGTGCAGCTGTGCACGTGCGCAGCATCGGTGCCTGTGCACGTGAAAGCTCTAACGCCACCGAAGAGCGGGATTCAGCAGCACCTGCAGGAGTGGACACTGCTCATCTCCATCCAAGGGCACGTAATCCCTCTTTCCACTAGTTCTTCACTGCTGGCTCTGGGTGGTTTTCCATTAGCCTTTTAGATACCAGGTAGCCTCCTGTTATTCACTCGTTTATACTTAACTCCTAAATAGCTGCTCAGATTGGATTTAATGTTGGAATTCTGGCATTTCTGTTGTTTTCCTGTTGGGGAAACTGCTTTAGGCTAGGAGGAATTCCACACCATTGGGGCCCATAAATGAGGACAATATCCCAGCCTTCAAAACTGCTAATTACTTAATGCAGTGGTGCCATTAAACCCTGCTCATGTAAGATATGTTTTATTTGGTTTGATGAGCAGCACTGCAAGATGAATTTATTTTTATACTCTGGTTAGCAGGTAACTAGGAAGAAAATGTTTGCACAACAAGTGCTGTTTGTCCTGTCTCCAGCAGGTCCAGCCTTCTGTGCTGCTTCCACATTTCTCTATTTCACTGGTCATTTTCTGTAGTTTCTATTGGAGGTAATTTTCTGTGAGTTTCCAGTACCTGCAGGACTAGTTCCATAAAGAGTATTCCTGAGCTTGGTCCAAATCAGAGGAAGACAGAGAGATTCTTCCATAAGGTTCTCTCCAGACTCTACCTACACATGGTAGAGGTTTCAGGTATTGTCCATGCTATCATAGTTTAAAGAGATGGGAGCTTTCTGCATTTTTCAGCATCTCTATATTCTCATTAACTTTTCCTAACTGACACCTTGAGGTGTTTTCCAAGCAGGTGGCACTCAGGTCTCCAACCTCAGCCCATCAAAGAGACAGCCCGTTGTTGCTGTGGCACCTTGTGTGATAATACCAGATCTATGGGCACGTTGCACATGTTGCATTTTCTTGCCCTCACCAGATGGTAGTTCCTAATTCATTATCACCTTCATATGGTGCATGCAAAGCCTTAAAAGATCTAACTGGTAGAAGGGTTTTACCAAATATAAAAATATTACCTAAGTGCAACCAGATTAGACTACAGTCTCACAGTCAGGTTCTCTGGCAGAGGAGCCATCTTCACCAAGAGCAAAAATGAAAAAAAAGAGTTTGATCTCTCCTATGGAAGGAGCTATCCCTCTGTAAATGGGGGTCCCACACTGCCTGCAAGTCGTATGATCTGGAATTTGTTCAGGGGGTTGCAATTTGTATTTGTAAATACAAATTTAAAGTGGTAAGACTGACACAGTCACCTGGGGAGGAATTTAGATATCATGTGATAGGTAGCATTTATAGCAATAGCTTTTCGGAAGACATTTCCGTAAATCCAGCGTCTTTTTGTTTCCCTTAAGCACACAGAGCTACTAAATACCTTGAGATCTGCTCAGTACAGGCAGGGTTCTGTGATACTCTTGTTGGCGAGAGCAAAGGCCCATTCCCAAGCACAACCACCACAGAGCAGAGGCTTTCCCATCTGTAGGACCCCAGCCAAAACTAAAGCCTTAAACAGAAAACCCTTCCTCATGGGAGGAAGGAGGCAATCCACCTGCTTCAATGGGGCAGCATCAAACATCACAGTCCCATATATCCTATTTTAGTCACTTGTTGACTCCATCCTCTTCCAGGGCATTTTATTGGGAGTGTGTTAGGTCATTAGGACCATTCTTTGCTTAGGGAAAAAGATCCCATTATTCTTTTGAAAAAGGGAGGGAAAAGGGAGTTGAGTTAATGCCTCGGTTCCCACAGTGTTTGCTTTGCTCTGTCCCAAATCTCAGAGATGTGAATACCCATATCTGGAAGATCAGATACAAAGTAAGATTTATAGCTAGCAGTTTTTCATCACTAGATTAAAATGCCATGCTCAGAGTTTTCAAAATGAGCATTTCCCCATTGTTCGCACCCAGCCCGAAGGAGCTCTGTGATCTTTGCAGTGGGAGTCATTGCCTCCAGTCGGAGATCTGCGTGCCTGTCATCGCTTATTTCAGAACTACAGAAAATCACATCTTCATATCCTGCGTGCCCAGGATGTGAACTCCCACAAGCCGTCATCAGATCCTTCATTCACGGTTATATCTTGGCACTGTGAGTAAACAGGAAGCCCATGTTGATCCTCTGCGTAGCACACGACAGCAGAGAGAGCTTCTCTCTCTTGCATGAGAAGCCCTTGCAGCTCCTCATGTTTCTGCTCTTCATGGATGCTCTCATGGATGCTCTTCATGGATGTGCCCAACTGGAGCTCCCCTTGGGCGCTCGGAATGGCTACAACCACAGCCCAAGAGCAGCAACACAAGCGGCCTCAGGAAAGGAAGGGCCTCCACAGAATCTCTGAACTAGTAGGCAAAAATGGTATGTTTTGCCCAGTCTTTTCCACGTATATCCATAAGGATCTGAAGAACCCCTTTAAACTTTGAATTGCACCATCATTCTTCACTAGTCAAAGAAATCTCTCCTTGAAGTATGACAGGCAACATTGTTAGCGATGAAGGCTCAGCTTTGCCTAAAAGAAAGCAGGAGAAGGATCCCAGTTATGGTGAGGGCCATGAGGTTACAATTTGTCATTCCTACTGCCTCAGCACTGCAACATGGATGAAGCAAAGCAGGGACCACCAGTGCAAAGGGGTCACACAAGCAGTGCAGTGCATAAGGAACGCGGGTGTTTGGGTCATCCGCGCTTGTCTGCTCAGCCAACAAGAGCTTCTGTTTTCAGATATCATGTATCAAAACGATCAACTCGTCCAACATCTTCAGTTTTTCACTTCCCAACGTAGAGACGAATCTGGCTTCTGAGAGAGAAGTGCCTGGTATAAGGTGTTCTACACATTCATTTCCCTAGCCAAACTGGAATAAACAAATAAATGGAATGTCCCTGCTGCCATCTAAATCTCCATCTCTGATGTCCCCTGCCTTTCCCAAGCTCCTTGAGCAGCCGTTGCCCACCCCTTCATCGACCCGTGTCAGATCTTCTGCTTTTCCTTATCTGCTGGTGTTGACGTTTCTGGCGGCTCTGTTGCCTTCGGTACAATAGCCGGGGCTGTTGGGTTCAGCAGAGCCAGGGGCTCCGTCTGGGCTGAGCTCTCTCCTCCATTCCTTCTCTCTTTCCCTAATGGGGAAAAAAAGAAAGGGGGGCAGCGTTTGCTTTGGGCTGAAGAAGCAGCGAAAAGGCGCAAGGGTTAAAGAAGGACCGGCACAAGCTCTAGACATTGTTCAATACGACTCCGGGAAAGAAATGAAATGCCAAAAATTGTTTATTACCTATTTGCCGACACTAATAAATTTAAAAAGCATAGAGTGGCCATTTCAAAAGGACATCAATGAAAACTAAAATCTCTTTTTGAAATTTAGAGAAAATTGAGTTCCTAACTTCGAAGTCGTTGCAAATCCAAGACTTGATGTTTCCAATCTGTTGTCTTTTTTTCCAGGGTAAATTCAGGGTGGAACAATGTTGCAACGTTTAATTCTTAACAGCCCCAGCAAGCCTTCCACGGGCTGCTGCAGCAGATCCTTGCTTGGAAAGCGAGGCGCTGAGCTCGTGCTCCGAAGCCCCGTTGTGCCCGTTGCCGCTTCCGACCTTTAGGGCTACATTCATCATCCTTCCGACCAGGGAGAAGCCACCAATTAGCGAACCACTGCGTTATGGAGTAAGAAATTCAACACATATCAGATCACGCCTGCAGATAAAACTTCAGGAGGTTATTTCAGCAGAAACAGTACTGTGCTCTAGAAAACACACATGCGGAAAACACGATTTTTTTATTTTTTTTAATAGAAGTCAGATTTATTTGTATTTTATGCGATGACTGGTGATTTACATCCCACCCAGCCGTGTGAGGACGTTCAGGGCTCCCGGCGCCTCTCCAGCCCGTTCCAGACTGTTCCAGCCCTGCGTTTGGTCCCCCCGTTTGCTCGTCACAACAAGGAGCCCTGCGACTAATTAGGGCCCGGCTGCAGCAGGAGAGGCCGCTTCAAAGAGGGAGGCTCCTCGGATGCGCTCGCGGCTTCCTTGGTTCCCACTCCTTTATTTATGTGGATTGCATCGAGTTGACAGATTTAATTGGGCTGCTGAAGATACGGTCAAAGAAGCGGAGTCACTCCCTTCCCTTTTATTGTTTTCCGAAGACACAACAGCCTCCGTGGCTGGCGGGACCAAGTTCTCCATCCCTGGGCTTGCTTTGGTCTTTCATACGCTGCTTCAGTAGCGCCTGGGAAGAGATCAATATAATATTTGGGAGGGAGCTGTATTTCCTCGTGATGCACTGTAAATCTTTTATGGGAGATGCTCCCACTGTTTATTGTTAAAAAAATCAATAAAAATAAACCTTGTAAAGTTAAAGCCTGGCAAAAGTTCAGCACAAATCATAGGGAAAAAATAAGAGGCAAGGAGTCTCCCTCCCTGTCTTGGATAGTTCCCAGCTTGTTTCCCCATGAATATTCAATAATTCTTTCCAGCAATCTAGGAACAAAAAAATATTTTTCTTGAATTATTCAAAGTTGTGTTTGCTTTGTTGGGATCTCAGATGGGGCTTCTAGTTCACTGTAGCTGCTTTATGGTCCTGGATTCCGCGATGGATCGAGCCGGAGCATCACCCGGCCTGTGCCCCTTCAGAGACGGGCGGAAGCTCCTCAGCCCTGTGCAGCTCACCCTAAATGGGTAATTTCTGAGCACTGCAATGATGCTCAAAAATAACCAAAATAGGAGACTATGCAAAAACTGGTAAAAATAGGTAAGTTGCTCCAGAGTTAACACAGAAGTTACTGCCCCCATTTACAAGCATAGAGATATGGGACAGGATGCAATTCCTCACTGGAATCCTCTCACACCTGTTAATGCCTCATATACCGCATCTCAGCCTGGAGTCCTTTCCTATTTCTGTGAGATTCAACTATGGAGGGAAATGAAAATCCTTTTGGAAATATGTGGTAAAAGAGAAAACTTTCCAGCACAAATTGCTAAAAGATCAGACTTCCTTTCTTTTTCACTCTTACATCAATCAAAACAGGTTTACTTAAACATCTCTTCTTAATTAATTAGACAATCTCACGGGCATTGATTGCTAAACATACCAGACTTTCCTGAAAGAATGAAATTCTTTTAGTGCATTTCCTAAAAGGACGAAAGCTCTCAAGAGTAACCATTCAGAAATCACTACTCCAGGGTTTACCACTGCAGGGCAAGGGGACAAGGAGATGGAAGGAGGTTCCTGTTGGTCACTGCTCCTCTGGCCATCAGATTGACCTGAAAGTTCAGGTGGGAGATGAACCACCTGGAGAAGGTGACAAGAACTTAATAACCAGAACTTAATAGCCAGAAAGCTATTGAGGAGCTCTCAACTGTAGCCAGCACTGCCTTACCTTTTGGGTTCCTTCCCCTCTGGTATCTTCCTTTTTGTGCACGGGCCAGCAGAAGAATCTCCCCTGCTCAGGGCAGGTGCGGAGGTGCCCCCAGGGCTGGCTGGGCCTGCCCCACCATGGGGCACCAGTTTGCAGCACATGGGGCAGGGCAGGGGCTGGATGCTTTTGCTAAGGCAAAGGAAGAAAGAGAAAAGCAAACGGAGCCATCAGCCCTGGTGACGTCCCGGAGAAACCATCTCGAGAAAGCTGGCAGTGACTGGAAGAGGCAAATCAATAAATCAGTGATGATAGATTTCAATTTAATGGGAGAAAAGAGTCCAAGTGTTTCGAAAGCCCATTCCCATTTATCCAAAATGAAGAGAACAGGATGAGGGATCAGAGTTGCTGGTTCTCCCCTGCACAAAAGCATCACCTCGTTGCCCGCAAGGCCAGTGGAGGCTGCATTCGTTGGGCAGCGCCGCCGCTTACTCCGGTGCTGGGATTTCCTTGGGCAAGTGCCCGGCTCAGCGCCTGCTCCCTCTGCAACCAGAGGGCCTTGGCATCCGCAGCTCGGGGCCCATCCGGCTTCCTCCTGGCAGGCAGCGCCGCTCGGAACCGGCTTCCTCCGGCTGAACTCGCTCTGCTCGTGCGGCCGCCGCCGGCACCTCCGTTGCTGCCGCTTCTGTTCCAGCCGCTCTCGCCGGCGGCGCACGGAGATGCGGGAAGGCTCCTCGGGAATCAGTGTCGTGAGGAATCGTCCAAGTCCTGACTACCCTGCTGGTATCAGGTCAGGTTATCGACACACGGGCTCTCACACTCGCTTTGACAACTGCAGCCACAGGACGGGAACTTGCTTGGGTGGTTTTGCCCCCAACCAAACTATTAAGCTCCTAGAAGGATCTTTATGAGGAATAAAAATGAGCGCACTTGAGGAACCGGCACCCGTCAGTCACCAGCGCGTGACAAGCTGCACTAGCACAAGAGTTGTGCTAAATACTCACTTTGCACCGTGAAATGTGAGTTAAGACCCCGGTTCAACTCAGTGGGGAGGGAAGCAGGGCTAAGTGCAAATATTTGGTTTATTTTTTCATCTACCTTTTAAAAAATCTCCATTTTCAAAGCGCAATGAAAATAAACTCACTACTTCTGCAGTGGGTGAAACAGCATTTGTTATTACAAAGGGTTAGGGAGCCAGTCTCAGGTGGTTTATGCTGCTATCAGTGACCACTTAAATCATCATGTTTAAATACCCGCTGAAGCCCAACTTCTTTTCTTTCACAGTATGAAGTTTTCACGCTCATCTTGTGCTTCTTGCAGCTATTTACAAGTTTCTTTCCTAGGAATATCCAAAGCCACGGATTCATTCAATACGCACGGTTATTGGTTTGGGGTTTATGTTGATTTGGGGCATGGGAACCTTTCTGACCAGTCAGTCGCTGTCGCTTGGCCGGCGCCGCTCGCCTAGCGGGCAGGGCTGTCCTCGTGCCACAGCCACAGAGAGCTCCACGTTTACGGCCTTTCCCAACCTGTATCCAGCACCTTGGGAGATGTATCCCCATAACCAACCCCTCTTCTCAGCCCAGGAAGCCCTGAACAAGCAACGAGAACCCCCTTGTTGCAGGGGAAGTTCTCACCTCATGTCACAGGGAAGCGCGTTCCTCCTCTCAGCCCTTTCAAAGCGCTGCAAACAAGGTGATAAATGCACACTCTAAAGCTACCTAAACACCAGATTTTATTTGTTGGCCAAGAAAGTCCAAAGCAGTTATACTCATGTCTCTGGAACTTGGAAAATCACCGCTTATCAATCATACCAAGTCCTTGAGGTTTTTGCTATCTTGCTTCCTTGCCCAGAAGGGAGGAAGAAAGCTTCTCAATTGATAAAGCTTCATTAACTTCATTAATGCATTAACTCTTGTGCTGCCCAAGCCATTTTGGTGTCTTCACACAGCATTGCTCAGTTAATATTCATTTCTTTTTGCTTTTAAAGCCACTTCTACCACAGCTTCCTCCTAGATGTGTTTTTCACTTTACAAGCATTAAAATAATGCCTTGAACTAAGTCTTCCAGCTAAAGGAGGGCTTATCATGTTTTCATTCTTTTTCTAGTGAAGCCTCTAAAAATCAGCAGCACATTCATTAGCGAGTACTTTGTAACACCTTTTTATCATTGAATTCTCCCTATTGAGTAGCAGCCAAATGCTTTTGGAGGGGAGTATCCTGCAAGAGACCCGAGAGCACCAGGAGCGCCAGCGGGGCCTTCCTGAAGCCTCTGGCTTGTGGGCACCCACCAAGGCAACTCCTGGTGTTTCCTCATCTCTTGAGCCCAAACAACAGCAAAACAGGCACCCGAGTGCCTGTCGTTCCACAAGCAGGGACACTAACAGAGGCATTCACATCTGTGCCCTCTCTTCACTCACTTCTCTGAACAGTTGGGATGAGTGTTGTCTAAAGCTGTTTCTCCTGATCACATTTGAAGCCTGCGTGCAATTAGCAGAGAACACAAGGATGGTTTTCTGGAAGGGAAGTCGTTGCTCTACACGGTTGATTTTTCGAGAGTCTTCATATAAACTGTAGCTGTAGAGAAAAATAAAAACAACCCCCACAAATACCAGAGTCTGTCCCACAAACACAATATTAAGTCTGTGGCTCCTTTGTTTAGAGCTGAAGAGGGTGGAGCAGCAAAAGGCAAGGGAGCAGTTTTTGTTTCCAGCTGCTTCAGAAATGTGCTGTTTCCCTGCGTAACCGCAGTTTCAAGGGTGCAAACCCAAGGTGGGCAGCGTCCCCCTCCACGCTCAGGGGCAGGAGCTCCTCCTCTCCAGCGTGTAGCACTCGACCCGCTCGCCGCCCGCCACCGTTCTGGTGCTTACGAGGCGGAATCCGGCTCCCAGCAACGTGTCAACCAGCAGGCCCAGCACGTTCGTGCCGTTGACCAGCTTCCTAGGATCGGGCTTTATGGAAACATACCTACAACAGGAAAAATAAGTTGTTAGGATACAATTTAATACTCCCCTTTTGGATTTGCTCTAGGAATGTTTTTAGGCATGAATCCGGGGCAAGCAGAGTGCTGGATTCTTCTCTCGAGGACGATGTAACTCGTTTGCTCATGTAAGAGCAGAATTCTTCAGCTCGGCCCTTTACCCGTTACAGAACAAGCACTTCTCCACCCCACAGCAGGGCTCATCTCCTTAAGAAACAGCAGGGACCATCTCCATCTCATTTGGCTTCACACTGAGGAGCTGACGGGCACGTCCTGCAACGTCACCACAGGGCTTCAAGCCAAGAGGAAGCAGGGGGAGCCCGGCAGCCTGACACCCCAGCACACAGCAGCTGTCTCTACAAACAGTAACATTTATTGCAAATTCGCCTCGTACAGCAGGTCTTACAGTAACAACTAGGAAAAAAATCATTTTCACATTACCTCAAATGGTTATACTTGATATAAAGCACAGATTTAAGAGTCTATCCAGACACTTCAAGGACCAGAAGTCGTGTAAAAATACTCTTACAAAATACACAAGGTGACAGGGGTGAAAGTGGTCCACAGTTCACAGGAAAGCACACCAAGGTGCGGGAAAAGCACAAACAGGGCACAGAGCCCACGGCACCCACAAAGCCCAGCGGAAGGGAAATTCAGGAGGCAACATAATCCAAGTTGACTGGTCTCATTAATCAAGCTACATTTTCCTATGGATCTGCAAAGGAGCAATTTTACCACGTCTGGAGAGAGAAAGGTAAGAACCAGGAATACTTCTTGCAGTATTTAAGTTGTCACAACCTACTAAAGCGACTGTTAGCCCAATAAAATTAAAAATAAATTACAAAATTCAGGTTGGCTACATAAATATAGGGTGCTTTATGAACAAAATGCTACAGTGCTCCCTCTACTTATTTAGCTGAGGAAAGTTAAAAGGAACATAAACCTTGTTGAGTTTTTTAAATTAATCAAAGGATTGCTGCATTAATTCCTATATGGAAGAGAGAGAATAGCCCCGCTGGAACCATTCCAGTAAAACTTCCATAAAATTCCAGATGTTCCAAAAGAAACACCAGACAGGCTAGGCTGTATTTTCTTGTGCTAGAATGTGTGTCCGTACAATGGAGACGTCCAAGAAGAGCTTAATAAAAAAAGTAAATTATAGTATTAAAATATGATGCTACTATCACAAAAATCTCAGTTTTTCAGCCGCTTTAACAAAAAAGATGAGTCTAAACTCTGTAGAAAACCTGAGGAAAAAAACCTACAGAAAGAGACCTACTGAGAAAGAAACCTGTAGAAAACCTACAAACTTAGAGCACAGCAGTAGAGAAACATACAGGTTTTCTATCCTTTTTCCCTCCACCCTATAAAAGACCCTAAAAACTTTCCAGTCCTTGAAGATCCACTTAGATCTACTCAAACTTTTCACCCGTTTAGCCCTTATTTTTCCCTCTTTTCCATATGAAATCCTACGAGACCATAAACTAGTTGTCATTTGACTCATCTTTCTCTGGTAGCTCCTTCCTTATTTGTTTTGTTTTGCCTTGTACTTGCTTTGCTTCATCATGCTCTGTGTTTGTCGTGTCTTCTAGAAGGTCAGGGACGTTGTGAAGCTCAAGTGTAACAGAGAGCAAGGAAGAGATGAGAAACATCTGAAGGAAAACAAAGCCATCAAGAACAGGGTATTTTAGAAAGTCGGGAATATTTTTAAGAGGCAAAACGGTAAAATCTGGCATTTCAGCACTGGAAAAAATGTAATGTTAAAGAGGGAGAAAGGAGACCTATTTCTTTTCTCTCAGACAATTAATTGTTCAACAGTTTCTTTAAAAGGAGTCTTATAGCAAGCAGCCTGTGCATCAAGGACTAGAAGCCACAGAGCCATTTCCATAATGGGAAGTCACACTAGGGAGCTACCTGGCCACAAACTGGTCCCCAGCAGAGAACTCAGTGCCGCACTGGAAAACCAAGTCGTGGTGAGAAGGTCTTTCCAGAGGCAGCGGAATGAGTGGCTTCCGAGAAGGACAAGGGCTGTTCCAGCTCTGTCCCAACTGCTGGTCCGTAAACACTGTGATCTGCTCAGCGAGAGACTCCACAGTGCTACTGCAGGAACCAAAGATCCGGAAAAAGGCCTGCGCTTCCTGGAGGAAAAAACGCACTTCCAAGATCTCCTGCCTCGGCTTCAGCAGGTGCTCCTGGCCCAGCAGCTCGGCCAGAGTGTGCAGCTCATAGAATTCCGCCTCTCTCCGCAGCCTCTGGTAGTCGGAAAAATCAGCGGGCAGAGAGACCTGAAGAGTTCGCAAGAAGTCCAGGATGTAACCAAAGAGATTTCCATCTCTGTCCAGGAAAAACTCCCCGTTCACTTGCTGGAACTCGCGGTCCTCGCTGCTCAGCATCCGCGCCAGCCGGGACTGGGGGAAGCGCTGCAGAGTAGAGGCCCGGGTTACAAACCTCTGCCCGCCCACGCTCAGGGCGACCACGTCCCGGCCGCTCGTGGCCATCCCGGTCTGTCCAGAGCTGCGGCACCCGGTGCTGACTCCTGCAGCCGCTCCAGGCTTTGTTTGAGGTGAGGGGAATAGCAGCACTCGGATTCCCAGGCAACAAGGATGTAAATAGCACGTACCATAGTTTTGTTTGCAGGGTTGGGTTGCTTGGAAACTTTGATTCTTGGAATTTGGCGTCTTATTTTCGAAATGAACACCTTCCAGGTCTACTGGGAGACACTAAGTTGATCGTCACACCTTATTAAACCTTCAGAGAGACAGAGAATATCCCCCAAGTGTGGCAGAGGGGCTTCCCGGAGTCGTAAGATATTTTCATTCCATACATTGTTGTTCATAGGATCACTGTAAAAAAGAGGTTGACTGGAATTCAAGCCGCACATTTCATTATCCTGAAATATCTACATATTTGCAGATCCCTGAAGCTTAATTTCACTTTAGATCATTCCATTATCCTACGGGCAAGTCAATAACCTCGGAAAAGACAACTCATGCCTGAAGTCAAACAGAGCGCTAAAAGACACTATGGATGCTCCAAGGCTAAAGCACTGGCAAATACCAACATCCCTGTTCTCATGACTGTGTCCTCTGTTTCAAGAAAATATTCAGTCTTTTTTCCTTGGCTCTGGGAATTACAACCTGAAGACCCAGAGAGGGAGGGAGAGACACTGCCCTGTGCCCCCGTGGCTGGGGCTACGGCACAGGCTGCCCTGCCTGGCTGAGCTGCTACGTGCGCAGCACCCAACCGCTCCCGCTGGGCCTGGTGGGCAGAGGCAGCTTCCAAAAAAACCATGGATCTAACACGGCAGCTCAGATCTCCTGCTATTTTCACGGTGGAAAAGTAAACTGCAAGGCATGTTCTTCTCTTATTGCTCTTCTCTTACCAGTCTTTCCTGATTTCTCTTCACCCCTACAAGCGATTCAAGACGCCTGAATGCCTGGAAACGTGTTTGTGTGTAGCACATATAACCAATAACCAGCACTCGCAGGGGCACGAGGACAGGGACAACGACATTTGGCTAAGGCCAAACCAAACAAACAAAACATATCTGCTCCAGTGAGACAGAGGTCCCAAAACAGGAATTAATCCACTCAGCATCTTGCAATGGATGGGCACTCTTAAATAGTCTCTCAATATACGACCCCTCTTCTCACTTGTTAACTGTTTTTCTTCTTTCCAAACCACCTCCCTGTTAGGAAAAGAATATTTATGCATATGCTTTTTAAAAAGTAACCCTTATTATCAAAGGATATACAGGATCTTATTCCACAGTTACGTTAACATTAGACTAAGTACACAGTTTTGCCCTATATTTTTGTAAGTAAAATTATTTTCAATTAATAATGTTTCCATAATCACCACTACAATAAAAATTCAGAAATTATATGTTTTTCAAAGCTCTATTTCACCTGTTCATTTAATCAATGTTTAAAACTATGTAAACAGTAGGAATATTTTGGAAACATTTTAAATCTCTAAAATGTTTTCATTGGAAATTCTTTTAAAAAAACCACACTAATTTTACAGTTTTACATTTTCTTCACCAGATCTCTGTTGCTTCTTACATTTCAAAAGCGACTTCACAACAATTTATACTTGCACACAAACTGTGCAACGTTATCCAGTACCACTAACGTATAACTTTTACACTTTTCCCTTAAAAGTGAAGCTCCATCTGCCATCTGTTCCCAGTAAAAGACTGCATGATCTGCTATTTCCACAGTATCCGCCAAATAGGACAAGCTAATTGTAAAGAATTGAGATTTCCAGTCCTGGAGATTGTCAACAATAGACTCCACAAAGGACGTTCGGGTGACAGCAAGGATAAGCAAGAAAATAAGAGAGGTCACTATAAACCTGGATGAGAAGACCGAGGGAATCCTGAGTTTAACGGCATTGTTTTCCTGAGGCAAGGAAAGCTTGTCCACATCCACTAGCTTTATTCCATTCCACTGGCTGGTGTCAAAGTTCTTCATCGTAGGGCTGATGTCTACGTTGGAACACGGTAAAGGAGTCTCTTTGAGCACCTTGATCTTTTCCCTGAATTCCTGCATCTGCTGCAGAAATATAATGGGCTCGGAAACATCCTTGAAGGCCTCGGCGATGTTAAAAGCCATGCGCTGCTCCTGCAGGATCGTGTTGAGCTTGTTGATCTCCGGGTCGTAGGCCTGCATCACTGCCAGCTTCATGGTCTCGAAGTCGGAGAGGATCTCGTTGCGTTTCTGCTCCAGCGTGTGCTGCAGCTTCTCGAAGAACTCCTTCACCTTGTCCGAGTCCTTGGTGAGCATCTGCAGGGCTTTCCTCTTGCTGCTTTCCAAGGTGTCGAGGCGGGAGAGCGCGTCCCCGCAGCGCCACGTCTCAAAGCCCTGGAAGAGGCTTTCGAAGGCACGCTTCTCCTGGGAATAGGCCTCCTCGATGGAGCAGAACACGTGCTTGGTGTGGTCCCCGCGCGTGGCGCACACCCCGCAGATGAGCTGCATGTCCGTGCGGCAGAAGATGTTCAGGGGCTGCCCGCTGTGCACTTTGCACACTGGCATCTTGGGAGTCACCTTGATTTTGTTGTATTTCTCCACGATGCCCTTCAGGGAATAATTGACTTGCAAGCTGTTGACTCCGGTCACGGGAGTTTCCTTCCTGCACGTAGGGCACTTGAAAGGGGACGGTCTCCAAAGGACATTCCGCACGTTTCCCTCAAGTATTCCTTCCAGGCACTTCCTGCAGAAATTGTGCGAGCAGGGCAGGACCCGAGGATCATCAAACAGGCTGCAGCAAATGGGACAGGTGAGATCTTCCTCCAGGAGCTCCATCATATCCTAGAAAAGGGAATAAAGAGAAGATCACAACTTTTACAATGGCATCTACCTTCTTCCTCCAACATCCTGAAGCCAAAGCCTCAGCTGGGGTCCCGCAACCAGCCCAGCCCAACTTGGGAACCTCACGAAGGGGTGACACCCTTGTGGCCACCTAATGGCAGGCCCCAGGAGAGCTCTGTGTCCCAGCACAACCAACTTCTGACTCTCCAAAGCGCTGCTGGAAAAGGCTGGCCAGGTCCAGCATGGACTTGCTGCATCAAATGAAAATACAATTCAAGCCTTAAATCCTTCTTCCCCGACGCAAGACAGAGCAACTGGATTTTCACCGAGCGCGCCAGGCTGAGGCACCCTGTGAGGCTTTGCCCCTGCTCTGCTTGCTCAGCTCTTCAGCACTTACTGCTTTAAACACCAAGCACTGCTCTTTAAGAAACAGGTGCTAAACGGGGGCTGGAAAAAGCCAAGTGTCAGAATTTCCTCAGCTGCTAAAGATGTGAGGTGGCTTTGATTTTTCTATTTGCAAAGACAAAGGTGAGTGACCATTTGCTTAAACCCTTTTCCTCTTGCTCCCACAGTTTTTGTAAACAGTCAACTAAGTAATGTTGAGCAGTTCAACACAAAATGAAAATACTTTTTATATATATAAAAATATATAAATGAATAAATGATATCACCAAAAAAAAGCATCCAAAAAGCTCTGTAAAAACCAAGTAGAGAAATGAGCTCTTCTAAGCAGCTTTGATACTACCAATAAGGCTCCATCCCCCTCTTCACCAGGAACAAGAAATAGGGAAATATGTGTTTGTTTGGGGAAAGCAGAACTTGAAAAAGTTGCCAACTTTACCTCTCAGCCACAGGACGAGGGTTTAGTTCTCCATCCTTCTGTATGTGGGAATTCCCAGTACAGCAACTATTTGTTCTGCTCTACCTCCTTGACCAGGGAGGTTTTTTCCTTTTAATTAGGGAGCAGGAAAACAGGCTTGGCATATGTGAGTACTGCAAGGCACTCCAGAAAATGCTTGCTACAAGTTTAATTGAAAATGTAGGCCAACAGTGAAAACTTCCATGCTGCTAAAAGCACAAAGACAGGCATGAAAAAGTTTCATCATCCAAACGAAATTTTCCTGGTGCATTCCAGCCCCATTTATCCAATTAAATAATTATGCTCAGTAAATGCAACTGAATTCTGAATTCAAAGAACATGATATTACCTCATTTAAAAGCTAAAGATTAAAAAATAAATAAATGGGGAAGCCTATGAGCATATTTGCTCTTGCTCTTGCAACAAAGCCGGGAACACTAAACCAAGAATGCTAAAACCACGACTGGTTGGAACAGCTGATTCAGCTTGGCAACTCAAGCTTATTTTTCAACTTCCATCCTCCTTGTCTTGCTTAAAACACTAACTTCAAATAATACAGTTTCTATGGATTAGAACATCCCTTTTATTAGCAACTTGACAAGCTCACGAGTGACTACAGCTCAGACTCCAACATCTCGGGTCCTCCACTGAGCAGTTCTCCGCGCAGCTTCTGCCATGGGCACGGGTGGCCCTAAGGACCTGTCCTCCTTCCCCGGAGCAACATGAACCTCTGGGGCTGCAAACCCCAAAGGGGCAATTTTCACAGTTTCATCATTCAGAAGATGCAACTCCACCCATAAGTGCAAAAAATGGAAAAAAAAAAAAAAAAGAGCTCCATATCTTAATTGCACACTCCAAATGCTGCATGAGAGACAAATTCACAGAGGATGTTTCTCAACACAGAAGCTGGGTTTATCAGCTAGCAGCAGGCAGAAGGCAAATCAAAACTTCACCCAGCTGATCACAGCATATGAATTTCCTCAAACCAAACAAAAAAGACGTCTCGCACTGAATAACAAGCCTCCTGCAACGACAGGGAAGTATTCTAAATAAAGCCTGACAGAGACAGAGCATTTCTACAAGCAGGCAAGCTCCTCGGGAGCAGAGCTCTCCCTTGCTCCGCAGGGGCCCTGCTCCTTGCTCAGCACCTCCTAGGAGCGAGCGACTTGGCTCGTACCTTTCCAACGGGCGCGTTGATTCGGCTCAGAAAGGGCTCGGGAGATGAGGGCAGGCGGCAGCTCCTCCTTTTGGCAGCAGTGTCGTTGTGATCCTGCTCTCGGGACCCTCAAGCCGGGCGGATTTCGTGGGTGCCGCCGGAGCTCTAGGTGTTGGCGCAGGCAGCAGCGCTGGGGCGAGCGGCCACGCTCCGCATCCCTCGCTCCACAGGCAACGTCTTCCAAAGCCCCGTGCAGACACAACGCACCCGGCTGTTATGGAGCTCGAAAGGCCTGAAAGAAACCAAGCAGTGAAGAGTTAAGCGCCCTGGCAGTGACAAAAACACTGTGTGCCTGGCGGGGCCCTGCCAGCCCACCCGGCACAAGGGCAGCAGCCCCTTTATCCCTCTCCACGCGCACGGATTCCCAGGATACATCCCGGCGCTCCCTGCGGAGCCGAGGGGCAGCGAGTGTTTCCTGCGGGTCTCCCCCGGGGTTCCTGCTCCCCAACTCGGGGCTGATGGGGGATAATAACAATAATAATAACAATAACAACGGCATTAAGAGCAGCCCCTGCCGCGGCCCGCGCACAAAGGGCCCCCGCGCGCCCTTCCCGCCGCCCCAGCCGCTACTCACCATGGCCGGCAGCGGCGGCGGCGCGGGGGGCGGCGCGCAGAAAATGGAGGCGCGCCCCGCGCCCAACCGCCAGCGGGCAACGGCCGCGCGGGGGCGGCGCGCGCCGCGGCCAACGGCCAACGGCCGCCAACGGCCGCCAACGGCTCCGCCGCCCCCCGCCTCCGCCCCGCTCTCCTTGCCGTTCCCTGCGCGCGATCCCGCCGTGGTGGCGGCGAGGCTGCAGCGTGAGGATCTGCCCGCCAGAGCAGCCCCGGCCGCGGCGGGCCCTGCTGGGATGGTCCATCTCTTTGCAGCTCTCAGAGCTTTTTTTCTTTTCTTTTTTTTCTTTTTTTTTCCTGAAAAGAGATAGTCCAATCCATCCCCGCAACAACCAAAATTATATTCAAGTGATATACCCGTGCTTGCACGTTTACAGCTTCCAAATGTCCCTGTCTGTGCTTTCCCAACTGCCATTTTCATCTGAAGAATTTACTAATTTTACTGTTCTTTTTTTATTCCTGTGATTTTGTGGCTATGGATTTTCATAACAACATGACATTTTATATTCCTCACACATTCTAAGTTAATTTATTTCTGATACCATTTTTTTCTAACATATTTAGAGTGCATTTTATCTTCAGTAATCCTTTTGGCTGCCATTAGCTCTTTCTCTTTGTCCTGCTCTAGACGGCCTCCTTATAAAGAAAGAGGGAGCAATGTGGGCATAGGAGTGGAGAACAGGCATCCTGGGATGTCTTCTCTTCTTTGGGATCCTTTGAAAATAATGGTTGTGCCTTCTTACTTGGGCTTCCATCTGTCAAAATTCACGGCAGGGCTTCACAGAATCACAGGATGGTTGAGGTTGGAAGGGACCTCTAGAGATCATCCAGTCCAACCCCCTGCTCCAGCAGGGA
>JAUBOD010000939.1:1294726-1308845 GCA_032353885.1 Nothura maculosa
GCTTCTCTCCCTCCTGTGGCCTGTTTGCCCTTAGCTTACAGGGTTCCCCTGCTTAGTGTCCCATTGGGAAGGGACCTGTTGGATGGGATCTCTGCTTCTCCAGGACCTGCTGGCTACAAGGAGCTCAGAAGTTATCCTTGTCCGGAGGGATTCTTTCTGCCAGCTCTTCCAGTGTTCAGAAAAGAACCATCGGGGCATCCCTTGAGTGACTAGAAACACTCGTTTTTATTAAGGGAAGTCTCTAAATGCCTTTTGAATATAAGTTTTAAGGGCCAATAAAAGAAAATGGGAGCCTTTAGCTTTTTTTTCTTGCAGTTTTCATAGTTGGCTATTAGTTGGCTCTTTAAAAGTCTGTTTTTAGTTAGGATTGGAGGTTTTTTAAATTGGTTGTTCTGGCTTGCCTTGGCAAATAGCTCCTTTGCCACCAGGGGCTTGCACCTGCAGTGAGATAGTTACGCTGATAAACCACCCGAGGGAAAAGAACTGCTGAGTAAAGAGGCCAGCCTGCAACTCGGTGAGACACCCGGAATGAGCTTTAACTCCACTGCCCCTTGCAAGAAAACGGGATGTTGGATTTGTCCTCTTTTATATAAATACAGAAAATTGCTGCTAAGCTGTCAGGCGAAACATCGCAGGGCAATTTTTCTCTCCTCAGGTTTTATTATTTTCTTTGCCAAACTGATGTAGAATTTAAGACGTGGCCGTGTCTGTGGCCTGCAAAGTGGATGTAAGACAGCGTTGCCCCGAGGGTGCAGAGAGGCTCCTTGTATGAACAAGAATTGGGTGCAGGGAGTTAACCACGTTAATTCTGCTCTGGTTTCCTACGTGTTTGGCTTTTGAGGTGCAATAAACCATGTGGTTGTGGTGGAAGGGCTGCCGGGGAGCAAGGTTAGAAGCCTTGCTTAGTGCTTGGTGCTGGATGATTTGGGCTGTCTTGTTTTGCTTTAATCTGTTGACTTAATTAAAAGGTTTTGTTAAAATGCTCCACTTTTTATGTTGTCCCATTGTAGGAAGCAGTTTGGTTCCTTTCCAATATCACAGCAGGAAACCAGCAGCAAGTGCAGGCTGTAATAGACGCCGGGCTAATCCCTATGATCATACACCAGCTGGCGAAGGTCAGTCAAGTGCCCAGCTCCACAACTTGTCATCCTCTTTTTATAAACCTGATGCGAGGGGCCTGTGAGTTTTAATAAGCTTTACAGATGTTTCCAGGCTGATTTTAACGAGCTATTAATTTGCTTCTGCAGGGGGACTTTGGAACACAAAAGGAGGCTGCTTGGGCAATTAGCAATTTGACAATAAGTGGGAGGAAAGATCAGGTATGTGCAGTTGATGGGATATTGTCGCTGAACGGCGGGGCAGTGGGAAGGAGAACACTACAACATGTCTTCTTCTCCCCGCTGCTTAGGTCGAATACCTTGTACAGCAGAATGTAATCCCACCGTTCTGCAATCTGCTCTCAGTGAAGGACTCTCAAGTGGTCCAGGTGGTGCTGGACGGGCTGAAGAACATCCTCATCATGGCTGGCGATGAGGCTAGCACAATAGCTGAAATTATAGAAGAGTGCGGAGGTAAGTGCTTTATTAGTCATTAAAGGAAGTTAATTCCCTGCCTGTCAGTCCACCTGGTTCTTGTTTCCTGCAGCTTTTTTGACCATGGGTGTTGGAATCTGCAAGTTGGGAGTTTTGCAGTAAGAGGAAGGGCAGCCTTTATTTCTTTTTAGTTTAGCTTAATTTCAGGAGCTGTCACGTAGTCTGTGTTGTAGCTTTCAGTACAATTTTTTATTTTGAGGTACGGTTGTATTAAATAACATGTAGATGAGAATGGCATTTCTGTTCATTTGATGACTGCATTCACCCAGTTCTGCAGTGAAACATGTCGCTTCAGTTCATTGCTTGGAAGTTGAAAATAAGATTATAATTTTACTATAGACCCAAGAGGCTGAGGAGTCAGACTTAGTTATTGCAATCCTAATTTTAACACGTGCTTATTAATATATTAAGATAAGGTAGCAGGGACCAGATGTTTCAGAGCTTGCCCTTTTAAAAGTTCTTCTCTTGTATATATCCTGTTTAGTTTTAAAATGAATGTAGAATTTTAAACTGTGCTCAGTAGGAAACTGCCTTACTTTGTTATTTAATACTTGTATACAACATATAAATGAAGGAAGTTCCTTTTAGAGAAAAATGAGGCACTGTGCCTAGAACAGAAGCTGTAAGTGGAGAAAAAGAAAAATGAGTCCAGAAGGTTTAATCCAACTTGTAGAAAAGAGGAAAGCAGTACCCCGTGTTCACAGAATTGGCTATAGTAGGTGATGAAGGCTCGTAAACTACATTTTTTCCCTTAGAGACAAAAATAGCCATCTTAATAGCTATTTTATAATATTTAACTTTCTTTAATATTTGGAAATTTTATAATATTTAATATTTTAATATTCCAATAGCTATTTTTGTCTCTAATATTGGGAAATTGGGCCGCACCTTTTCTAGTGCACTTCAGTGCTAACGCTTTGTTACTTTCCTCAAAGCCAGTTCTTTTCAGGGTACTCAGTAACTCACCTCAGGATAAACATCCTGACCTCACCTCCGTTGTCTTTCCCCCAGGGTTGGAGAAAATCGAAGCCTTGCAGCAGCACGAGAACGAGGACATTTACAAACTAGCATTCGAAATCATCGATCAGTATTTCTCGGGCGACGACGTAAGTGCGCTGACGACGGCAGCGCGCGCGTGCCGAGGGGTCGCTCCGTAGCTCGCTTCCAGCTTCCATCAACGTAGCTGGTCTGCAAGGGGGGTTTCCTCATCCTTACATTGCCCTTGACGCAATGTACACATTGGTAGATGTTGACCTGCCATTGGACACACTGCTGCGTGGAGCCCAGCAGTGCTCTGCCTCTTTTCTCACTGTCTCATCAATCAGTGTCCATCCTTAGGAGCCAGGGGTGAATCCTGCTTTTCAGAGACATCTCTGTATTTCAGCTCTCTCGCTAGGCAGCCCGCATGCCCTATTGGAAAGGCAGCTTCCTGCAGGGGGTCGACCTGGCCCATCTGCTATTGTGCTGGTTCCTAGGTTTGCTGTCTTGCTTATACAAACTTATCCAAACTTGCACAAATTTAACACTGTCACCTGTGTTGTCTGGGATTTGTGAGACTTGGATTTTTGAAAATGCATGATGAGGAGATAGGAATTAAAACATAAAAGCAGACATGGTGTTTCCTAGGAAGTTACTGTAAGTGACAAAATGAAGCCTAATCACACTGGGGGCCAGTGAAAGAAAAAAAAACCCAAATTCAAATTATCCCCAGCAGACAGGAGCCTGATTACAGTAGTGTTATTTTCTGTCAGTTGCCAATAAAAGTTATTTCCATGTTGCAATAAATGGGAGGAAGCACAAAGCTGACTCTGGCTTTCAGAGCTGGTGCTTAGCCAGCTCCAGAGAAGCTGAACCTGACGTTCAAAATACAGTCACACGACCAGAGCAGCCACTGCCTTGACCAAGCGGTGACCCAGGCCATG
The DNA here is from genome assembly GCA_032353885.1 of Nothura maculosa. NCBI lineage: Eukaryota > Metazoa > Chordata > Aves > Tinamiformes > Tinamidae > Nothura > Nothura maculosa. The sequence goes on from JAUBOD010000939.1 coordinate 1,298,241, forward strand.
GCCATTTCTGTTTTCATAATGTTATCAGGAAAAAAGATTGATTTTTTTTTTCTCTTTAAACACAACTGAGGAGAATTGGAAAAGCTGATCTCATCCAATTACAATAATATATTTTAATAGATCAACATGTGTGAGTGTCTCCTCTGTGTGCTGAATTGTGCAAGGAATTGGCGTCTCATGAATTTTACTGTTCTTGTGCTTTCCAGATCGATGAAGATCCCAGTCTCATTCCTGAAGCCACTCAAGGAGGTACTTACAATTTTGACCCGACGGCCAACCTGCAAACGAAAGAATTCAATTTTTAAGTTCGAGAAAACGCAGCTTCTCTGTCCCACACCAATAGGAAGCACCACCAGATGGCTACCAAATGAAGAAACAAAAGGCTCCAAGACACACATGCCTCTTCGTTTTGATGCTTCTAAAGCAAGCCATGTATCGGTCACTTTGCAGTTGCCAAACGTCACTATCACATGGACTGTAAATGCATATGCATGATCTCTTAAACTGTTTTAGAATTCTTTTTAACAAGTCCCAACTACCTTTTTTTGCCTTTTTCCTGGTGCCACATGCTGACAACCGCAATCTGCAGTTTTGTTAAGAATATTCCATAGTGGTGGCACATTGGCTTTCCACGGAAAAGTCGCTTCTTTGGAAAATGGTGCGCTGTGGATCAAGACACTTTGGTAGGACGCGTACATTTTGGAAGACTTTACAAGGGCCCGGGTTGCTCCGGGCCTCCATCATCGTCCTCCACAAAACATATTTTCATATACTTTATGTGGAAGAATAGATAAAAAAAAAAAAGCAGCCAAATGAATTTCATTGGTGAAACTGAAATAAAAGTAACTTCAAACAAACACTTGGCAATTGATTAAACACTTAAGCTTAAAACAAACAAACAAAACTACTTCATCTATCAGTAATTGATGTGTGTTCATTAACTGCCTCAGAAACCAGGGTTGGAGAATGAACTGTAGATTTGGACTGGTAAAGCTTTTGCCATTATACCTAATTTTTGAGAACAGCGAGCCCTATTTGACCACTCACTTCAGCCTGTGTGTTCCTGCTGTTTTGAAGTAATCAAATGCTGTGCATGGTATTTTACCTGAGCTACAACCTGTTATGGACTTGAACTTCTGCTTAAGCTGAAAGCAAGAATCCCAGACTGTAGAGAAAAAAAAAAAAGTGAAAAAAAAAGAAATCTGTCCAAAAATGTATTAGCTCAAAAGAATCTTGCTTTCAACTTTCAGTAGTCAATATATTTTGTTTTAAATTGATAATTGGATATGGTTGATTTATATTGGGTTTAAACTGTGGAGCTTTCATGTTTACTGTAATTTAGTCTTAAACTATTTTTTACTTAGTAACCAGTGCTTATGATGATGTGGTTGGCAACAAACCAGCACCTACTTAGAGGCGTCCGAAAAGCTTCACTCTTGGAGCATTGGGAGAGCAGTTGCGAAATTCCGTCTCCGATCCGATCCGCGCGATTCCAAAGCTCCCAGGTGGTCGCTGTGTGGGGCTGGTGGGAGCTGCAGTTCTTGTGCACAGCGCACAGCTCCACGCACGGGAGGGGAGGGCGTGGCTTGCGGAACCCCGGCCGCCCCCGGCCTTTCCAGAGGGATTTGGGCTCCGCTGGGGCGCAGGTGGATCGCTTTGGGATTCTGGAAGCTATCACACAAACTGGTTTTGTTGCTGTTGTTTACTGGGTGTAACTTCCCAATGCATTGATGTGAAGGGATAGAAAAATCTAAACTAATTTAGTTATTGGATGTGGGTTGTATTTACTGTGATGAAGATAAGGCCAGATGCCATCAGAGCTTTGTGGAGCAGCTGTTTTTCCACTGATGAACAACGCATAGCAGGTGTGCATTCATTAAATATATATCTGCCAAGGTGGAGCCACTTTAAAGAGTGAGTTGTCTTGTATCTTAACCGGATACAAGCGTATGTTTAAACTGCAAGATTTTTACTTGCTAGATAATCTGTTTTAATATAGTGGTTTGGCCTCTGATTATTTATAGGTTTTATAAATTTTAGAATCAATTTCTCTTTAAGGTGGCTCGGATTTTTTCAACTCTTGTGCACATAAAATTGAGTTGAAGTTCATTGTGCCTTTTTTCTTTTCCCAGAAGTTGAGTTGAAGCTTCATATGGTAACTGCATCCTATTCACACACTATAGTCTAAAATCTTGAAACTGTGTGGTGTTCGCTAAGAAACTAAACAATAAAACGTCAAAGTTAGGTAAGGTCACAAAGTTTTTGTGAAATTAGAGTTCCAGCAGACGTTATTGTGAACAAATACTCCCCTTCTAACTCGATTTTGTCTCCCTATCCGCCGTAGAGACTGACGGTTGCCCTGTTCGGCCTGCGCTATTAGCCTAGAGATGACCTACAAATTGATATTAAAATAACAGTTTTCCACTACTGTGAAGATTTGATCTTTTTCTTGCACTCAATGCATTACATTAAAAGTGAGCAGGGGAGAACGGAGTACGGTGCGGGTGCTCCGTTCTGCCTGTTGTGACCTTATCAGCTTTTGATTGGGATCGCACCATTTCATAGTTAATAAAGGAAACAAAGTATATTGCTGCACTTTTACGTTTTCAGAACAGTGTTGAAAATTGCATTGTTTTTATTATTTTTTTAAACTATCAGTTAAAATAGACTAAAACGTTCTTTCAAAGAGGCATCTAAATGTGTTCCTAATTTTGTATATGGGCTTAGGTTTTGTAACCAATAAAAAGCTGCTATCAAATACTATACAAAACATGCCAGACCTTGTTTTGCAAATGACCCAGGTCGCCTGGTCTCCCACAATGGGCTGGGGGGCTTTTCGGTCTCCGGTGAGGCCGGAACCACGGAGCTCCGCTCCGAAGCCGGGCGCTGAGTGGAGCCGGATCCTTGGTCACTGCCGTAGGGTGGAGGTGCCCGTTTTGCCAGGAATCCTTCCTTGTGCTGGAGGCCCCGGTAAGTTGTCGGCAGCATCCCCTGGGAGGCAGTCGCGGCAGCAGCGGCCCCCGCGGAACATGGGCCATGGGGCTGATGGAGAGGAGCGTCCGGGATTAATCTCCATGAATGCTCTTCTATGGGAAAAGAAAAGCCCCCAGCTGAGATTTTCCAAGCAACCCAGCCCTGTCTCCCAGAGCAATTTAATAATCTCTGATTCCTGAAGCGCTCGGCAAGCGGGTGTTTTCTCCGCAGCAGCTCCTTCCTAGCCCTCTTGAAGGACCCTGTGCTGGAACAAAGTGCACACGGGACTATGAGAAACATTCCAGAGGGGAAAAATGTGGCTAGAGAGCATGTGTGCCTTCCCTGTGCTTGCTCAAAACACAAACACTTCCCCTTGTGTTCCATCTGCTCCGCAAAGGCACAGGGAAGGGAGGCCAGGGAGAGGTGTATTTATAAAACTGCTTAAAATCCTGCTTAAAATCTCCGTGGACTCTGCGGTAGGTCAGGCCACGGATTTGACCCATTTTGCCATTTGAGCCTGACATGCAGCGTCCTCCAGATCTGAGTCTGTTTGTTTGGAACTAGTCTTTGCTCCTAAAACTGCCTAAATGTGTGTTGTGCTCCTCCCATAAAAACGGTCCAAGGTGAGGTAATTTATATATATATATATATATATATATACACATACGTGGTTGTGCATATATATATATATGTATTCTACTTCACAGAGCCAGATGAACTCCTACATAAATTATCTGGAGGATTTAGCATGCCTACATGCACAGTATCTAGTATAAAGTTGGTACTAGGCTCTCCTGATAATGAAAAGGTCGGTGCATTGAGAAGGAGACTGGAGGGAAGTTGTTTGCTCAGCCTGCACAGCAGGCTCAGCTCTAGGGAAGCGGTAGCTGGAAGCGGATGCAGGAGGTGGTGGAAGGGGAGCGAGCACTCCCATGGCCAGGCCGGCGGCTAATCCTCCTCAGCCACTCACAATTCCTGCAGCCGGGAAGCGCCGGCCTCCCCCGCCAGGGCTGCAGTCACTGGTCTCCACCAAAGGCTGCCTAGTCCTGCCTCACGGCATGTAGTTGTTCCTACATATTCACGTGGATGAAGGCTGTAACTTGTTCCCTCAAGGGATTTCTCTTCTGCAGACTGTCCTAGAAGCCAAGCTGCCATCTCCTTTTACAACCCTGCAGCTCCGTGGCTGTTCCTTTGGGAGGGAATCTTGTGCTCCAGCTGATGGCCTCCACAAGCTGGGGCTAAAAAAGCCCCTGGTAACAGCTGGGTGGTCAGTTCCTTGAAACCTGAGAAAGAGGGACCCAGGGCGTTCTGGCTTCCCCATGAGCTGGGAGACCCTTCTGGCTCCCTTCCGACACCCTTTCCCTTTCCTAGTGTCTGAGAGAGGGAGCTTCCTCATGGCAGCCCAGCACCCTCGGAGTATTTAGAGGCTAATTTGCCACACAGGAGTGCGCCAGCATTTAGCACTTGCCTTCCATATATTTAAAGTAGCCCAAAGAAAACTGTGGTGCTTTCATAAAAAAAAAAAAAAGGATAATAAGAATTGGAAAAGAAAAAAGCAAAGCAAGGCAAAGCTCAATATGAAGGTGCCCCAAACTGCATGGCAGAAGCTCATGCTGACCCGATGGGGCTGCTGCGTTTGTTTCCTGCACCCGGGTCCGCGAGATCCAGCTGCTTCCTTTGGCTCTGGCGCTGTTGGTGCTGGGCACACGGGATGTGAGCGGAGAGGGCAGCGGAGCCGCGCTCGGAGCAGGAAAAGAGGTGTGAGCACCGCAGCTTCACTGCCTCTGAACTTCATGTGTTTCCTGTGATGGGTGTGAGGGAGAGCCAAGGGCCTGCAGGAAGGGGTGGGTGGCGCTGCGGCCGCCTTCCTGCCCGCCACACACCAAAATAAATGGCCTTTCTCCCGGAATTTGCTGAATCGCAGCCCAAGGGCACATGTGTAAAACCAGCAGCAAAGCAGCTGAGGATTTCAGATGGTCTTAACTTAAGAAAGTGTGAAAATAATGTCCATAGCACTGGCATTCATTTAATGTGCCTGTTGCGTGGACTGTATATGCAAATATGAGTTTTGGTGTCTCCTTGATAGACAACAGTCAAAAAATTAAGCCCTTCCTAGGATGAAAGCCTATAAAATTATTTATCTCCACACATTTACTACATCTTAACTATCAAGAGTGAGACAAAGTCCGTGTCCCATGGCAAAAGAGGCAAAAATACCTATTAAAAGAAAGGCAGACTGTTTAACGAGGCGGCACTGCTTGAACTTTGCCCACCAGAACAAAAAATGTGCTCCCGAAACCGCTCTCGGAGCCCCTTGCCCGAGCGCGGCCGCTGGCGGCTCGCAGGGCTCCAGCAGGGCTGGTATCTACCTGGTTTTATCGCTTGGGTTTTGCTCACTAAAAGCGCTGGCCTGCTCTGCAGCTACCTCTGTTTGAGGAGGATGCGGGAGATGTGGGGGGGCTGCGATTCCCTGGCGCTGCAGCGAGCTCTGGCGAGCCTGGCCTCCCAGCAAGGAGGCCCTGTCCACGCACAGCTCCGTTACAGCAGCAAACCTTCCCCAATACGTACAGAGGGGTGCAGCTGCAAGCTTGCTGAAGAAAGAATGAAGGAAAAGAAAGTAAAAGCAGATGAGAGCAGCACTGAGCCAGGTCTATTGCCAGAGCTGAGAGGCCCTTTCTGAATAACTCCAAAGTTCCCTCCCTGTGCTCAGAGATGAGGATAGCCCCTACCTTCCTCTGTGGGCAGAGCAGATGTTCTTGCCTCGTGTTTCACATCTCACACTTTGCAGGACTAGAGCTGAGGGGGGGCTCAGTCCAAGCAGGATTTCATGGAATTTCATCCGGTTCATTTGGTTGCTGCCTATTATCCATACATTTCTGTTTCCCAAATATTTATCACCAAGAAGAATCACTAGGACTAGAATTATAGGATAGTCTCTCTCTCCTCCAAAGCCTTAAATATTTCCGTAAATGGATTTTTTTACTTCATCAGCTATCAGGCCACTCTGACCGTGCTCCATCAGGGTGAGGGGGGAGCAGAAAGGAGGAAAAAAATGGTCTTACAGCACGGCCTGAGAAGAACAGAGCTGATAGCTGATAATCCCATCTCATCTCAGGCTTAAACCAGGTCACTCACAGCATGACTGTGTCAGGCTTAGCAGCTGTGATGCCATGCACGAAAATCAGGTGAGCTGTGAAGCTGGCAGCTCTAATTCCAACCAGGTCCCTGTAAATCAGCATCAGAAACACTCTGGAGAAGGCAGTGACTCTTAACTACATTACCAAACTACCAGAAGTATCCAGGGAATGAAGGCAAAAACTTCCAAGGCAGCTGCACATGGATCTTCACCTTTTATCAGCAGAGATATTCTTGTTAATGGGCTCACAGGCACCGTCTCTGAGCTGTCCATTCCTCCACATACGCAGTGACCTTTGCATCAAAGGGATGATCAGAGGTGTGAGAATGTTTATCCCCAGGGCTACTGGAACCACAGAGTTATTTCCATGAAAATTGTAGGAAAAAAATGGATATTAAAATCCCAAATAGAATTGTAGATTAGTAATTTGCTTTCAACTAAAATTTCTAAACAATCTCACAAATCTTACCCCAATTATTTTCATAATAATGAATGGCTGCAAATGTCTGGGCCCTGCTCCTGGCCACCCTCATGGCTGACCCCGCACAGGACCCACAGGTCCATCCTCAGTGTGGCCATGGGGCAGCACCCCACAGCTGGGGCAATGGCTCCCTCGCAGGACACTGGGACAGGCCCACAGGGCCCTGGCAGAGAGGCAGGTGTGCAGAATTGTGGCAGGACACAGTTCCTATCATTTCATGCTCTCCTCTCCTAGCTGGGGTGCTATATAATGCAATGTGTGCTTGAGAACGAGGCACCTACATAGGCTGTCCAGTGATGCACAATCACAGTGCTGACCTCCCCTGTATATAACACACAAGGTTCTCACTGCCTGCTTGTACTATATGTGATATAGGTAATACCTTGTGAATCACTTAATCCTATAGGATGTAAAAATTAAAGCTTGGAGGTACGCTCATGAAACCATACTTACCTCTCTAGTTTAGTAGGGAGGAAACTCTGCTTTTCCTTAATGGGCTTTTCCTAGTTACAATTCTGCAGGGAAAAAGAAAAAAAAAAAAAAAAAAGGTGATTGAAATGTTAAAATGACAGTGTAAGTATCTGAAAAGGTGGCTGTGACACCTCAGCAAATTCCACAGCAACAGGAGTCCCAAAAGCTCTATCCCATTCTGCGTGATGCCCAAATTCTGGCTTTTGGATGCAAGGTTTTGTTTGATTTCTTGTTTGCAGTTTCATGCTTAGCTTAAGTGTTTAAAGCATTAATATTGGAAGGTGTCAACAAGAATGCAAACTACAGAATGATATTTAACACCTTCCTTCCAATAAGAAGGATGAAAACAAGAGAAAAGCTGTTAAAATTAGTATTAACAAGTTGCATTTTATTGGGCTCACCACAGAGTGTCACTGCTATCCCACACATTTCTTGATGGAGAGGCTGTCTCAAGAGAAATGTAACAGCTCCTGTCAAAAAACCAAAACCGGGGCCCTGTGGTTTGCTTAGGGAGTACTAGGACTAGGAATCCTATAGAGCAGGTAGATCCACAGCATCCTCTCATGGCAGGATCACTTTGAAACAGGTTTGCCTGGATTTGTGCACCTATTCCTGTTAGGCTATGGAAAGCTACACAGCAGCTTTCTTTTTTTTTTCTCCTTCTCTTTCTCCTCTTTTTCTTTTTTGAAAGGGAAAAGGAAGAAGAACAGAAACTACTAACCAGTATTCCCTAGATTATAAAGTGACTTCTGCCATTTCTGTCCATTACATTATTTTTTTTTAGCCATTTCAGAGCTTGGAATTTGCAATGCTTGGAATATCAGGAACAGCGATTACCAGAGGGTGTTTAAGGGTTTATTACCCACACTGATAACTTAATGATGAGAAACTTAATCCCCATATATAAAATAAAATAACTTGTCGGGGGGTTGTGTTTAGTACTTGTTAGAGCGGCTGGGTTTCTGTATATTATAAATAAGCAGCTTTTTATTTCTATTTCAGTACCAAACAGGATCAAAGTCCTGTTTACACAGCTCCACCCTCCCTACCACTTCCCAGCCAGGTCAGGTCAGGGAAGGCAAGTGGTTCCTTCCCGGGCTCAGATTCCAATAAATGTGCTGCAAAGGCTCTACTCCAGGCTCTGTGGAAAGGGAAGTGGCTGGCATACATCCAGGTGGTCCATATGACACTGCACATCTCTTTCCAGAGGCTCCTACTACACTTACCTCGGATTTTCTGCACAATATACTCATTGGCCTCTTCCTGCTGTCAGCTAAATCAGTCACTCGCCAGCTCAGCAAACAGGAATCAGCAGGGGAAAATCTTTCACTTTGACCCTACTTTTTTTTTGGTTTTTTTTTTCCTTGTGCTCCAGGGCAAGATTTCTTCAGCCTCACTGAATCCTTCTGGCAGCAACCCGCTCCCATGTAATTCCCTGTGTGCCAAAGCAGATTCTCCTTTCTCCCCTCCTCTTCAAACAGCTTTCTCCAAGATTCCCCTGCTGCTCTTCTCTGCTGCTCCCTACTCGAGGCTATTTGGTGCTGCACAGACTACAAAGACTGCAGGCTGCTCCATGACCCAGGACAAGAAGGAAATCTCAAGGAAAACAGAAGCCATTTCCTGGCTAACAGCTTCTCCTAACAAAAGAGCTCTCCAGGGACGTCTGCTCTCCCACCTCCCTTTTCCAGGATCCTTCCCCCTCTAGCTCTACCTCCTGCTTAAGAGGCAGGTTTAAACACAACGGAGCACCCTGGAGTTCAACTCTTAAGTTTGAACAGTTGCTTCAAAAATGGGTAAAACTCGTTTTGATTCTGCAGGGGGAGAGCATCCCAGAGGCCACACTGCGGGACCGAGAAGCTCGCTGGGTTCAGCCCCGGCAGCTGCAGCCGGGCAGCCCACAACACCGCAGCCCTCGACGCCCTCTCGCCTCACGAGCGGGCGGCCGTAGGACGGGGCGACCGTTGGGGTGGGGTGACCGTTAGGGCGGGGCGGCCGTTGGGGGGGGGGGGGGGCGACCGTTAGGGCGGGGCGACCGGTAGGGCGGGGCGACCGTTGGGGAGGGGCGCCGCAGACCGGGCGAGGGAGGGAAGGGAGAAGACCACGTGGTCTCTCCTCCAATAGGCGTCGAGGACGGGGCGGGAGCGCTGTCTGCCATTGGCCACGAGAGGGCGCGCGCGCGCGGGGTTGATGTCACGTGGCCAAGTGTCCCCTCTCTCTCCTCCTCCTCCCCTTAGCCCCGCGTTGCTGCGCGTGCGGGGAGGCGGCAGCAACGGCTGTAACGGCTGTAACGGCAGCAACGGCCCTAACGGTCGCGGCTCTTCCTTGGGCCGCCTGCCGCGGAAGCAGCAGGAGCGGCCGTGGTGGCCAGGCGGAGCCTCCCGAGGATGCGGCAGAGGCCGGGTGAGGAGCACGGGTCGGGGTAGCCGCTGTGGCCGGGCGGGCATCCCCTCAGCCCGCGTCGGCAGCTGGAGTCAACGGTCCCCGCGCAGGCTGCAGAGAGGGCCCTGGGCAGCGGCTGCGAGACTGCTCAGCAAGTCTTACCCTTTCGGGTGAGAAAAAATGCCCTCCTGGTTAAACAGCGCCGGCGGCGTTTGCTTGCGGGTTGTCACCCGAGTGGCTTCTCGAAGCTTTCTCTCTTTTTTTTTTCGTTTTATCTGGGTGTGTTTTTCATGTAACTTTGCCTAACTCTCCAAAAATATTCCTTCTGATTTGTCATAACTTACGGGATTTTCTTAATAGCTCTTTTCTGGCTCATGGCTTTGAGCTCACCTTTCACTTTGTTGGCTGCTTCCTGAAGGCTGAGGTCCAGCTTCTTGGAAAAGGAGGAATTCTTTAATATTTTTCTCACTGGAGTTTTACACCCATATTCAGTGCTTTTTTTGACCTTTAATGTGCACTCATTTGCATGAGCCATGATATACCTTTTAATATTGAGGATTTTATTTTTTTAACAATTTTAAAGTTTTACTTTAGACAATTTTTTGTGATGTCTTTTGGAAAGCATATTGTGGTCTGCTGGTGAAATGTGAAATGGAAGGTCGAAGAGGTATGGGGTGCATTTTGTAGAAGGGTAGAGATGGGCCTTGGTATTTGCTCATCCTTAGGAGAAATAAAGGAAACAAAGAGAGCCTTTTTCTGATACATAGTATACAGGTAGAATTCCTGTCCTCTGGCAGGAACTTAAACTGAGAGTGGAGTTATGATGCTAGCCGTCCTAAAGAAGTGTATTTAGAGACCAAAGTTGATTAAAAAGTTGATTAGGGCAACGAAGATGATTAACGGACTGGAGCATCTCTCGTACGAGGAGAGACTGCGTGAGCTGGGCCTCTTCAGCTTAGAGAAGAGGAGACTAAGAGGGGACCTTATTAACATGTATAAATACATGAAGGGGGACTGTAAGGAGGAGGGGGCCAGGCTTTTTTCGGTGGTGGCTAGTGATAGGACAAGGGGGAATGGGTGTAAGCTTGAGCACAGGAGGTTCCATCTGCAGATGAGGGGGAACTTCTTTACTGTGAGGGTGACAGAGCAGTGGAACAGGCTGCCC
>JAUBOD010000939.1:1366944-1378949 GCA_032353885.1 Nothura maculosa
CCCTAGAGGTCCCTTCCAACCTTGAACATTCTGTGATTCTGTGATGGGCAAAAATCAAAATGCTCCTAGGAAAGGTGTGTGCTTAAGCTACGTATTTGGTGTGTGTTTTAAGGGAAGGTTACATACACAGCTGTGAGTTTTGTTACGCCTTTGAACTAGAGAGAAACCCAACGTGCTCAAATCACAGTCAAAGTGTTTACAATCATGCAGGGATTGCTAGAAATACTTAGATAGCTGGGGGAGGGCGTAGGAATTAAATTTATCTGCATGGAATGCGATGTTTATATGACTAGGAGCCCTAGTCAGACCCAGGATCCTCGGAAGATTTTGATGTTCAGCATCTGCTTTGTACTTTTATAAAACCTTTTCCATGTTTACACAGGCCTGCCTACATCTGCGCCTGTGTTTGAAGTTGCCTGATCAGCCCATGAGAACTGGGGAGCTCCGCTGTGCAGACAGAAGTGGGATGAGCAACAATAGCTTTGTTGGGAACAGCTCAGCACTGTGAATGTGCTGATGGATCTCCAAATAAAAACAGTTCTCTGCATTTTAAAAAGAGAGATTTCTCTCCCATAATAGTTTATTTTGAAGCTGAGTGCAAGCTTTTCTTGTTTTTGGAACACAACTGCGTTATATACTGATGACTGCACGTTAAGTAATTTTATTTTCCTGAATTATTTATATATGTGCCTGTGCAAGTGAATGCTGAGTGTTATGAAACACTGTTGTGAAACATATGCAAGGAATGTACCAAATGCAGAGAAGATGGACCAGTCATTGTAATAACTGTAATATTTAGAAGTTAATTTAAAAGATTTATGCATAACTGAAGTTCCTCCTGCTTTAAATAAATGTCTTCCTTAACGATTATGCTTGTTTGCATTCTTTGAAATGATTAGCACTGCCCAGCAATGCAGGAGGTGGCATAGCCCGCCTTCATAAGCAATGGATGTTGTTAAATACATAAATATTTATGCTTGGGTAGCAGGATTGCACATATGCCTGTTTGCCTGATAGGATCAGGAAATAATTTGTTGTTTATGATGATTTAATTGTTACACAAATCATGTTCATGAGCAGCAAATGGACCTGAGCTTTTTTGGAGGGGTTATAATTCCCTGAAATACAAGTATTGGGAATCTGGCCATGCACAGTTACCAGGCAAACTAAGATGTTCCCTTTGCTCCATGATGCCTGAGCAAGTTGCTGCAGGTTGGTCCTTTTACTGTGATGGGCTCTGTTCTCTAAATATCAGAGGGCTCCGTGTTCATTATTCATGGTGAAGCCTGTCCTCAGGAAAGGGAACAGACAGATGCCAGTGCAGTTTTTGGAAACTGGCGCAAGGAATTTACTAAAATGGAATTGGAGGCTGATTGAAATGAGCCTTCCCATTATTTATGTGTGTTAATGTGTTACAGTGGATGAAAATGCAATTTCTGTGTTTTAGAGGGTGCAGAGGACATATGATGCAAATGCTTGACAGCTGAAATTGTGTTATTTCATGTTTTTGTTAGCTAAAAATATTTATTTAAAAATAATCTTCTGAGGGGAGAAGTTAGAAAAGCATGACTTGCCCTCAGACAAGAGGCAAATGGCAATATAATTTGCCTTTTTATTGTAAGGAGAGAGAAATGTGCTTTTCCTAAAGATTAATAGTACCTAAGTTTCCTTGTCTTTGCTGACAGGCTTTCTACAACATAGCAGTAAATTGTAGTTCAGGTTCTTCCAAGCCCTGGGAGATGCTGAAGCTCATGAAAGCTGCTGATGGGACGTGCCAGTAACCTTCATTTCCAAACCCAGAGCCCTCCTCTAGCAGCAGGGTAAGTTTCTTGGGGACTTTCCCACCAGCTTTTGCAGTGAAGACCAGGAGGTGAGGACAGCCAGTTCCACAGGCCCATGTGTTCGTTAACACCTTCGTTATGACCAGCAGCCAAAGGGCTGGCTCCCCCACTGAATGGCTCTATTCATTGATTTGCTGAATTATGCTTTTGTATTATGCAGTTCTAGTCGTGTGTAGAGACTTCAGCTGAATAATTGCATAGACAGGCACAGAAGAATGGCCCCTTTGAGTGGAAGGGGATGAATTTGGCCTTAAAGGGTTCATCTCTTCCACTGCTGTTCTCCTGGGATTTTTTTTTTTAATCACCTTGAATACAAGGAGATGTGGGAGTATCTTCATGTGGCTGCATAGGGTTGGGTGACCTACAGAGAGAGCCAGACTGCAGACAGTAAAAGCAATCAAAGCCATAGATGTTTGGAGACTTGAAAAATATCTTGAAGTGCTTATTTTCTTCTGTGTGCTTTTCTGACTAGATCAGTGCTTTATTTTAGTCTTGTAGTATCTGCATATCAGTTGAGTATTTCTGACACTTTTTGTCTTGCTTTCTTTATGTTACTCCTTTTTCAGTTCTTTTCTTCTTACTTGTTCCCTCATAGGTAAGTACCCACATCTCGTTCTATCAAATTGCAAATTTAACATGCCATTTTCAGTTATTACACTGAGTAGTTTAAATATGATTTATATGCAGTCCCTTATTTGTCCATCCATTTTGACTGTGAGATTTTTTGGGAAACCTGCTCCTCCTCCTTTTTCTTTCTTAATAGGCCATCTACTTCTTTACAAGATGCTGTCACTTAGGAGTACATTGAGTTATTCCAGAAGTTTAGCCAGAAAACATTATAATACCTACAGAGAAGATTTACACGTACTTTCATAAATATTGCTTACAAATTTGACTTAGAGACAGTTTACAGATCCTCAGTGTTCCTCGTTATTTTGTCGCTATTCCAGATGTATTAAATTTTAGGTTATTTTGGTTATTTTTGATGTTAAATTTTGCCATATATTCAAAGACAGGAGAGATGGGTGATTTTTGAGAAGCCATTTTGCCTGTCAAATGATTTTTGTTCTCCCCGTGGTTTAGGCATGCTTGCATTCCTGTCAGATAGGAGTCAAACAACTTGTCTGGTCATTTGAGAAATGAAGCTTCTAAAACGCTGGAATGTCGACGGTCCTAAGGGAAGCTGGAAACAACCAGAGTGGCCATGAAAAGAACGGGAAAATTTGGGTCACTGCTTGGGACAATAGCTGCCTTTCATGGGGAAGACCCAGATAGCTGTTAATGACCAACGAGCTTCAGGGTTTGGGCATCTGCCCAATATGCTGAACTCTTAACCATTCTCTACTGTCATATCTTTCTAGGTCTGAATTTGGAGCCTCGTAATGTCATGGATTTTGCCTTTAAGGATTGTGTGTGTAGTAGCAGAAGTTTCCTTTAAGCTATATTTCTGTCTTAGAGTGGCAGTATTGTCTGCCAGCAGAGATACTGGGCAAGTTAATGAGCACAGGAAGAAAGGACTGGCTTAAATGTAGACTTAGCCCAACATTAGGCAATGTGAATGATCTTTGCTGCACCACAGACTGTCCTCCCAGCACATTGATCAAGATACATGGCTAAAACAGTGCCCTCTAATTTGGGTGACCAAGATGGATAAGTGAAGTTCGGGAAGCCTGGGAATACAACTGCACTTTAAGGGACATCTCTGGAAGACAGACGGTAGATGCTTATGAAAGAAACTCAAAATAAACGGATGGTTTGAAAACTGTGACTTCAAATTCTTTATGTTTGTTTCTCTCTCTAAGCAGAACTATGTGTTTATCTGGAGTAAAATTTCATGGTTATGTTCTGAGGCAAAAACCTATGTCCTGACCTTTTTGATGAGCGTTGCGTGCAGGCTTTGCATGCTGATTAAAGCATGGGCACCAAATGTTTTCATTAAGTAAGCAGGAGTCAAAAAAACTCTTGGGCAGTTCAAGATATAGTGACTTTGTGGTGTTCCCACACTGAGATGTATGGTAGGGTGCTATGATAGGGATAACCTTTTCTGGTTTGCTTTTTTGTTGTTTTTCTTCCTCCTTTTTAATCAAAGTACATTATAACTCGTATGCTTTCTTTGTGATGCCAGCTGATACAAGGCTGATAGGTTAGTTCTGACCTTGGCAGTAGCTGTATGAATGCAAAATAGCGAGTCCTTTATAAAGAACTGGATCGAACATAACAAAAATCCATCAAAAAGAATCATGAAATAGGAAGTTGAAATAATTGTTGTGTATAGGTGATGCAGATTTCATTCTTTCTTGAAAGCTGGGGAAGTTTTCGAATGAACTAAGAGGGTTTTGGCTAAATGTGTGTCCCAGTGCAGATCAACTTAGAGACCTGGTATTTTGGGACTCTTGAAAAAAACATTGATGGGCTAAGGAGTCCTTAGTCCCAGTCCCTAGTGGAAAAATGAATTTATCTGGAAAAAAAAATCCTTTTTTAGTTGACCGTTTTTCCTGATTCATGTCACTGGCCAAACTTTGTAGTGTTAGAGGTGTGGAAACTGCCATTAAGGCACAGACAAAGGGAAAACAAGGATGGGAGGTCTTGTCCTCTCATCCTTTCTGTGCCTTTCCTTGTTAACAAGGATTATTGGGAAGGGCCAAGGAGGCTGCAGTTGACAGAACATTTTAAATTGGTACAGAGTTTTTGTTCTTCCTGTGCTGCTCATCCCTCTCCTATTCATTTGTGCAATTGCTCAGTTATCAGGGAACTGATTCAGGTTTAAAAAAAATCCCAAAACCCCCCAAAAAGCCAGTTTTATCTGGATATCTTCCTCAATATAAATTGCTGTGCAGCTACATCATATTCCTGCTTCTTCAAGGGAACTGGGGATGGTCTAAGGGCGGAATTAGCCCCTGGAAGTAGATGGGTGGATCTGGAATTTTACTGTCATGGTCATTTATCCCCATGTTTGCACATACTAAAGCAGTAGCTGCTCAAAGTGTTGGTGTGTGCAGGGCAGTGACTGCAACCCGGCGCTTGGGATCTATGTGCTATTTATTACAAAATAATATTGAAACCATTTAAAATCTTTTAAGACCTGAATCTTCACAGTGAATCTTCTTCAGTAAAATTGAATACTGCTGGATAAATGGATTTTGTGGGTATCTGGGGTAAAAAAAAGTGTCTAGCAAATACTGCTGATTGAGTTAGCCGCATGTCCAGATGCAATATTTAACAAGCTTGTATTGAACCTATGGAGTAAGTTGTGATTCAGTGACATAAATTTAAAGGAGTACTTTTAATAAGGGCTTTGTTTATTGTTAACTAATTCATAGCAAGGTGCTACAAACTTTTGTGTTAGCAGATCAAGAGCTCATATTGCAGCTGGGGAGAAGAATAAGAAAAAAGGACAGGATCTTTTAAAACTGGTTTTACTGCTAAAATTGAAATATTGCAGTATTTTCCCTCTCCTTTCCCCTCAAAGGTGCTCATGGCTGGATGGATTGTTTTTTTTTCTGTTATTTTACTGCCTTAGAAATGGCTGGTAATATTAATTCCAGCAATGTAGGATACTTTAAATCTCCCCATAGTTCCTCTCACTTGTCCCGAAGTGGTTTTAGGAGTTCCTGAGGAGTTGTGTCCCTAGTGGCAAGTCTTTTCCCAGCTAGCGAGTTTGCTGTTGGGTCAATAGGCTTTGCAGTTGCACTGTCTGTGGCTGGTGCAGGGGAGGTGAGGGCAGAGGGGACAGGACTTAACCTTTTTCACAGTAATGAGCTCTTAAATCAGCATAAACCAGCTGTGAAACCAGACCTATAAACTCCTCTGCAGTCTGAGTTAAACCCCGCCTTAAAACCTCAGGGATTCTGTCTTGTTCTTCCTCTCCAAGGGACTATGATCAGAGTAACAGAAAATGCTGAACAAATAGGTATTGTAAAATAAAATAAAGTGCTTCCCCCATGTGTGACCAAGACACAGCCCTGCCTGATGGGGCTTTGAAGTGTCTCAGCCCAGTTTCTGGGGTGGCCAGAAGACCTCTGGTCAATCCAGCACAGAAGCACGTGCCTTTGTGGGCAAAGCGGCCCGGCCAAATTTATCACAGCAAGGAATACAGTTCACTTGCTCCCGAGGGCTGGAAAGAAGCCGTGTGTGGCACTTTTACGTAAGAGATTCCTGAGTGTGGAGATTACAATGTGGGAAGGCGGTTCTCTCTCCCCAGCTCCAGTGTTCCTCGCAGCGGGCATGCTTTGCCCTTGCGGCTGCCGCCGTGCCGTGCGCTGGCAACGCTGCCTGGGTATCAGTTTGCTCTCCCGACCCGCTGCTTTGTAACCAGGTCCTTTTGTTTCCTACAGTGCAGCGTCAGTCAAGCAGCTGTCTCCTGGTTTGTCTGCAAACTGGGAAGAGGTTCCCAGTTCAAGGTGGTTATAAACTGGGAATTAATTTTAGAGGGAATGGAAGAAGCTGTTCAACAGAATCTCATTTACTTAATGTTACCAGTAAGGTATAAAATTGAACCTCATAGATTGAGGTTGGTTGTAGTCATCTGTTAAGGTAAATATATTCTGTATATCACATGCTCTCCAGGAAAATTCCGTAAATAGTTGATTTTATTTATTGACTGTTTGGTTGATGTAACATAGCAAATTAGCTAAGTAAGGCTGAAGCTCGTGGATGCAGGTTCATTGCGGAGAAATTGAGTTGGCCTTTGCTCATATTTATCATCATCCCATTCATAGGTCTTGTCTTCTGTGTTCCGCCCTCCCTTGCCAGGGACAGGAGAAGTGCAGTGTCACCAGAGGATTTCCCAGGACATCCTTGTGCTATTTGAGTTTGTGGGGAAGCAGTTAAATGCTAAGCAAACATGCAAAGAGATTTTGCTGATTGTTTTTATTCCCTCTCCAATCTGTAAACCGAATATCTCCTCGTCACGGTTCATGAGGTCATGGGAGAAGACGCCTGGAGAGCTGTGGAACTTCCGTGGCCTTGGGGATGGAAACACGAGGGCCCGAGCAGATCTTCAGTCCTGCAGGATGCACTGGCACATCCTGGTACTGTTCCCATGTAGTTTACAGGAGTGTCCCTCAAAGTGGGGAGGAAAGAGACCGTGAGAACACAGGATTATCTAGTACACACAGAGCACTGAATATTAAAAGATAGCTTAAGCAGAGCAAGAATTCCATCTTGGTTTAGAAGTAGTCCAAGGACAGCTGCCAATATATAAGAACAAGTATAAATTAGATTTTTTGGAGATGATTGTAGAGAACTCTGCAGATATTTCCTTAGGATCTTTTTGGTATAAATCTAGTAAGCAGAAATTCTAAAAATACTAAGAACAGACACAGCTGTCTAATGGTGACACTGAAGTTGTCAACAGTGGTGCTGAAAAGGCAGAACTTGTTATGGCCATCTGTTCCGTAGTGAAAATAAAGCTGGATGTTATAAATAATCATGTAGTAATGAACAAATTCTTCATATTAGAGCAATAAATACAAACTTAGAGAACTCTTCTGAAAATTCCTATTTCAAATTTATGAAGATTGAGACATTATTTGATGCCTGATGTAAAGCTATCAAAAAACTCTTATGGATGGAGACGTAGAAAATGCCATTGAACGTGGTTAATGGAAAATAGATATAACAAAAAGTCTAGTATATCAGATTAATGTAGTCTGATTTAGTCTCACTCTAATTGAGAAACCTGACTCCTGACAATGTTCTACTCGGTGTAGAATCACCAAATTAAGATGTGATGTTCTACATTCAGATGTTTTCTGTTTGTTGGTGAAAGGAGAAAAAGAAAAGCCCAAACCCATTCTTGGAAGACAGTGCAAAATCTTTTCTGACAGTTTTATCTGGGTCAGTGCAGAATAGAGAAATGACAAATAATGGCAAATGCTTTTCTAAGCATTTGATTGAATTAAGAAGCATATTATTTGAAAGATGGGCTCAAACCTTGGGGAAGTTAAACAGCATGAGGGGGAAAAAAAAAGCTGGATGTGCATAAGGGATGAGAAATACTATCCCAGAAAACAGTATTCATTGGCAACAAACGTTGGAGCAGTACTCCCGCTCCGGAGCAGGAGCCAAGAGATAAGAGTCACTGAATATGCCCTCAACTTTCCATACTACTGACCTCGCCTCTGGAATATGGTGAGGCTTGATGGAGGGCACTTCAAGTCGTATTTTTAAACAGAAGTGGGTACAGGTTGTAGCTGTTGGAAAAACATATCTATGCACTTAACTGTAGGCAGTGATAAGAAGTAAATTCAAAGTCTGTTGAGCTGGCTCAGTCATGTACCCGTAAATGGAGAAGATGGAGAGACTTCAAGGAGGGTATGTTTGCAAATGCAGAAAGCAGTGTGGTGACAGGAAGACACATAAAGTGACATTTGCTTAACTACCACCTTAGCTTATTTGAGGGTCTATATTTGTGGCTTCTCCAACCCTTGAATAAGTCTAGATTGAAATCCTTTTAAAAAGTTGCTCTTGTTCAAGCAGCTGGTAAACTATAATTATCAGGCAATGATTTCTGCATTTTGAGAACCAGAATAGATCTCTGTATATTTTGAAATGTTGACTTGTTAGTGAATTAATTTCTTGTTTCCACAGAGAAAAAAATCTGATTTAAAACTTCTTTTTCCAGATAAGATTTTATTCGTATGTGTATAGAGAGCGTGTACATGTATTGAACTTTTCTGCAGTTTTGAGAAGAAAACTAATTCTGCAGAAATACTCACAGATTTTCATTGCTTGGTATCTTTACAATTTTTACAAGGTGATTTTTAAAGAAGCAATTTGGGGACTTTTCTGTCACATTCACCCTGTCAAGGCCACAGCTCCAAGTCTTTGGGCTCAAGGAGCTCTGCTCAATTTAATCAATAGGGCATCTTGCCTCCTTGTGACATTGGCCTAGGGCACAGCATTGGAGAAGGTCAGATGAGAGAGAGGGAGGTCTGAAGTCCTGAGTGGATATTTCAATTAATGTTCTGGAGATACTCACAACCCAATAGCTTCTGGCTGTGATGGGAGTACTGCTGCTTTGGAAAAATGTTGACTACCTTGTGTCTGGGCTGGTGGAGTTGGACGCCTCCTTTTCAATTGATTGCTTGTATCTTACTCATTTTCAGCTCTAGTATGACTGCTTTTATTTATATTGGATAGTAGCAGTATTTTTCCCTTCAAAAGTCTAAGTTTTGATAGCAAGTAAATTTGGGTTTTTTTGAATGCACATTTCAGAAAACATATGTAGGAGGACAAATTGCCAGGAGGAAAGCCACAGGAAGAAGGCAGTTGTGTAAAGTACCCTTACCAAGAGAAAACTGTCACATCTTGGACTGTTTCCAGAGGGGGTAGCAGTGCTTGAGCAGAGATCTGTTTGCTGTAGAAGGAAGGAGCTGTCAGATGGGAGACGTGCAGAGGCGTGATGTTTGCCAAAGAGATTTCCCTCACTGCTCGATCTGGTGATGTATTATTGACCCTATATGCTTAGAGACTGACGTTTCTGTTGTGTGGCGAGTTGTTTCCTTCTAGGTGTTCACAGTCACCAGCTGTTCCTCACAGTCAGAGGCTACCAGGGAGCGTGGTTGGATCAGAGCTCATGAGATGCCTCAGCTCTTCTCCCTCCACCCCAGAGCTTGCCCTGAGGATGGTCTCTCTACTGCAGTTCACACTCTTCAGCCTAATAAGCACTGGTTTGGCTTCATTTTTTCCCTTTAGACTTCAGTGGCTTTCCCAAGCTCACCTAAAAATGCATAAAGCAACTGGAAGCTCCTACTTTTGTTTTTTGAGTCCTCTCCTTAATCAGCACAAGGACTTGCCTCTACATTGGACTTTTCTGATGGTGTTTCCTCTCTCATCGGAGGAGAGGGCTTGGAAAGTAAGAAGGTTCTGTGGGTAAATTCTGCTGTTTGGTGCCGTGAAAGAGTAACTAACCAGAATGCAGTAAGTGGGTGTCTTGATGCAGATGTAGAGAGAAGAGCTATCTTGGAGCTCTTTGCACAGGCCTAAGAGTAAGCAGCAATCTGCTGTATCCAAGTACTGCAGAAATGATTTCAGTTTTTCCCAAGAACAGTGATAGTTATTCTCTTTTGATCTTTAAGAAGTGTGAAGCCTGTTGTAGCTAATGAGTTCTGGATACAGCCTCAGGAAATGGCTCATGTGCTGATTGCTGGGAGCTGGGACAGTGGAGTGACCCTTGCACTGGGGTATGTTTGTTTTTATGCTTTGTGTTTGGAGTCAGCTGTACTTGGACATGGACTTGATGGAACTTTAGCCTGATCCATGATGCCAATTCTTACCTACTGCTGTTATTAATGTTTTTGTGTTCATTTTTTGCTTGCTGCTAATTCAACTTCTTCATCTGAAGATGGGTGTCGTAGCAAGTGCCTCACAGGAGTGTGATGTGTGGCATCTCAAGACATCTTAAGACATCCCGAAGGACATGTTCTAACATGCAGGAGGACCCCGTGTGTCCTACTGACTTGTGGCTGGTGTCATGCAAACTGGTTGCTGAAACCATAGAGAAAGCTGTGATGAAATTTGGTGTTTGGAAGAGACCTGAACAGTGTTAGTGTTTGGCTATTTCGGAAATAGGAATTGACAGGTAAATGCTTTTATCCTTATGAAGAAATTTTGAAATCTAATGAAGAAAGGTGCTGCCAGTGATGCAAGGGCTCTGCCAACATGCTACACGGGGATTTTACCTTTTTTTTTCTTACTGTAAATTATTTTTAAAAGTATGCTATAATACATGGTAAAACCTTTTTAAATGATTGTCATATTTTAAAATTACAAATAGAAGAGTTTTTTTCTTTTAAGCCATTGAAGTGGTCTAGCAAACAGAGCTGGAAGCAGTTTGGGGAAGTTCTCAGTTGTGATGGGGACACAGCTCACATAAAATTACATTCCTTGGATGATTTTTTTGAACAGATAGGATGTTTACATCTACATTTTGTTTTTCAGTTGCTGAGCTTTAGCAAGCAAGAGATTAAGTTCTTGTTTGGTGTGATGAGGTACAAAGATACAGCTGATCTGTCTTTACTTGGAAGAAGGAATGGAGCTAATGGACATCTTTAAGACATACACAGTTTTAAATATTCTGACCCCTATGTGTAGTATTTTCTACACACAGCATTTCATATTTCTGGTAGAGGAGCCAGTATTGGTGCCCAAATGCTGGAGTATATAGGAATAATGAGGAATAGAAACTGAGCAGGCCGTGAGAGCTTGTGCAGGACGTGCAGAGCAGAGATCCTTAGTGAATTCCTGGAGTAAGGGAGCGAAGGGCAGTGTGTGCTGAGGTGCACTAGAGGGAGCCAGGAGGAAGAGGAGGGGGAAACCTGCTGAAGACCCATGTCTGTGTTTAAAAACGTAGTATACAGAGCATCACTTTAAATCCCACCGCTTACTGTAGCCAACTACTGTGCGTAGAAGAGCGGGCTAGGTGAAGATGCAGCAGATTTTACGGGGCCCTAGTGCGGTTGGCCCCGTTGCCGTTCCAATGGAGCTGAGCAAAATGAAGTCCTGGAAGCTTGTAAAATAATATTCAAACATGACATTACTGTAAAAACCTCTCCTCGTTTATGAGATCTTTAAAAATGTTACTGGAAACACTTTTTATAGTACTTCGTCGTAAAGCTAAATGCCTTGAGTTGAAGCATAACGGCTTTACAAGGGAGATAATCAAAGTAAACTGTTTTAATTCCCTCCACATACCTCCCTGATAAACTCTAATATTGATATCTTGGAATTGGTGAAAGCAGGAAGAATCCCTACATGTGGATGTTCTTTTTACTTATGTATTTTTTGAAGCACAGGGTCTCTTTAGTGTTCTGAAATTTCTCCTCTTGATCCCCAGCATTACACAACCAAACCTGCCACTGGATTGCGCTGAATTGATGCCCCTCAGGGCTCAGGGATGCTGGCAGCAGCCTTGGAGGTCGGCAGCCTGCAGGCAGCTGATTAAATGAACATAATTAACATACATGTTTATTACCTGCCGCTGTAATTTACTACTACCACCCTCAATGTTGGAGCTGTGCAGTTTCTCTCATCCATTGCAGTGAATAAAGAGAAATGGTAGGAATAATGGGCTGAATAATGGGCTGATTTTTTATTTTATTTTATTTTATTTTATTTTATTTTATTTTATTTTATTTTATTTTATTTTATTTTATTTTATTT
>JAUBOD010000939.1:1395881-1406098 GCA_032353885.1 Nothura maculosa
CTGATAGTTGAACTTCGGGCATTGGAGCCCACGGCTGTTGGCTATTCCAGGCCTGACACTTTTCCCTTCCTGGTTTTTGTAATCTGCTCCAAAGAGGAGTAACAAGAAGGGCTAAATCTGCACTGCAGGAGACCCATTTATGTCCATCTTTGACAGGCCTGGGGCAGAGCAATGGAATACGGCACCTTTAAGTCTGAAATTGATATAAGTGAGGGCTTTTTATTGATGTAGGTTGTGTCTAAGGAGAAGGATAGAAGAAAACTTAGAGGCAGAGGTTGAGATGTATTAAGTCAAGTAGATAGAAACTTAAGGAAAGCTGCTCAAGTTTGGGCCTCTTGTTAAAGCGTCTCTGTGATGTCCTGGGGGACTTCTCCAGACCTGTTTGTGCAAAGTTTCTATTTCTGAAACAAAATATCTGCCTTGTGTGTTTTGCTGTAACGCACACCAGCACCATTGCAGGAAAGGCAGCTTGGCCTTTGAGTATGGAAAAAAATCATGTAACTATGGAAATAAAAAGGCAACCTTCTGCGAAAGCAGCAGATTAGCCCTCTTTTTAGCCTTGCATATTGCCCTTTAAAATCTCTCCGTAGGAAAACGGGATGTTTTACAAGAATAGAAGAAAAATTCAGACCCATAGGATCACTTTGTAATCCCTTAATATAACAGCTATGTATTATTGAACTGTCTTGTATAATTGGAATATAGAGAAAAATGTAGTAGTTTAGGCTGCATTCTTTAATAATGATATATTTTTTTCCAAGCCTGATAAACTATTATCCCAAGATTGTTCTTCTGCACTTCAGCCCTCCTGTAGACATCAGTTTAAAAAAACATAAAAAGCCTAAAACTAAAATTGTCTTCCCTGGCAAAGCAAGTTAATTGTTAACCTAACAATTAACAAGATCAAAATGTTTTATAACAGAGGAATAATAAAATATTCCAATAAGGGCAGAGTGGCACTAGAGTAGCATCTTTGTGATGTAGACTGGACCTTTGCAACCTGATGGTCTGTTCTTCTAATTTGTATTGGGCTGCAGATAGGAGAGAAAAGTGTTGACCTTTTACTGGGAAGAAATTCTTCATATGACCGGGAGAAGGGGAGGAAGAGGCTTGGGAAGCTCCTTGCCCATTGCAGAGGAGCTGGAATCATTTGGCCCTGAGCATTTTCAGCCGTGTTTAGCACCAAAAGGGAAAGGGGATGGGAGATCAGAACAATAACACACATTTTCAAATCGCAGAGAATGACAAAGCCCTCAAGCACAAAGTATTTTTAAATACCAAGAGGTGCAATTTCCTGTCTCGCATTGATTGCGGCTTAAGTGACCTTTTCCTACAGCACATGCTGCCCTAGCACCTAAAATGTCTTAGAGCTGACGGGGTGCCAGGGGCCTGGCTGTGGACATGCAACAGAAACAGCCTCCTGCTGTAGAGATCAACTACTTGATCCAAATGGGTGGGAGTTTAACCTCTCTGCATGCGCTCTCAGGTGCTAAGCTTCCTCACACACCGTGGTCATCTAAAGCTTCTTTCTGCTGTGATCCTGTTAAGTCAGTAATGGTGAGATCTGTGAGGGAACCAGGCTTGGGACCGAGTATCTTCAGCTCACTGAGTGTCCAGCCAACTGTTGACCTTGCTGCAAAGCATGGAAGGAGATAAGAATGGAGACCAATCTCCCAGTTCAGCAGCAGAGGAGGCTGAGCGTGACTGAGAAGAGCTTGGCCCCTTCCTCCCTACATTCCCCCTCCATGAACTTATACACATTGATCAGATCCCCTCTCAGCCTTCTCTTCTCTAAGCTGAACAGGCCCAACTCAGCCTCTCCCCATACGAGAGATGCTCCAGTCCCTTAATCACCTTTGTTGCCCTCCCCTGGACCCTCTCTAGAAGCTCCACGTCCTTCTTATACTGGGGAACCCAGAACTGCACACAGTGCTCCAGGTATCGGTGGCTGGAGGTCAACTTGTGTCCTGTCTTCTTGGTCACTCTTTCTGTGGCTTTAGTTGTCAGAAGTTCCACATATTCCCCTTCTGACTGTTGGACATGATGTGAGCTGTTGTATTTAGGATTCTGTGGAGATGAGTAATCCCCCCTCCCCTGTTCCTCTCACAGACTCCTCCAAAATATAACGGAATAAATTCCATCCTGATGCCATATACCTAGAGGGGAACAGCCTAGTAAATCAGAAAGAAGTCTGTGCTTGCATGGGAGCATGAGAGGAATGGCTGAAAAATCCAAATGCTTGGATTTTTCCTGCGACCTTTTCCATAGCTCCATAACTGTTAGAGTAGTGGCAGCTGCAGCACTTTTTCTCTGCTCCTGGCACTATTATCCTTGAGTCTGAGCACTTTGGATGTCAAGTGAACTGCAGCAGGGAAGTCATAAGAGTCTGGGTAGTTTCTGTCTTCTCTTTTTGTCCCTCAAGTCCCACATGGGGGATTGTTCGTGGAAGGGTCTTGCTGAGGTTTGGTTTGGTTGGTGCTTTTTGCAGGTTTTCCTGAAGAGCATCAGGAGCTGCCTGGCTTCTTAGGAGAAGTTGTTCTAGAGGTACCTCTCTGATGTCTCCTATTTTCCATGTGCCTTAGGGAACATACGTGCTTTTCTATTGACTTTGAGATGAAAGGCATTTATCCTCCGGGTCCTGAGCAAGTTTCCATCCCAAAAACAGCACTCAGGTACTTTTTGGAGGGCTATTATTCTAAATTTGCAATAATGTTAAATAGAAATTATGTCAAAGTGGAGGCTAGAAGTGGTTGTTAATTCAAGAATTTGTGTTCGGAGTTATAATTTCTTTACAGATAGATTTATGGGATAGAGATAACGAGAGACCCTTAGATATTGAGGAATTGCTTTTGGTGGAGGGTTGAATGATGGATCATAGACTATCCCAGAGAACAGAAAGCAGGAATAAGTTAAACATGAAATTTAGAATATGTGCACAGGAGGCAATGAGAAGGAGGACATGAGATGGCAAGATTATGTATTTTCCTCCTCCAGCAATATATGTTTTGTCCTCCTCTTCAAGAAGTAAACCTAAACCTGAGGCTTGTAGACATCTACATATTGGAAAGGACTATTTATATTTAAAAGGAAAACAAGGGTAAATTCTTAAATTGTCTTTGACAAAGATTTTCACACTCTGCAAAGCAGAATGAGTGAAAAGCCAAAGATGCTTGTTTTTTTTCTTTGGATAAGCAAATAATTGTGCAGTTCCTATGAAGATTTAGAGGTTTAGTTCACAAAAATGTCACCCATGGTGTTAATTCCATCTGTACTCTGTGGAATAACATTTGAGGTTAAAAATAAGGCTCTTCTTTGTAACTACATGAAGGAGCAAAAGGACTTCTACTGTATTTGAAGTAATCACATAATCATATTGATTTACATGCCACTCATGTTGGCCTAGGTAAGCCAGCATAAAACAGCAAAACAGATACCAGCAGGTTGGGGGAAATTCCACCTTTATCCACTTTACCTGTATGTGCAAAGTGAATGCTTGGATCTCCCCAGTCGATGTAATGTAAAGGTGAATTTTCTAGTTTTATATTAATGTGAATAAAATCCAGAAGTTAGATCACTATAAAAATGTTGGGAGGTCAACACCAGTCCAGAGATGTCTCTCCTGAAGGCTCTGGAGTTGCTTTATGTAGATTGGGGTGGTGACTGGAGTGGGTGACAGAGCCCTGGCACAGGCTGCCCAGGGAGGCTGTGGAGTCTCCTTCTCTGGAGATCTCCCAAACCCGCCTGGATGCCGCCCTGTGCCCTGTGCTCTGGGTGTCCCTGCTGGAGCAGGGGGTTGGACTGGATGATACATAGAGGTCCCTTCCAACCAGTCTGTGATTCTGTGCATTTTTCCTTTCATTTTTTAGGAGAGCTGATGAAGTTAGTGATCTGAGTTTGGACTCAGATCATGCCTAGTTAGCTTTCTCTAGTGACTCTTGAGCTTTCCGTGTGTGTCTTACTGGGCTTCTTTTATTTTTCCTCTCCTTTATGTTTTCTATTCAGCTAGCCCAGCACTCCTTCAGGACAGTGTGTGCACTGCAGATAGGAAACGCTGTCCTTCCTTCCCAAGCTTACATCACCTGGCCTACCAATTTCCTGTCCTTCTCGGCTTTGCTTTCCAAACTCTTCCTTTGCTTTCTTCCCACTCCCCACCAAAAAGACCCCTCAGCCAACCCTATATATGCACTAGCTGAAGGTCATGCCCAATACATCTTGTCTCTGAGAGCACCATGCCCCCATTGCCCAATGTTAGAGCACTTTCACACCAGCAAGAAATATTTAAGACCTGGCACAAAGGAGCATTAATTATTAGTATTTATTATTTGTGTATATGTATTTATTTGATTTAGAACAATATCTACATATATTTATATAAAATGGAATGAATCTAGGAAGAGAGAGGGAGACAGAGCTGTAGCCTGTGGTTGATTCCCTCTGAATGAGGGACATTGTAGTTCAAACCTAGCTCCACTGACTGCCACAAACACAGAGCTGTGCCCTGTTTATACACATTTCTCTCTTATTTTTCTATTGTAAGCTTTCATAAGGCATTTCCTGATCTGTATTCTAGGCTAGGCACCTAAAACATTGCATGGAATTAAAATAAATTAGGTGGGAGGAGAAGATGAATGACTTATTTTAGCTTGTTTGGTGGCAGCTGTTGGGTTTTACTGAAAGCACTTTGGGTTGTTTAATAATTTCCCCGCCTGCGGCTTCAGTGCCTTGGAGCTCGGTAGAGCCAGTCCTTGCTGAAGATGCTGGTGCAGAGCATGGGTGGAACAGGGAAAGGAAATGCCAAGTGGGCAGGTTCCTGGGATGTATTTGGGTTATCCATGAAGACGCTGGGATAATCGGCCCGCAAGCAGGACGTGGAGGTCCTGCGGCCTCCACCACTGGCAGCCGGGGTCGGCCTGGCCAGGATCCCACGTGGGCCTTGTGTCGAGGTCAGGGTCTCAGGGGCTTCCACCAGCAGAGCTTGGTAGGGCCCTTCTGGCTCTGCTCCATGCTCCCTCACTGTGGGAATGGCCACGGCTGGGCACAGCTTTGTGCTTGTGGAGGCCCTGCCACATACCCTGTGAGTGCTGCAGCCTCCATATGGAACTGCCTATAGTTCTTCCATAGGGAACTGTCTAGCAATAGAGGCAGTCACCATAGGCCCAGTTAGCAGCTTTGCTTTCGAACTACTTGTCTTTGAAAACAAATAAAGCCTGTTTCGGAAAACCCAAAAGCCAACACGTTGTGTGTCGGTCCACAGGCCTCAGAAGAGGTGTCGAAGTCCCTGCAGGCCATGAAGGAGATCCTGTGTGGAACCAGCGACAAGGAGCCCCCCACGGAGCTCGTGGCCCAGCTGGCGCAGGAGCTCTACAACAGCGGCCTCCTCGTGACGCTCATCGCCAACCTGCAGCTCATAGATTTCGAGGTGGGTCAGTGTGCACCAGCCTCTCACCTCCTCGCTCCCAGTGCTGCCACTTATGGAGAGCTGTGTTTTTATGAGGCCTAAATGAGCCCATTTTAATGCCTTAAACCCACAGTCTCGCTGTTCTTCGCGCGCTGAAGAAAGGCTGTTGTAGATGGATGCAGGGCACTGAGAGATGCGCTTCTGTACTGCACCCCCTTAACTTTCTTGATTAATTAAAAATAAATAAACCAAGAAAAAAAAACCATTGCCTTGTGAACCAAATCACAGTGCTGCCAATCCTGTCCATGACTCTGTGATAAATCACTGCAGTGATTAACCTCTTAATAAATCATTGATAAATTCTGATAAATCACTGCAGTGATTGACCTCTTACAGGAACAGGGCAGCCACCGTCTCTGAATGATTGGGATTAACTCAGAAGGGGCTCAGAGACACGGAATGAAAATGATCAGAATCTGGAAAAAATCTCATATGGGTGGGGAAAATACTGAAAGATTGGAAAGATTTAGCTGATGGGAAAGGAATTGAAAAGGGTGCTCAAAAACTCTGGTTTCTGTTCTGTGGAATTGATGGGAAATGTCAGGGAAAGTTGGATTACCCCCATTTGATTCTTAGCATAAAAGATGAAAGGAGTTTAGCATTTTTGCCAATCTTGATGGCAAAATAATATGAATAATATGAATAAAAATGTATTTAATTTGGCTGTGGAAGTCACTGACCATTTTGTTGTTCAAGCCAAGAACTTAGCAGGATTAAAAGAACTGGACTTGCAGATGAATATGGAGAAGCAGCAGTAGAAGAGAGGCCCGATATTTAAGGCAAATACAAACCCTTTCACCTGACCTTTAATGGTAGGAACTGGGGAGAAACGTGGTCATTTTATGGGACGCTGTAGTTGTCCCTGCAGCCTGAGGCCAGCTGGGCTGCAGCCTCGAGGTCCTGCTTGTAGGGATCCAGGGAATTTGCAAAATTCCCGGCTGTGATAAAGTGGCCAGAGTGCCTGGACGCATCTGAGCCCCCAGGAATCCTGAGCTGCCAGAGGGCAGGGTGGCTGCTCTGCTCGGAAAAGCCGATTCCCGGAGCAGCGGGATGAGGCCACAGAGCCTTTCCAGGGAGCTGCTTCCATGTGAAGGCTTCTCCCCTCAGGAAGGCCACCGACTGTTGCTCGGCTGCTCTTTCCACTTGGAAAATGGACCAAAGGAAGGAACAATGGGCGGTTGGTTTGGGTTTGGGCCGCACTCTGACACTAACCAGTCAAGCACTGGCAGTCCTGGCAGTGCCACTTCAAGGCACTGCTGCATTTAAAAACTTAATTTCTAGAAGTTGTCACTGGAGTTTTCACAAATGACAACTTTTCCCTTCTTCAGGTCTTATTTTCAAGAGTGATTTTGTTGCTTTTGTTTTTAGTGATGGATTTTCATCCATTTTTTTTTTTTTAAATGATGGAATCTCTTCAGAGCCCTGAATTTGCTGTCTCCCTGCTCCCCTCCTGCAGTTGTTAGATGTCTTTATGCAAAATAAGACTCCAGTAACTTAAGATTTTTTAAGTGGAGAGGGAAGAAGATTGAAGAAGAGAAGCAATTGTTAGCAAGTGTTTCCTAGCAGAGAACTGCCTGACAGTTTATATTGCTTTCTTTTTCAAACATAAATTTCTGTACCCATCTATGGAACCCACAGTCTTCAAATGCAAACTCTGAGGGAAATAGCAAGACTCTTATTAGAACTGTTAGGTGAATAACAGTAATTCAGCGATGTAATGTAAACATGATTCTAATAACATAGCGCATAGAAACATAATAACTAGTAACACTTTTGATTCTAATAACTTTTATTACAAAATAGAATTTTTTCTGAGATAAAGCCTTTCAGTTGTTTAGCAAAACTTCTAACTTTTACAGATACTTTTTGGAATCAGTAAAATGAAATGTTATTGGAAAACTGCCTAGTAAGAGCAGATGTTGCTCTGTCTTCATATTTCCATTTTTTTGTTATATGAAGTTTTATGCTTGTGTTTATTATATTAATTTGTTGTTCTGAAATGCCACTTAGGTGTCCTTGTTCATCATTGCCTTTCAACACGCAAGGTTGTTTCTTGTGACCAGTATGTAATGGTAGAAAGCAGAATTTGAAAATATGTGAAAAGCTGCATTCTGAAGGAAATTATATTCATGTAATTACCTGCTTCTTGTCCTGTCTTGGCTCCTTTTCTCCTGCCCTTCACCCTCCAGAACGTTACTGCACCAGGTGGCTACTTAGACCCCAGTTTTGCCCAGGAGAACTTGTGCCAAAGACCTCATGGGACTTGGTGGCTTGGAAAGAGACGAGATTAATACCTCACTGAGGAGATAAATCAGATGCTCAAGCTCAAGCCCTGTTTCATCTGCCAACACACCTGGCTGGGGGTGGCAGCGTGTGTGGGGAGGGCTCTTGGGTCCTTCCGTGTCCCTATGGCGCATCCATAGGAAACAAAACTGAAGTTGGGTTTGGGCAGAAGCCCTTGACCCCGATGAGATCCGAGTGGGGGAAATTCAAAATGTGAAATGCATGGGTGGACTTGGAAGAGGTCATTGAGGAAAGCAGCTCTACAGAAATAGGGTTAAAAAAATGTGTTCCAGCATGCAGACTTCCATGTTCCTAAGCTGTGCAGCCAGGAAGAGGTGGTAAATGTTAAAAATATCCCCTTGCCTTGCAGGAAATATGAGCTATGTTATGGATGTCTTGCAGGTTGTTCTTTTATAGAGAAATGGTGGCATCCTTTGAGCTCCTGTCTGGCTGTTTTCTTCTTTCTCTGCACACAGCCCTTCCATCTCATGCTCCAGTTATCATGGATTTCATTATAAGGTGAACTTGAAGTGCAGAGTCCAAGTGGGAAGCGCTGCAAAAATATTCCAACAGGTTTTATAGGTATCTGGTGCTGAGGGAAGCCAGGCTTGGTTCCCTACCTGCCTCTGCTCCCTAGAGAAGAACCCAGAGAGACCAACAGCTTCGGTTTAGAAAATACTCAACTATTGGACATAATGCCTCGGTGCTCCTAATGTTAAAGGATAATAAAAACGTTGGCTTACCAGGGAAAATCACTTAAATCTTGGCCATTTTTGCCTCTGCTTTTCAACAGCTCTTCTATTTTTTGGGACTTTTTTTTTGGTTTCTCATCTTGGAGTAACTGCTGCGGCCGCTGGGGATCACAAGATTCCAGACATACATTCGGGGTGCTGTAAAGTTGGGACGTTTGTAGAAAGAAATGTCTTAATTAAGAGAATATCCAGAGGTCACAAGTGCTGCAGACAAAGGCAGATGGACTGGCCAGGTCTGACCTGATCCTCCTTTTTAATTCCCTTAGTCCCTGAATCTCCAGGCCAGCTGGGCTGGAGCGACTAACAAAGCGGAATATGTTGTGCTTCTCAGGAGGGATTGATTTGTAGAGGTGAAACTAGGGAATTTCCCTCTGTGTGAAACTATGTGCTCCTTGGCTGGAAACATCCAGCAGTTCCTTAGCCAAGGGGTGTTTGTCCTCTCAAGACAGATCAAGGAGCGTGGATGGATTGTGACCAACCTCCTGCTTTAGGTGGCCCTGGGCCCTGCTCTTGTCCCAGGGCCTTGGTTGTCTCTCCCCTCCAGCCCTTTCTCAGCCTCAGTGTCTCTCCTATGGCTGAGAGGAGGAAAAGGACTTAAAATGCACGAGGTACCAGCAAACCCTGCAGCTGGACAGAGCGTAATTGGGAAGGTCCTTCCAGAAAGTTGTCCGCCTGGGGAAGTTTGGAAGTTTACTGCTGTGGAACATGGTGGGCAGGGGCACCTTGGTTCCTCTGGCTACAGGAGAAGCCAAGAATGGAGTTAGGGATCCTTCCCACCTTAGCTGTGACCCAAGGACAAGCACTGTGTACATGGCATGGCCCTTCCATCAGTTAGGCTGATTTTATTCTTTGTGGTAAAAAGGATGTGTGTGGTCATGGAATGAGTCTATGTATCAAGCTAGGGTCACTGTCAAGTTTAACCTCCATTTCCTTTTGGAAAATAAGATCACATTTGTTTTGATGACATGAGAATGATGAAAAGCTTTAGTTTTGTAGAGCTGCACTGTGCTTCTCTGTACTTGGTGCTGGCTTGACTGCTGAATTTTGAAAGCTATAGGAGCACGTGCACCCTGCAAACGCACATTTGGGACTACGGAAGACCCTGAAAAGAGAGACAGACTTGGTGCAATTGGAATTTCATTTTCCCTTTAAATAGCAATTATTCTAAATGATCATTTGTTCATGCTTTTACAGTTGAAAATATATTTTGCTTCTTTGACAGGGCAAAAAGGATGTTTCCCAGATATTTAACAACATCTTGAGAAGACAAATTGGCACCCGCAGCCCCACTGTGGAGTATATTAGTGCCCATCCACATATCCTGTTCATGCTCCTGAAAGGGTGAGTGCCTTGGGTTGGCTTTCATGCCCATTAGAAACATCACCTGGAAGGTGTTGGCATTGCACATGGTCTGCATTTTTCCCTTGGAGTTTAACAAAAATAGATAGGATTTCAGCCTTTGTTCTAGGTTTTTGTTTTTCTTCTACTGACTTGCTTTTTACTTAAATGCGTATGCCTAAATGACTGAATTATTTCATTTGGCCATTATTTCTTCACTGTAGCTCATGTTGGAATAATTATGTGCTGTATGAACATAATTATGTGCTGCAGAACATCTGCCCTATGAGCAAAGGTTGAGGGAGCTGCGCCTGTTCAGCCTGGAGAAGAGAAGGCTGAGGGGGAACCTGATCAGTGTCTATAAATACCTCAAGGGAGGCAGTGAG
>JAUBOD010000939.1:1415929-1426500 GCA_032353885.1 Nothura maculosa
TGTGCCAGGGCTCTGGCACCCTCACAGGGAAGAAGTTCTTCCTCACATGGAGATGGAACTGCCTGTGTTGCAACTTACACCCATCGGCCCTTGTCCTGTCATGAATCCTCAGCAAAGCACCAGGCCAGTTCTGTGGAACAAGCCCCATCCCTGTTTTTTCCTTAGTCTAATTTTGTACTTTGCTTCGTAGGGCAGTTTAAAAGCAACTTAGGAGCGACACGATAGTGTCTCTTTGGGGACTGCTGCTGAGTCTAACGTGACCATGTTGTAGATCACATTGCTGCATGAGCAGGAAGGTTGGACTAGATGATCTCTAGAGGTCCCTTCCAACCGTGAAGATTCTGTGATGTCCATTCATGTAACATCTGAGTGTTGTTGGGACAAGCTGCTCTGCTCTTGCTCCGGCCCATGGGGTTGCACGTGGTCCTTCCTTGGGGTACTCGTCCCTGGGGTGTTTGGAAGACGAGCGTTACTAGGCTCTAAGTCATGACGTGGGAACTAATCCGGATGTGGGGCGGTGTATATACATAACTAGATATATATTATTTTTAAGTAGTGATACTGAAATCACTAACGTGTGATTGGACTAACATAAAAATACGCTGATTTTTTTTTTAATATTCTGGAAAAAAAAGTGGAGGGCTGTTAAATTTTGGGTTTTTTGCGCTTGCCCCTGAAGCTGCTGGGTGAATTGATCCTGGACCGGCACAACTTCGCCATCATGACCAAATACATCAGCAAGCCAGAGAATCTGAAGCTGATGATGAACCTGCTGCGGGACAAAAGCCCCAACATTCAGTTTGAGGCGTTCCACGTGTTCAAGGTGAGCAGGGAGGAGTCCTCGGGGCTGCTCTTCCCCTACAGGAGGGTCTTTCCTTCCAGCCGATGGGATTTCAGAGCACCCCAGCCCTTTGTGTGGATAAGGATTTAGTGGGAAAGGGAGCAGTGGGGACACTGGGCAGCAGCAATCACAGTTTGCTTTGAACCCCATTATATATTGGGTATGAGTTTAATCCTTCCATCCTGTTGCAATGTTTGTTAATGCAGCTGGAAGCAGCACATGCAGCCATAGCCCTTTTTCATTATGTTTAATGCTGATGGGGAGAAAAAAATACTTCTTTCTTTTCCTCCTATCAAAAACATTTGGGAGCACCTGGGAGGGCAGTTTGCCCCCTGCCTTTGAGCCTCTCCTCAGTTTTAACTGGTACCTGCATTTTTGAACCCCGGCCTAACTATTTGGGTGAAATTACAGCCCCCCTCTAATCACAGCAGCTGGAAACCAGCGCTGTGCTGCTCAGACGCTGCTGCTGGCTGCTCTGAGATGCCAGGGGCTTTGGGTGTAAATTACCTGACCTGGAGGTTTCACCGGTTAGACAGGCTTGAAATAGGACAGTGTGTCTGAGACGTGTCCGAAATCCAGCTTCCTGGTGTCCCCAAGGGCTGGTGACTCTCAGGTCCCCGAGGCAGCTCCTCATGGCTGGACACACGGAGCTGGAGAGGGCAGAGTCAGCCCCGTGGCTCCAAAATACCTGGTGGGAAGGTGGGGCGTTCCAAACGGCAGCAGCAGCTCAAGCTCCGGGACCCCTAACGCGCCCAGGCTGCTCCGGGCGGGAAGCTGGAGATCCAGGGAGGTCCCACTCACACGCGGAGCCTCCTTCCCTGGTCCCCGAGGGGCCTGACCTGCCGCTGAAGCGACGGCTCGCGGGCTCGGGGGGCAGGTTTTGAAGTTGTCCAATTTCATCCAGCTCACGTGGAGCTGATTTTATTCCAGTCCTTTGAAGATACAAAGTCAGAGGCTGCAGAAACAGCTATTTTTAGAGCTGGAATTTTAATACGAGCCCTCTCCTTAGTTTGGGGCTCCCCGTGGCTGAATTAAATGCTGCAGAACACAGAGTCCTGCGTAACAAACCAGAGCAAAAACTGTGAGATTTTTGTTTCCCCTTGTTTTTTCCCTGTGACATTAAACTTTGTTTTAGTGCAAATGCCCCAGCTCATGGACACTTGACTCTCTCCGTGGCTTTCCCAGTCTCTTTACAGCAGTGCAGAGCTGGAATTAGCGGGATCCTCTTCAAACCTGGTGCAGCCTCCGCGGTGCTCTGCAGCGTGGGGCTTGCAGCCGGCCTTCGTGTTCCCAGTCCATCCCTGGTGCCATTGGGAGGTTTCCCAATCCGGTCTTGTGGGTCTCCGGTGCCACTGAGCAGCTGGGATGGCCTGTGGTTGATAGGGGCAGAGGTGATTCCAGAACATGTAGCCATGCCCTTGTGTTCTTTGGAATGCGCCCCGGGACGCAGAGCCACACACGGCTGTTCCGCCCCAAAGTGAAGCCAGCGCTGCCCCCTGGAAAAGGGAAAACAGGGGAAAGCGACGGCCTCCTACTGTGTTCCGACTCCCACAACTACTCTTACTTCATTTTCTCCCATTTTCACAACATATATGTTAGGTTTTTGTGGCCAGCCCGAACAAAACGCAGCCTATCGTGGAGATCCTGCTGAAGAACCAGCCCAAGCTCATCGAGTTCCTGAGCAACTTCCAGAAGGAGAGGACAGATGACGAGCAGTTCACGGACGAGAAGAACTACCTGATAAAGCAGATCCGGGACCTGAAGAAGCCGACGGCGTGAGGCTGCCCGGGCCTCCCCTGGCCCTGCTGTGCCCTGCGTGTCCCCGGCCACGGCGGCGCTTGGGGGGCGCAGCGCGTGCCCCCTTCCTTGGGGCTTTGGGCCTGGGCAGAGGGAGCTGAGCCCCCAACTAAAAAAGAAGTGGCTAGAATAATAATATATGATTTTTAATCGTGGCTGTTTATGGCAGTGTAGCACCTCTCTGTATTAGGAGCCGCCCTGAGGCGTTTTCCTTTCTGCTCCAGGAGGGTGAATCTATTTTTGCTTCAGTTTTATCGGGTGCTGGAGAGGGCCCAGAGCAGCCCCTGGGAGCACCGAGCCCCTTTCTCTCCACCTCAGCTTTCCCTTGGGAATGCGGAGCCCCTTTCCCTTCACTTTGGGTTTCCTTGACTGTGAAAGAGCACGTCCAGCTCTGGAGTTAGCTGCACTTACAGACCAGGGACATCAGGCTGCACTGCGGGACATCACAAAGCACTAGAGGTCACATTTTCACTCTTTTTGCCTTCTTTCCCCTTCAAGTTGTCTTTTCCCTACACAGAGGTTTTCTGCTTGGCCTGTGCCAGGGAAGCGGCTGCGGACGCGGCTCCGTGGGGCCATTCCCTGCCTTGTGCCGGAGCGCGGATGCTCCCGGCCCTGCTCCCGGGCAAGGGGCTCCCGTAGCCCCCCTGGCTCCTTTGCACGTGAATTCGGGTTCTGTGATGAGGATTTAGGAGGAAAAATGGTCAAGTTTAAGCTGAAGCCCTGTGCTCCCAGCTGGGTTTCCCTTGGGAGGCTGAAGAGCTTTTTGGGGGATCCTTTGTTTTCTCAGAGGAAATGAAATGAAATCAGTGTGAGGCTTTGGTAGGAAGGGAGTCTGAAAGCAGGGAAGTGTCTTGGATCTGTTTTCCCAAAAGCCCAACTTCTCCTGTGTGTTACAAGTTACCTGGTGGAAAGTAGCGCTCCTGCTTTGAGGGAAAAGGGGAAAGGAAGGGAGCTGCAAGGCAGGAGAAAACTTTTTTCCTCGTCAAACCTTTGTATATTAGGGCAGCTGCTACTTTAATTTATGTGCTTCAGAAATGGGATGAAATGGAGCAAAGCGGGGACTCCATATGTTCACATGTCAGATATATACAAAAAAATGTACATTGTAGTTGCCTGGAATTTAAATATATATATATATATTTACAAGCTATTAAAAGGCATGATTATTGACCACTCTTGATTTCCATCTCTTCTCTTTTTATCTCCCCTCGAGTTTTTGTCCAACCTTTAAGGCCCGGCAGCACTAACTCTGTCTGCGATCCGACCCCTGGATCTTATGGAAAATGTCTCCATCCCCAAGCATTAGCGGGATGGAAATCCAGCTGCAAGGGGCAGCCTGGCCCGGAGGCAGCTGCCTGCAAGGGGCAGTGCCCGCTGCGCTCCCTGCCCACATTCCCATGTTCCCTACCCACGTTCCTGCAGTTCTGCTCCATCCCGGTGCCCTCTCGGCTCCCGCTGCAGCCGCTGCTCCCGCGGGGGCTTCTTGCTCTTTTCTCTCGGAGCGCTGGGGAGGAGGAGGAGGATCCTGGAGGAAGACAGAGGCGGAGGCGGCAGCCTGGGCTGGATCCCAGGCAGCCTGAGCGGGGTGTGCAGCTCGGCCCGGGCTCTGGCCCCGACCTGTGCTCCTAAACCCACCTTTGACAGGGCAAGGGGCCAGGACTCTTTGAACCATATATACTTGATTTTACATATTCTAATGTTGTCCCAGCCTTGGGAAAGGCTCCCAGCTTTTTCCAGCTCCCTGTTTTTCTCC
The DNA here is from genome assembly GCA_032353885.1 of Nothura maculosa. Taxonomy (NCBI): domain Eukaryota; kingdom Metazoa; phylum Chordata; class Aves; order Tinamiformes; family Tinamidae; genus Nothura; species Nothura maculosa. Next base: position 1,420,321 of record JAUBOD010000939.1, read on the forward strand.
GTTCCCTCATGGGGCTGCTCCAGGTCCAAACCCCCTTTCAGCACCTGCTGCTGCGGATAGGGCAGTGCCTGAAGGTCCTGCAGCCTCCTTACCCCTTCCTCCTCCTCCTCCTCCATCCCCTCCTCCTCCTCCTCCTCACCCCTTCCTCCATCCCTTCCTCCTCCTCCTCTTCCTCCTCGCAGGGTTTGGAGGGGCAGCTGCTTGCAGAGCACCCTGCCCCAGAGCCCGGCTCCCGCTCCAGCCCTTCCTGCCCCCTCCTGCCCTGCTCAGACCAAACAGGCATCCAAGCCAAGGGTCCAAGCATGTCCATAAGGATATCCGAGGTCAGCAGCCCTTGGGAGGCAGCCCCCGCGCCCCGGGAGGCCCTGCAGAGCCCTGCACAGAGCGCACATGGATACTCACGGGCAGCGCCGTTCATTATGGAACTCGCGGGTCGCTGCAAGGCGGCTGCAGGATCAGCAGAACTGGGGGAATCGGCAGCCCAGGGGCCACGGAACTGCTGTAGTTAATGCCTGCAACCACAGGGGCTCTTCTGGCAGGATGGGAAAGACCCACAGCACTTATGGGAATGTCATACACACACACACATAAATATAAAATATATAACTTTACATCTCTTTCTTTTAAATACATTTCTCTTTTTGCATAAGGAACAAAAACGAGCCCTGCAGGCAGGCGTGGGGCCGGGAGCCCAACGCCCCTCAGAGCCCTCCTATGGGCAAAGCTAAAGCTCCCGGAGCGCCAGGAGGAAGCAAAGAAGACACAGCCACGCCGGGAACTGGAGCCCACGGACACGCGCAAGCCTCGGGATGAAGCTACAGACACACGGCGGGACAGAAAAGGGACTGCTAATCTTCCAGCCTTACAAGCAATTCCAAATTTCAGGGTAAAATTTGGATGAACACTTGCTTAAAAAAAAAAAGGAATTCCTAGTTATTCCAGGATTCCTCGAGGAGCTGCTGGAAAGCCGGGGCGCTTCTGAGGAGCTGCCTCCCGTGGCGGCTCCCGCTTGCCCTCTGCTCATGCTGCGCTCCTTGCATGGGACCCCAGGCATTCCCGGAGCTCCAGCGCTCCCAGGTGTGCCGTGCCAGGAGAACCAGGAGCTATTCTGCCAGCCCGCAGCTTGGGAACCCATTTCCTCAAGGTCTAGCCCATGCCCAAGAGGTCCCGTTTTAATATGAGTCTGACCCAGTGGCAGGGACTTTTCAGGCTGTTGTTACTGTTCGTTTTAAGCACATGAACAATGATTAGCCACCCAGGTCCTTGCACAGAGAACACAGGTAACATTTCCCTCCCTGGAGCTCCCAAATTAAAAATTCTATAAAACAGCTCAGACATCATAAATAAGCTTATTCTAAAAACCACTTTCCAAACAATAAATAAAACCCTTCCCTATCTGAAAGTGCAAAGAGGCTGCATTTTAAAAGTACAGAGCGGGCGTGCTGACGTGCTGATTATTCAGTAGTGGCCAAGACACAACTTCTTGTTCTGGTGCTGCTGGTCATCCAGGGATTTTGTTTTCTGGACTCCATCTGAGGAAGAATAAAAGGGGAAAAAAAGGTGAAATTTATTACCTCAATGCTAAGCACAGTGTGAATGCCCACAGGCTGCTGGAGGAATGCTCAGGGGCAGCAGTGTGTGTCTTCTGTCCTGTTTTAGGATCATGCAGCTACCAGAGCAAGGGGAACATGGAAAGGAGGGAAAGCAAGGGGAACGTGGAAAGGAAGGAAAGGCCTGAACTGGAGCTCGGTGCTGAAAGGGCCACGTGGCCTCCTGAAGGGACCAGCACCAGCAAAACGAGCCAGTCAGGCTGCCAAACAAAGTGCCCATCTTTCCCAGGTGGGTGTGAAAATCATTAGCAGAGACAGGGGCAAACAAGGGCTGCTGCTCTGCAGGGATGACAACACACCCGGAGTCTCTCTCACGTTCCTAGGAAAGGACTCAAGGCCTTGAGCAACAACCAGATCCTTGCTGGAAAATAGCTCAGTGCCTGAGTCACAAAGAATAATTATTTAGCTTTTTTTTTCCATGATTTTCTCCACTGGCTGAGAACCCTTGGAAGGGCTGACCCAGATGTCAGTGTTTGGTCTCTTTTGCAGCACTTTGGCCTAACGCTCATTTAAACTGCCCTGCCACGAGGTGACAGCTACCTTGCTACAGGGGGCATGAAGTGAAGGCTCATGTGTGGCCTCAGCTGCCATCAAAACAGCAAAAATAGGGGAAAAAAGAGGGAAAAAAAGTGACTGAAAAGCTCTGGCACAAAATCTACATGATAAGAAGCACTGGAATTTTCCACGAATCATTTAGATGACTTGGCAGAGACCAATTTCCCCTGAAAAACGACACTCCGAAGTACTTCAGATACTTCGGTACTTCATGATATAAAACACGATATGAAACGTGATACAGTAGTCTGGAAGGATCAATGTGCCAAACAACACAATTTGAGAACAGGATTACTAGATTTTGTAGCGAATGCAAGGCCACGCATTGTTAAATTCATGTTTTGGGCTTATCCTTAGTTCATCTACCCAAAAAGTTCCAACAAGTTTTCACACTCGTTTTTATCAAACGCAGAGGAGTTCAGGTTTGTTTAAAATTGAATGTCACTGAAAATGCATTACTGGAAAACACTTACTTTCTCTGGCTGCAGGATCGTGGAATTCAAGGACATTGGTGTGATATGGATTTAGTTGCCACTGTAAGAGAAGAAGAAAATAGTTTATTCGCTCTAACAGACAGAAAGATGTGGGGGGACAGAGAGAATATCCCATTTATTCCCTTGAGAAGGAGAAACAAGCCTGCCTGAACCAAAAAGTGCTGCAGTTTATGGTGAGTGTCCCCAAACGCAGGTGCCCACCTCCCAAACACACTGGTTGCAGGAAGGATCCCCTTTCAGGAGGGACCTCCAAAAGCAGAGCCACCTTCCCCAGCAGCCACTGGGAATGGCAAGGAGAGGATTTCAGGGAACTTCCTTCCACCTTCAGGTGGGACAGAGCTCCTGGAGCAGCACCAAGAAGCTGGAGGGAAACCTGCAAGGAAGGAGCAGCACAGAATGGGCACGTTCTGCTCTCCCCTGTGCAAGCAGCCTCCCCATTCCACTTGCTCTGATTAAGCAGCACGTGGTGGCAGGGGTGACGCTGCGTCGGCTGCTCCTCCCTCTCCTCCTGCTGTTCTAAAACGGCAGGAAATTCAGGCACTTACTGTGAATTTGCTAACGCCCTCAAGTTCATCAAACTTCATGTAGGAGATGTCTGCTTTCTTCTTGCCAGCATCCACATCTCCTGCGTAAATCTGCTTGATTCCAGCCCCTTTGATCAGCGGCACGCACTCGTCGCAGGGACACTTGGTCACGAAGATCATGCTCCTCTCATCTGCCTTTATCTCCTGACACCTACAAAGAGTCAGAAATGAATGGGCAACGTTGGCTCTCGCTAGGTTGGAATGGGGACAACCTGGCATCCCATGAGAGCAAGCAAAGGGAGTAATCCCATGGGAGTGATCCTCTGCTCGCAGCAGCAGCTCACTCCTAGTCAAGTGCACAAGATGACATCTGGTTGGGTTCTACTGTCCATCAGTGGACCCCTCACCACCATCTTTCCACACTCATCCACATTTCATGCTACAGCACAGCCCCAGCAGAGGCTGAGGCTTGTGTTGGGCAGACACCAGGCATCTTGTAGGCGACTCAGACCCTCTATCCCCACCGAAGCTCTGCACTGTAGGCATGGACGAGACTGTGAGCGCTGCCCACACCTCGGCATCGTGCTCCTGCCATGGCATTTTTGTTCATTCTCTTCTGTGGTAACAAATAAACCCATTACCTGAATGTCAGGGCGTTCTGCTCAGCATGGATAATGTATCTGAACTTCCTGATCTCCCGGTCTTTTTGTTTGTCATCCATGTGTGGAAAATCGGCGTATTCGGATCCAGCAGGAAAGGCATTGTAACCACAGCCTACAAAATACATGGCCCCTGTTCCATCACAGCTTCTCTGCAATGCAAGAAGATCATGGCATTTGGAGCTGGTTGAAGTGTGCACTAAATCAAAGTGTTGCTCAGCACATGCACGTTCCATCTAGCACCTGAGCATTTGGAATTCTTCCTAAGTTAGAGCAATTAAAACTCAACTACAGTGTGAAGCTTTTGCACAAAGCCCCAGAGGGGCTGCCTGGACCACAACCAATACACAGCCCTGGGGTCTAGAGGCTTTTCTTTTAGCAACTCCTATTGAAAGCACCAGTGGAAAGTCCTGAGGATTTAGTCATTAAACCTTTCTGCAACCTACAACAAAAAAGAAGGCTGGAATTTGGGGCTGCCTTGTCAGGCTGTGATTGCCCTGTTGCCTCTCCAAAACCCATGTGCACAGAGGAATGAGGAAATATTGGAACTGCTCCTTCACCTTGATGAGGTAACATTGACAGCCAGTAATTTAGTATCAAAGAATAAGAAGTTTACACTTTCTGTAGCACTGTGTGTCCAAGTTTATACACATGCACAGTCAAAGTGAAATAAATGCCAAGGGGAAACCCTGGTATGACCTGGGAGTACAAGAGGGGATGACATTTTCCATACTTACAGATTTTCCTTCTGCCCAAATAATAGCTCCAACTCCAGTTTTATGGTCCTCTGAAACACAAGATGTTTAGCAGTAAGCAAGCAAGCAGCACATCAGGCTCTTGAACTTCACCTACACGGTAGTATAGGACATTAGAGCAGGACCATTCTGGGTGCCTTGGGGGCGAGAGCACGGAAAGACAAGAGCTCCAAAGCCCCCAAGTGCACAGCAAAAGCAAGAGAGCAGCCTGTCAGCCAGAGACCTGGCAAACATTGAGAGGTAATTGATGCACGTGTCACATTGGAAAATGGGGGCCAAATACGTGCTCAAACAGCTTGGCTCATTTGAGACTCCAAAATAGATTTTAACCCCCTCCTATTTACTACTAAAATTAATCTCTGCCAATTGCAAAGTTCTGAATAAATCTGAAGACAGGAAATTGTTTTATTTTATACCTAACCTACACCTAACCTACGTAGTGAAAAAACAAATTCTGTGGACTGTTTCCTATCACCAGTGCAGGAATACTGGAGAAAACAAACAAACAAACAAACCTTTCCCCTGTGCAACCTGAAAGTCTTTTATGCAACTTGGAAACTCCCTGGAGTTACTGATGAGTCTTCACCAGTTAAATAGAGCATATCAATAAATAAATAAATCGGGCTTCCACAGCAAGGAATACTGGAGACAAATCTGTTTCAGTTAACCATCTCATCACCTTTCCTATTACTACCACACACCCTTACTCACAGAGGGTCTATTCCTGCCACGAGCTGACAATTTTATTTACCTTTAATTATGTATTACTCATTGACATGCATTAAACCCAGCACAGAAAGTATGTTATGGCCTCCCCCTTCTGATAGTCTCCCAGATGATAATGTAAAGTATTCGTATGTGACAGCTGTTATTTATTTAATTTCATACAGGAGCAGGACCTTGTCCCAGGACTAAAGTGGAATAAGAATCTGTTCCGACACAGCCCCAAGTCCAGGCTGGGCAACACAGATGTAACCAAGTTTTGTGGCACCTGTCAAACTAGATGGAAAGGAAACGTCACTAAGGAGCATCAGTAGTTTTTAAGCCCTCAAACAGTCATTTTGAGGAGGAGTCACCAACTTACTCCTCCGCTGCACAGACAGAAGTAATCTTCACCCAAAAATATAAAGTTAATCAAAAAACAAATAACACCAACAAAAAAAAACTGCAGGAAAGCCTGTGTGTCAAATCTCCAAAGCCTTTGCAAACAAAAAGAGTAGATCCTCCTCCTGCAGGAATGTTAGTCCATTGCTGTTTTCTGAATGAGCGTATGTAATATCAAATAGGTGGCAATATGTAAAGCAAAAGAAAAATGTCTTGTGAGGGATCAGTAAAAAGGCCATAGAGCAGCTTGAAGAGTGAAAATACTGTTGTTTTCTTTGAGACAGATGATGCATATTTATATGTATAAATACCTTTGGGGAGAATGTAAAGAAATGGGGCCAAACTCTTCTCAGTGGTGGCCAGTGACAGGACAAGGGGCAATGGGTACAAGTTGAAAAATAAGCAGTTCCATCTCCATGTGAGGAGGAACTTCTTCCCTGTGAGGGTGCCAGAGCCCTGGCACAGGCTGCCCAGGGAGG
>JAUBOD010000939.1:1464979-1476830 GCA_032353885.1 Nothura maculosa
TGCAGGACCCTACACTTGTCCTTATTGAACCTCATGAGGTTCCTCTCTGCCCAACTCTCCAGCCTGTCCAGGTCCCTGTGGATGGCAGCACAGCCCTCCGGAGTGTCAGCCATTCTACATAGGTTGGTATCATCTGCAGACTTGCTCAGGGTGCCCTCTGTGCCCTTGTCAAAGTCATTGATGAACAAACTGAAGAGCACTAGGCCCAGTACTGATCCCTGGCTGTATTTAAAATATGTATAGGGCTTGTTCTTTGGTTGGGATATTATGGTAATAGATTAGACTCATTATTAGCTGTAGATGTGCTTGATATTCTGAATAATTCTTCTTTTACACGTGCTTTCTTGAGATGAACAAGAAGAGGTATTGTTAAAATATCTTCAACTTCCCTCCAGGAGGCTGCTGAGTCTGCGTTCAGCCCGTCTTTTCCTTTAATAAATACTATGAACTAGATCTTCATGTACATCAGAAGACTGAATTCTTATTTCTCTCTCAACAAAGAGAAATTGTTTTTCTAACTATTTTCCTTCAAAATGAAATGTGAGTTTATCTTCTGGCTTTTATTCCCCAGTTGCATAGCTATGGCACATCTCCTTCTTGAGTGAACATACAATGCTACTTTCTTGTTGGTATCTCACACTTGTTAGACTCCTTCCTGATTCACCTGTTCCTTTTGAAAATCACCTTTTCTCCAATCATTGGTATAGGACCTGTACCATCTACTTATGAAAATGTGAAAGTTCTTATGTTTTCATGTTACCCAACTGCAACTCATAGGAGATATGGTTCTGCAGGGTTCAGGAACAGGGAAGAGCATGACAAGCACGACAAACAGTTTACAGTAGAATAATGTTTTGCCATTGTATGAAGTAGCAAATATGTAATTCTTCAGTTGTCTTATATCTTAGCCTTTCTGGTCTACTCTGACTTGAGCAATGCTTAGACCAGCATAATTCTGTTTAACTCCCTGTTTAAGGAGAGTTAGATGACTAAGCCTCAAAGAGTAGATCTGCCATATATTCTCCTGTGCACTCTACAATGATAAGGAGTAAGTAAGAAAGAAAGAACTTGAACATAGTCTGGGAAAAAGGGATTTATATAGGAAAAAAAGAAATTATTTTTGTCAAAGAAGTCAAAAAGAAGCCATTGGGTAAAATGCATAAACCCTGCTATGCACAGAGGTGAAATCACACAGAAACAGCTGCACATCAAGAACCTTCACAGTTAAGGTCCCATTCCTGCCTTTTCCCGAGCCCACATTGGGCCATATAGTGACCCAGCTTTAACGAGAAGGGGGTGATAAACAATCCGATCCTGTTTTGCTTCCAGTTTGGCAACCAGGACAACAACCTGAATCTGGCATTAGCAGATGAAGACCCTCTCATACTGATGGTCAGGAATGTTCTGATCAGAACACAAGACCATTAGGCAAAGGAAAAAGAAATTTTCTCCCTACTGCTCATGTTCTAAACTTCATGTGTAAAGAGGCACTTACTACGTATTTCAAACTTGGGTCCCTACTCAGAACTATTTCTGTTCCCTTTTCTTCCTCTACCAGCTGCCTCCAAATAGCTCAAGAGAGGCAAATCCTTTATATGCTGCATTTCCAGCTGCTTCTCAGAAGATGCTCTCCTCTTGCAATTATTTCTGGAAAGTCTGTACTTTTGGGGAAGCCCTAATTTATGTATTTGCAATTTTAATTTTTAAAAATAATCTGACATATTCATATTACTATTTTTATTTCTATCCAACTAGGAAATAAGGCAACTCTTCAAGATACGAAAAAGGAAGAAGGAAGAACACACAACTACACCTTTCCAACCCCATGCTGTCTCTTTAGTAGAACATTCAGGTGCAGCAGATTCTACCAAAACTGTAGGACTAAACTGAGCTGGGGCATATTTGGAAAGGTGTATGAGCATGGAGCTTATTGAAGCAAAGTGAAAGCAGCACTAAGTGTTCTTTAATTGGCCAGTAGTGCAAACATTCTTGTGCAAGGGACACATCTGTGACATCTGTTTTCCTCAAAGGGGAAAAATACAGTATCACTATGTTGATATGACAAATGATGTAACGAGCATACAGGTGTCCCTGCTGGAGCAGGGGATGGGAACGGATGATCTCTAGAGGTCCCTTTAAACCTCAACCATCCTGTGATTCTGTGAGCATGGGTGGTTGGACAAGCCAGCAATATTCTTATCTTATGTCTTTTAAACTGGACCGAGGGGTTAACTAAGCCAAAATGTTTGGCTTGAGAACAGCAGTATCTCCAAGTGACTCCAAGGAGAGAAGATAAGGGAAAGACTCTCCGAAGGCTTAGGAAATGAAATAAATAGATACAATGTCACATTTAAGCATTACCACTGAGTTTTATGGATCAAATGGAGGATACTCACTTTACATGGTAGTCAGTTGCTGGCCTGAGATCATTTACAGTAACTTTGTTTTCTTCTCCACTGGAAAGAGATATGATTTGGTTTAAGAGACCGTTTCAGAATCTCAGACATTTTTTAAAAGATACTTTAGAATCTCAGACATTTTTAAAAAGATACAGAATATATTTAACTCACATTACACTGCACAATTACAACCCATAAGAAATAAATACAGCCCTTAAGTTGTTTCGATTGCTAAATATGGCAAAATAAAGGTACATTTGTTTTTGAATTTCACTTTTTTGTTGTTGTTTTATAATGATAATTTTCCTCTTCTCTCTGTAACATCAGCCACATGTGCTAGAGCATGTGCATGTGTAGGCATGCATGTTACTAAATTAAAAATACACTGAACTGCGAAGCCCTTTAGAAACATTGATATTTTAAACATCTCTCCAAGCATCTGAAAACTGTAAATTAGTGCATGTAAGCTACTTGTTATAATCTAGTAAGCACAAAAGACAACGAGTTAAATGGGTTCATCTGCTTTCACTGAGAACATAAATAAGCTCCTTTCTTTCCCTCTAGTTTCCAGCACAGGGATATCCAACCTCTGCTTCACAAACTTCTTTGAAGAAATCCATACACGGTGACCAAGATAAACTAGCTAAATGCAAAAGTTTTATATAAAGAGCTGTACAGTCTTAATATTAATTATAATTAAATAATAAACCTATAATTAAATAATAAAGTTATGGACAAATTTCAAATTCAAAGGTGCAGAGCTTGTTTTGCTGCTACTAGAGTTATATTCCCCGGGTATTTTTTTAGTTTAGTTGATGATCTTTTTACTTTACTTGCTGTAATAAAGACTGCTTTGTGCCAGGAGCATTTCTGGAGAAAGAAGGGATGGCCCAACTAGGAAGAGAGGCGTGTGTCAAAGAAACTAACTACAATTTCTATTTCTCCTTATTCACATATCTGCCTATTTGAGAACCGACAGTCTCTACTGCAGCTGGCTGAAATACAGCTAAGAGATTCTGGAAGCTTTAAGATGCTTTAATATCAAAGCAATAAAAGCCAATTTTACTCAAAAAAAGAGAGCAGTCTGCTTCAAAAAATGAAGTTACACAAAACTGCTAATTATTTCAATCTGGGGACTACAGGCAGGCTTTTAATGAAGTTTTCACAGACACAATTCAAAGCTCTAGCACTTCCATAATGACAGCAGACACCAACCTATACACGGTTTTGTATTTTCCATCTTTCCCGGTGTTGGAAATCATAACTTCATAGGTATAACCCTCTGGTGTGTTATTCTTGTCAGCATCTTCTCCGGGCTCGCTGGCTGGAGGGGCCCAGGCCAGCAGCGCTGTCCTTGCCTGGATGTCTGATACCTGCAGGAACACAAGGTTGTTATTTAAGTGCTACTGTATGTAAGGGCTGCTTTGCTATGCAGGACAAACTAAGAGAGAGGATAATCACATATGCTTAGCGTATGGGGCTATGTATGACAATAAGAGAGCTACAATGCATTTTTATAGAGGAAATCAGGGTGGAAATACAAGAAATGTCATCTGCAAATGGCTATCCTAAGGCCTGGGCTGCAAATAAAAGTAAGGAGTAAGTTAGGTAAGGAATTGCTTAAGCAAGGAATGCCGCCTAGTGGTTAAACACAAAGGTACAAGGTTATTTAGGAAGCAGAGGGGATGGTGAGGGCACACTGTGAGCTGGGTCACTGCACTGAATGGCAAGGTTTCATCAGGCATTCCTTGGGGTCGCTGGCACTGGGGCTTTTCTAAAACACCCTTCCCATCGACTTGTTAGGTTTTCACATGATCTAAGTGCTCAGGGAAGTCTCCCAAACTGGCCCTGCTGAGGCAGGTACGTAAAGAAAATGCTTTGGGTGCTTAGTCATGGCTGGGAAAAGCAGACTCTGCCACTAGGTCATAATGAATTAATGTGCAGGGAAATGCTGGTACCTTCCCAAGTGCCTGCATGTGACAGTTAAAAAAAGATACTTAAGAAATGTATGGGTGTTTACTAATATTTCCCTTGGCCCAGTACTGTGGTTTCTAAGCTGTACCTACCTCTCTTCCATCACTGCACAAGCCAATTGCACCTCCTTGCCATTGCAGGAAATGCCTGGTTTCCCAGCATCGCTGGAGCACAGAGATTTGGGAATAATTGCTTTTGTAAAACAGCTCCCAGAATATCAGAATTCAAATGGTATCTTCACAGCTGGTGGTCCTAAACTGCTGCCATGTGCTGAACTTAACAGCTGAATACACTGAGAGCAGCAATGAAGCAGGGGAAAGGAGTTGGTGACAGCAGGGATGCAGAAGAGAGGGCAGGTAACTGCAACCAGGTGCCTTGGAGATGCCACCCTAACACCAGTGAGGGCCAAAGGGCAGCAAGGAGCCCCCACAGGCTACCAGGGCTGCACATCACATTCCCAGAGGATCCCAGGACAGCAAAAATAATTTATACACTAGAAAAGGAGTTTGCATTTTGGCAAGAGAAATACCACCTAAATCTCAGCATTTGGGATGCACTAACTGCAGCCACCTGAGTGAAAGACTTTCCGTGCAAGCAATTTCCTTCTTGTGCTGCAGCAGAAAGGTGACAGTGGATGCTGATGGAAAGAAAAGTGCCTTCCTGGAGCACCAACTATGCATCAGGATTAAAAGGTCCTACTTCTGTGTCTAGTTCCTTCTTAATACCCTCCAAGGATTAATAATACTCGCCTATAGAATGAACTATTCCTATGTTTAGCTAACCTAATGGTTGAAAACTTCTCCTTAAGTCCTGCCAAAATACCCCTCACTTACTACAGCCACTACTGCTGGTCCCAGCCGCCAAGGATTCACTGGTCCTGGCCACCCAGCATTAACTATTCCCTTCTGAAACATCCTCCTTATTTGAAGTCTTTGAGCATTTGTGTCTCCCTTCACTCTTCTAAATCTCTGACTATCCCCTCTCTACTCTCGACTACCCTCCTACTCATCACCTTTAATGAGATGCCCAAGACTGTACCTAGCAGTCCACCCAATGCTTCACCAACGCCAAACTGCCTTCTAGGCTTCACAAATTATATTTCTCTTCATGCAGCCCTATGTTCATCCTCTTTTACAAGAGGAAAAGTAATATGGCTGGTATTGATGAAAGCTGACATGATGCAGAAGCACTAAAAGATTACTGGTTTGAACTACCTAGTACAGACAGAGCTGCAAGAATGGGAGGGTCAAAGGCAACACTGCAGGTTACAGAGCAGCAAATCACTTATAAGACATGGAATTTTCACCAACTGAAGTTCTGACTAGTAATATCGACCTGGAGTGCTAGTGGAAATCTGTGAGCCTAAGGAGAGCAGGACCTAATGTTCCTCAAGTCTCTGGCTGAAAGAAAAACCATTTCCTGAATTAATTCTACTTGGGCAATGTTTGCTGGTCAACTCAAGTAAACCAGAACTTCCACAGGGCTTCTGAAATAATAAATGACAACTGTGAACCCAGCAGCTACAAAACAATGACATGGTATTATGTACTGAGCTAAAAATCAGCAAGTGTGTAGGTTGTTCTGGTTGTTTTGCTTTGTGTAAACAGAGCATGTCACTAATCAGTATTACAAAGATCTGAAGCTTTGTTGGAGCCAGTTTCTCAAAGCTTAAAACCAACAAACAAGAACAGAACATGAAGAGAAATAATAAAGTGTTGCAAACTAAGGCCACCCTAATGGTAAACAAAGAGCTCCCTGGTCTAATAATCCTCCATAAACTCTAGGCATATATGCATATGTTTAATGCAGAGAGAAAAAGGAAGCAAATGTCAATGACTATGTGCCTAGGTTAATGTCCACTAATTTTTTAAATTAGAATTTACAAGCAGACTTAAAAGAGTCCATGAAACAAAAACAGCTAGTGAGCTTAAAGATAGTAAGAAAATACTTCAAAATCTATCAGGAAAGTGCTAAGGAAGATATTGCTCTACTGCTCTCAGATAAAACCCACAAAATTGAGAAGTACTGTAGGAAAGAAAGCAGCACTTAACAGCTATTTCCATCTTGCAGCTGCAGCGAGGCAGGAATTCGTGTCCATTTTATATGACACTGTGGCTGGACTAGAGAATTTACAACCTGCAGCAAAATCATTGGGCCCGATAGATGGTGCCCAATGAAAGTGAATGGCCTGCAATAAAACAGGTGCTTGGGCTCATTTTCCTTCCCTTGTTTCCCTTCCCTGATGCACATTCCCATTAAGGCCAGGAGCGGCACGAAGCCGAGCGCTGCTGCGGAGCACCGGGCAGGAGAACCAGGATAAAAGACCTCAACATGTGGGAGAAGGTGCTCGGGGTGGAAAAAACAGATCACGAGGTGCAAACCTTCACTCTTGGCAGGCATAAATGCTGGAAACAATTCCCAATCCTGTCCCCCACACACCTGAGTTCTTCTATCATCTCTGCACCCTGAGGGAACGGGGTTGGCTCAGTGTGGAGTCCCTACAAAGGCAGCTTGTGTGTGAGGAGTCTGGAACTGGACTCAAGGAAGAGAGGCTGGAGAAGCAGGACAGAATGCAGGTTAGCAGCTACTGGACCAGACCATGTATTCATTCTCCTGTGCTTACACTCTAAATGCTGCTCAATTCTAAATTCTGCAGCTTTTCTATATATTCATATAGGTGTTTGAAGAAAAAATTTCCGATCACTTATAGCTGCCAAGAAATCACAGCTGCAAATACTGATGAGAGAGAATCCAGAAATGTAACTTAAATCCTTTTAACTCTTGAGCATAAAAGATGTGACACTACTTTTCAGATTCCGCTTTCAACTCCTCAGATAATGATTCATATGGACAAGCCGAGCTCCAACTTAAACCACCTGTTGTTTCTCATAATATTATCAAGGAACAGGAACAAAGTATCAGAATATTAGGCTAAAATTAAGCTTTCTTGTAAAATACTAACTTCTCCCTATTGTGTATACTCATGCATGTAGTTTCAGATTCCACCAGTACATCCTGTTTTAATAGAAACCTCCAGCTTCAGAATGTTCACTAAGAAAGAAATGATTCAGTATTTTTGTTTATCTTTGTTTTTAAAACAAGGCCTTACTTTTTCAACACTACTCAGAACTGTAGTATGGAAACTGCCCAGGACATACATATAGGCTGCCCAGAGAGGTGGAGTTTCCCTTTCTGGAGGTCTTTAAAAGCTGCCTGGATGCCACCCTGTGTTCTGGGTGTCCCTGCTGGAGCAGGAGGTTGGACTAGATGGTCTCTAGAGGTCCCTTCCAACCTCAACCATTCTGTCTGAATTTCAAAAGCTTCAGAAATTCCTGTCAGTATGGCATCTAAGCACAAAATCCTAACATACTTCCAAAAATTTGTGACATGAGGTGGCTATAAGTACTCCTGAGGAATAAAGATCAAGACCAAAAGAATCCACTGTTTTATGTGACCAATTTAAGATACTTAGGACTTGTTTTTCCAGAGAACTTGTCATGATCTAGTCTCTCGTATGCTTATTGAAGCAGGTGCAATTTAGTTCAGTTGCAGCTCCTCTGTGCTTCTGCAAAGCACCTCTCAGTGCTCAAAGCCAGGCCTTAGCAGGAGGACACGTCCGCACCAGCAGGCCAGCTGGCTAAAGGGATTCTCCTCCTCATGGACCTTTGGGTCCCACCAAGGTGCCATTTCAGTGTGTGCAACCGGGATGATGTGCTCGGGGTGTCCCTGCTGGAGCAGGGGGTTGGACTGGATGATCTCTAGGGGTCCCTTCCAACCTCAACCATTCTTCTGTGTGATTCTGTGATGACATTTGGGGGAAGCTAAACCAAGACCCAACGGCAGCAGCAGCACAAGGTGCCCAGCGAGTGGGTGGCAACATGTTCCAAAGTCTTCCAATATGGGCAGAACATCCACGAGGAACGAAACACAAGGCACTCCCAAGGGCTTTGCATGCTCTCTACCTAACCCTCAGATCTCTAGCAAATTCCTTTCTCCACACGTGTTTTTTCTGGGTCTCTAACTCCTCTTCCCATAAAATGCCCAATCTTCTGCTCCATTTCTCTCCCGGCTTCTGCCTTCTCAGGTCCCCTTGGTTTTGCTTCCTTTTCTCCTTGGTTAATGGATGTGACAGTTGCTATAGATTCTGCTCAAAGGCTGAAGATTCAGCACGGTGCAACCTGCAGCATCACCCCGTGTTTACATGTGCCTTGAGAGGCAGAAGCATCAGCTGGGCAGCAGTACGAGGACGTTACCCAGCCTTCAAGCTGCTCTTAGGTCTAGGCACAGGACGTGGTGCCATGGACACGGCGTGGGACAGTGAGCATACGATCATCTGCTGCATGGCCATCACCAACACGGATATATCCAGTCTTCCCTGTGCTGGCATTCCAGTTCAACCAGAGAACGGAGTGCTGGTGACCCATGGCACGATCCCCAAATATGGTGCTTCCAGCAAGAACTCCTCTAGAAAAAGCAGGAGTATCTCTGAAGAGAGCTGCAGAGAAGGTGGGAAAGGAATATGAGCTCTTGCTTGGTGTGTGGGAGGGTGAGGAAAAGGTTTCCTTGGAGAAACTGTGGGAGGGCTGCTTCTGGTCCCGCGCCGCCTCGCAGGTAATGCAGCCTCCCTTGCCCTTATCAGATCACTGCGCAACGCCAACCAGATTCCAGCCACCCACAGCCCTGGCAGCCCTTTGCCTTGGCAAAGAAGGAAGCAGGGAACGTTGCCAAGTCCTGGAGGTGTCTCCTGCTGCCTGTTCTGTTCCTGTTTAGTCTGCAGCAGCCCAGGCCTGGGAAGCTTGCAGCTTGCTGCTGCCTGCAGAGAGCTTTTACACACCCACACCAAGACGCACCGGAGTTCAAGGAAGGACACAGTGCAGAGGGAAAACCCTGGAAGTAACTGCACTGGCCTGAGAGGTCATGGATGGGTGAGTGCTGTGAGTGAAGGGAGGTGCAGGGAAATACGATGAGGAGGAAGTACTGCACCCTGTGACCTTTCTATGTCATTTGTAACACAGTAGAAAATACCACATTAATCACATTCCTTTGTCTGACCAACCCAGGATGCTCCAGGTTGTCCATCTCCCTTAGCAAAGAAGTCACTGATGGCATCTCAGATTTGGGGAACGTCCTGTGTGCCCTGACCCCTGTGCAAACATCCGCAAGAGAAACTGGTCCTTGTCCTTCCTGCCAGGATAGGAAGGATCATCCAAGTTCTCAGGAGTCAAGAAAGCCTAACAGGCACTCAAACTTTGAAGATTATTGGGAAAATCCGTGTCCAGGATGTCCAACTGGCACTGCAGTAAACCCACCCCAATCTGATGCAACATGTGGTTAAATTAGGAATATGTTTCCTTGCAGTTAGTACAGAACCTCATCACCCAGAGGTAAATGTAGTCTAAAAGAACCGTCCCTCTAGTTACCTAGTCCTGATCCCAAAGTAGGTCTATTTTGTAGAGTGAATAGCAAGAACAGCGAAAAACAAAAACTAAACAAAAAAACCCCACCCAGATACTCTCAGAGTCTCCTATTTATTCTCACAACCACAATCACTTCTTTTCCTTCCTCTCCAACTTCTCTGAAGTTTTGCTTATCATTTACTCTTCATTTCAGTCGGAATCTCTCACTCAGCTGCAGTCTTCAGTTCTACACTACAATTCTGGTGTCCCTGACCGAACAACTTATTTGCTCCTAGCCTCATTGTCCCATCCTAGACTCCTCATCTATTTTAAGAGCCCTCCCTTCCTGTCCAGGTTCTTTGTTGGAGGTGTCCCCACACCTCTCCCTTCTTTCTTCTGGACACATTAATCTTTCTTAGCTATCTTGCCAGTCCCATATTTTTCCTCCAGAAATTCTTTTTATTGCCTCTCCCCTGGCTCCAGCCCCCGCTGCCATCCTGTCCAATGTTACTGAACTTGACTGTCACAGCTACCACCTTCACTCCAGCAGTGGCTAGAAGCAGCTTTCTCCCCTCCGTTTCTTCATCTCAGCTCCCTCAGCTTCTCCTTAGGGATCTTTTGCCTCTCCTTACCCAATTCAGACAGCTTGCCCTTCCAAGCTGCTTTCCCAACTAAGACGTGGGGCACTGAGGACACATGATCCAATTCTGACGCCAGGACACAGCAGGGCACCCCAAGCACTTGGGACTTTCTCTGTGATTACAATCCCTGCTCAGCCCTTGCTGCCCCGGGCTGTAAAAGGATCTAGGAGGATTAAGGGCAGGAGACAAAAACTGGGTCAGGCTGCCACGGAGGCGAAGGGGAGAAACCAAAGGTTTCTCCACAACAACCCATCCAACCCTTTTTCCTTCTTCCTTTTCTCCATACGTTCTTCCTTCTGTTAAAAGTTGTCTTCACCAGCTATGTGAAGAAGCAATCTGACTTAAGCCAAAGGGGTAAGAAACTGTGGACACGTATGTGGAGGAGCGAGGCAGGGTGAGGAGCAGAGTGCCCCACTGCGGAGGGCGCGGGTGGCTCCTCCCGAGGCTTCACTTGTCTGCACTTGTCACAGGGAATCTGGATGGTTTTCACTCCGGAGGATTGATGGACAGAGAGCTCCACAAGGAGACAACGAATTTTAGCTTCATAATTTTAGCTTCGTAAATATTGCCTGAATGTAACTTTTGCTATTTGCATTTCAGTGACTGCAAATTAAGTGCATTTTCATTACTGATGAGAATGAGGTTCTTTAAACTTGGCACAGAGAAAGGGAAGTGCAGCTACAGAACAGGAACAGATACATTGGGATTTTGCAGAAAGCCACGTCTACTTACCACTGGCTTGGCTATATTAGAAAGAAGTGCTTCAAGTGCTTTTGTTTCTTCATCCTTTTCTTAAAAAACAAAATCAGAGCAAACAACAAGTACCCATGAATCATTGTTCAGTGATTTTATATTGAAATAGCTTTTGAAGTTCAAAAAGTACAGTACACATGAACTAAAATACATATAAAATTGAACAACCTGATTAATTTAAAGGGACATTAAGCAGGAAAAGTTCCCCAAGAAGTTGCCCATATAAAGCTTATAAAGCTATTGCAAATTCTGTTCTGTGATTTATTGAAATACACAAAGGATGTTATATTTTATTAATGTATTACATTAAACTACTGCTCTGGACAACATAATCTCTCAGCTATCAGAGGTATTTTCTATAGATTCCTCTTGGGATGCAGACTAACAATCAACCAGCAGCAGTTCCTGGATGTCACTGCGCATCCGCTGGAGCGGCACTGGCAGCTCTCCAGCGAGGGGGAAGCCTCAGCTTCAGCTTCACATCCGAGGGAAAGAGATTCAAGGGGATGTGAGGAGGGAGAACCAGACTCACTGCAGTGGTGGCCAGCGAGAGGACAAGAGGTAACGGCCACAAAGCACTGGAAGCTCTGCCTGAATCTGAGGAAAAACTAACTGTGAGGGTGCCAGAGCCCTGGCACAGGCTGCCCAGGGAGGCTGTGGAGTCTCCTTCTCTGGAGATCTCCCAAAC
>JAUBOD010000939.1:1523720-1534642 GCA_032353885.1 Nothura maculosa
GGGTTTGGGAGATCTCCAGAGAAGGAGACTCCACAGCCTCCCTGGGCAGCCTGTGCCAGGGCTCTGGCACCCTCACATTAAAAGACATTTTTGATTTCTCAGGTGACAGAGCTGATGAATGGGGAGGGTGGCTGAAAGTCTCCAGTGTCCTGGTTATTACCAAGCTAACCACCATTTCCAGAGTCCTCGCTGCAGAGAGGGAAGTAAAGTCCAGCTTGAAATGAGCACTGGCTGCCAGATCAACACGGGCTCTGAGCTCATGCACATTTGAGAGCCCACATCAGAGGAAGCTTCTGCAATTTTCTGGATATTAAAACCCTAAAGCCGTGGGACAGGCTCAATCATAAAACTTTCAGGTTTCAGGCTTCCTAACGGCACCTGGGAGTTGGTATCCAGTTAAACTGCCGGCTCCCTGGGCTTGCAGACTCAGCTCTCTAGTGGTCACTCTGCAGGCCTTGGCCTTCACAGCACATCAGTTTGGGGGATCTTTTTAAACAGAATTCTGTTTCTCCCAATAATTTCTGACTGGTCACTGATCACACAAGTAGTGTGACATTTAAGGACTTGGCCCTACTGGCCAAATAAACCTTGAATGCACAAAGATCTGAAACAGCCTGTTTTGTAGTGATTTGCTGACTACACAGAAACACAATCTACCCTGGTTGTCAACCAGGAAACAGGTTCAGGATTAAGGTCTGATGATATAATAAGATAGTTCTGTATTTCACCAGCTAAGTCACTTTGTTTTTTCTTTTAATTCCATTAGCGAGTCCACAAAGAAGATTGTTAGACATTGTTGCATTCAGCCCATATCCTCTGGACACGACGCAGCCTTCTAGAACTTTCATTGTTGTCACTTACATTAATTGGTCAGGTATTTCTTAGGACCTCACTTTCTCAGTTTGTTGTTCTGATTTCCATGAAGAATGTACTTTTTATTGCCTCTCAGAGAGTAATATTAGACAGGAGACCTAGCTACAAATACTGAATCTATTTCCTTAAAAAAGAAAAAATAAAGGACCTAATTCTATATCGATGCTTGATTTCCATTACAAATATATATAAAAGTTAACCTTACAAACCTTTTTAAACTCTTTTGCCATCCAGCAACAAGGAGTTCTGCGGGTTTAAGCATGAACAGTATAAATAATGTATATAAAGTAGACTTATCTTGTTCATGTGTACTCTCTTGATTATTTTTAATTCACCACTTGCTGGTTTCATTTGATGTCTCCAAAGTTTGCTTTTTAAGCTGTCACTAAGTAATGACCCAGTAATTGTGCAGAACCATTAAGACAAAGACTGTCTGGGTGTTGATCATCAGTTGACACCCCATCATCATGCACACAGAGTTAGAATCCCCTCTCTATAATCACCAGCAGTTTTTACTTATCCATATTGACTTCCATCCACCAGTTACTGAAGACAACAGAAATGGTAACTTCAAAAGCTCAGAGAATGGAGTAGAAGGAAATTACCCTGTCCATGTTAACATATGAAAGCTAAATACCCAATCACTCTGCAAAATAATTACCTGACAGTGGTAAGAGCTTAAAATGAAGAGTGTCCAGAAGGTGGAAAGCAAAAGTGAAAAGGTCTCAGCTTTATATCATCTTCTCCAAGAAGAAAACACTCAACAAAAAATCTTGAGCAACAGCAAGCAGGAAATAGCAAGCAGGAAACTCTGAAAATCCCCCTAAGCATCAAACCTTCTGAACAAAGTTCAGAGGATAACTGATGAGCTTCTCAAGCTACATGTATTGCTTTATTCTTGGATCTCGTTGATAAAGGGAACTGAAGGTCAAGTTCTGTTTCCTAATCCTCAAAAAGACGGAAACATTTAACAGGTACAGGTACTTTCTATGCTCTTTGACAATGAAAAGGACTAAGTTTATACAAAGATGTTTCACTTGGCAGCTGAAATGAGATGAAAAGACTGCACTGAATTCCCAGGTCGACATTTCACCTAGTTGTCCTGGCATAATGCTGGGTACAACAGAATCCAGTATGAGCTGAGACAAACCAACTTCACACTCTAACACCAAGAAAACAAGGTGTGTATTAAAAGAGTTGGAGCGTTTTTGTTTCCTTCTCAGTCATGGCCTTACCTTCCCTCTCCAGGTCATGGCTTGCACAATCAATCACATCCACCCTTCCTGCCAACCTCAGCATCAACTCTCAGTGTGACAGTCACCTTACCCGAGTAAGCCCCATCGCTCCTGTCCTCAGCCCAAGCTCTCTCAGTTTCACCTTGTCTCTACATCAATTCCTAAGACTCATCTCCAAACTTCATCCCCAACCTGACCATCAAAATTTGAGTATATATTACCCTTTCTGCTGTCCAGCATAGGGGTGAAAAGATACAAAAGCATTTTTTCCTATGTTTTATAGAAAGGAGCTAATGGACTTTCTTCTTTACTCTTCTTTTTCCACAGTTGTGTCCTGTGAGCCTAACGATAATTTCCATGGGACACAGAGCAGATCTCCCACAGCAGCAGTGAATGACACTGAATACAAAACTTTTGCATACAAAATTCAACATGGAAGTCCCAAAACACAGGTTAAATTCCTCATGGTTTCAGCCTGAACACGAGCATTCCTCCTGCTTTGTGGGTTGTTTTGCTGTAAAACACGGTGGAAAGTTACAGTTTTAACCTAATCAGGCACTTCCACTCTTTGAAGCATATGACCTTTCATCATAACATGTTCAAATATTTGTATTACTATTTCAAGTTTAAATTGCTAGAACCTTAAGTACCTGAAACTGATTACATTGAAGATGTGAAGTGTTCCAGAAAAAGAACTGAATGGTCCACAGCCATTTAGCATCTCAATTTTACTTTCTGCCACAATAACCACAGTGCATTTTACATCAATTTAAATCACAATAATTAAAGTCATTAATTCTAGTAAGATCTATCTTTACATACAATAGTTTTTTCTTCTCTTTTGCACTCTCAGCTGTTTTACAGCTGAGCAAAAATGTACAATTTCTGCCATGAAGGAAAGAGTGCACCAGAGCAAAAGCACGTGTGCATATATGCATATGAATACTATTTTAAGACCTTTTTTCCTCCAGTGAAGACTAAGAGTAGGACTAATTATTTTAGAGGTAGAGTGCCACCAACACACAACAAAAATAAACACATATATAGACAAAACAGGGTTCTGAATTCTGATGGTGAGAACACAAGTTCTGCCAGACTACATGCCAAGTTACCAAATACACAATCCAACAGCATTGTGCTATTCCACAGGAGATTGGAATAGTTTTCATATTTTTAAGGAAATAACCCGGCAAAATATTTGAGAAGGGTAGCTAAGCATGTAAAAGTTTTTTTCAGGAAATGTGAATAACCTGCTAATGAGGGCAAAAGAATTCACTGTCATATTCTAGAACTCATTAGGGCAATAACAAGAGGTCTTTACTACAAACAGTTATGAAGCACAAAGTGATATTAATGTAGCTATAATGCCTCAGAAAGATACATAGTAACTTCAAAAAGTTACAGAAAAAAATAAGGAATATAATGGATATTTCTGAGATTTTTAACAGATATGAAAAATGTTAGAAGTTACACTGCTCCCTACTTGTTTCTCAAATGTATCACACTTCATAGGAGAGTGTATGGTGCTTCTTTAATGTCAATATATGCGTAATCACCCAGTGGTCTAATCCTCCTGCAGCATAAATCTTAAATGGGAAATCTAGATGAGTAAGCAATACGTGTAATTCTGGATTTCCCAGTTTTCAGATATTAAAAGCATTCCACTTGCTGATGGTTTCTAAATCAATGGACGTCAAAAGAGTTGCTACGAAAGGATTTTGCAGAGTCTTCATGAGTCATATATTAGATGCAAAGAGGGAAACTGAAACTAATGTGTGACTTTCATCAGTCACCGTGATGAAATGCGAATGGGTAGGCAGCCCGGTGGCATAACTGCCATGTATCATAAAGTTAAGACAGCACGATTTTCTTTATTCATCATTGAAAGCCCATCTTATGCTCTCTGCAGTTGCTCTTCCCTCAATACTACCATTATCACTTCCATTGCATATAATAATGTTCTTAAAGAGCAGTTGTTAAAAAGGTATCTACAGTATATATTACGTTTTTTTCCCTTCGGATTAGTAGAAACTCCTCTGACTTCACTTTTGATCAAATTCTTTGCTTGGTTTCCATTTTTATTACTGCTTGATAGCAAAAGAGAAGCAGCGTTTTTCTTTTAATGAAATGTCCCCAAAAGAATCCTTAGTCACAGACCGATCTGACTCAAAATCCTGGACCATGACTAAGCTGGAGAAAATTAGCTCGAAGGGTCTCGTTTTTGGAGAGGACAAGTACTGCATAATCCCAATCATCTCCAAAAGGCCATGGCAATCAGGTGAGGTTCCTGATGACTGGAAGGAGGCAACTGCCACCCCTCTCTTCAAGAAGGGCAAGAAGGAAAATCAGGGGAGCTACAGAGCAGTGAGTCCCAAAGCGAGACCTGGGAAGGTGAGGAAACGCATCCCCACGGAAGCAGTTTCCCAGTATTAAAGACAAGAAGGTGACTGGAATGATACAGTGTGGGTGAAAGGGGATTCACGAAGGGGAAATCATGCCTGACAGGCCTGAGAGCCCTCTGGGAGGAGCTTAGTGGATGAGGGGAGAGGAATGGATGGAGTTGATTGTGACTTTGGCAGGACTCCTCATACTGTCCCTCATAATGTCCTCACTGACAAACTGAAGTAATGTGGACTGGATAGAAAGATGGACTGAAAACTATCTGAATTGTCAAACTCCAACACTTATGATTAGTGGCACAAAACCCAGGCAGAGCTCAGTCTGTTCCAGCATTCCCCAGAGGCCAATACTGGATCCATTACAGTTCAGCATCTCCATTAATGACCTGGATGATGGGGCAGAGTGTGAAACAAGAGCGGGATGGGTGGCTGACACCTCAGGTGGTTGTGCTGCCATCCAGAGGGACCTCAATAGGCTGATGGGAATCTTGTGATAGGGAAGGATTGAGTC
Source organism: Nothura maculosa (assembly GCA_032353885.1). NCBI lineage: Eukaryota > Metazoa > Chordata > Aves > Tinamiformes > Tinamidae > Nothura > Nothura maculosa. Next base: position 1,528,739 of record JAUBOD010000939.1, read on the forward strand.
CTGCACCTGTGCAGGAGTAACTCCACAGACCAGGACAGGCTGGGAGCTTTGCAGAAAGGACCTAGATGTCCTGGTGGACAAACTGAGCACGAGCCAGCACTGCACTCTTGCAGCAATAAAAGGCAGCAGCCTCCTGGCTCCTGGGATGTGATCCTTCACCTTTATCCTGCTCTGTGCTAGCGAGGCAACCGCCGCACGGCTGCTTCCTGCTCCAGCTCTCCAGTGCAAGGGAAACATGGATGCTGGGAAGCAGGTCCAGGGAAGGGCCACAAAGGTGACTAAGGGACAGTAGCACGTGACTGAGCACGTGAGCAGCTCACGGAAGGGCTCAGGGAACTGGGACTGTTCAGCCTCAAGCAGAGGTGGCTCAGAGGGAGATCCTGGCAGCAGCTGAGAGTTGGAACAGGAAACTTCCTAGGCCATGAACCCGTCTTTTGCTTTCATGGGCAATAATCTTCCAGTCTATTTAGATACTTTGAGCCCCTTAAGTGTTTCTTGTTTTTCTCTTGTGTAAAACAAACATACAAAACCCCTTCCTTCCCCTTGGAAGCTCTTCCACAATCCTGCTGCTTTGGCATCTAAAAACCCAGAGCTGAAGTATTGCAGAAAAGGGACTGCAAGTCTCTCCCAGCTGTCCTTCAGCTAGCCCGGACCAGGCAAGCTCTTCAAAATGGGTGTTTATGTGTAACACGAACAACAGAAGAAAGCCCCTCCATACAAGACACTCAGCTGGGAGCACGATTCAGTCCAGAGCAGACACTGCACCTGAACCAAACACTACCACAGGGGAAATCTGTTACCTTCACAAGGTCTCCTGCTGATGCAACTACTTGGCATCTGAATTAAGACTCAGCAGGGCAGCTGCCTGCTCCCATCCTTACAGGAATGTGGTCTTTTACAAGACATGTTTTTCGCTTTGTACTTCTTACTAGTGTCTTCTCTGCACCACTTCTACCTTGCACTCATCTCTACAAGACATGCATGACCAGTACTGTACAAAAATACCCCAGATACTCAAGGCTTACTGTGTCTTAAAGTGTCAATATGTCACTGATGCTGCTGGAAAAGGGTGAGAAAAAAAAAAAAAGAGAAATATATTTAAGTTTCCTTACCTGCTGTGCTCCATCCCCACTAACAATAGGGGAAGTTAGAAGAGGAATTTCACTACTTATAATCGGAGTGGTATCCAGTAAGGGTGGGTGCTCTGCCATCATTGATGGTACACTAATTCACGAGTTCACCTGCAAAGAAAAGTTACTCAAGTGGTTAAACTATATTAATACTTCTCAATTGTTATCCTTCAAAAACACTGATTTTCACAGCTCGAGTTTACAAAACTGAAAGCAAGTCACTGCTATATGTTCCCCTAAGACATTTTAAAGCTTACATGCTTGCTGGAGTGGTTTGCTCACCAGTCCAAGCCACAGCTACGCAGTGGGTAGGTTTAGGGTCCCTCTAGTGGCTGAAGCTCAGAAGATAAATCGCAATATTCGAACGGAGAAACCCCAATTTGTTCTCAACTAATGCAAAAATGTGCTTTAGAGTCAAGGTTTGTCAGGCATTGCTGACCAAACATGTGCCAGAAAGAACTGAAAACACACACTTGCCTCAGCTTACTCACAGTGTGCTGGTTTATATGAAACTGGTAAAAATGGAGATCTAAGAATAGGCACACTATTTTTTTTTTAAGTTGGTGGTTTTAATTAACCATTAGACGAAACCAGTGCCCTCTTAAGAACTCATTACTGTGAAATGAGTAAGAGGAACGCGAACGAATTAGCCTTCCGAGCAACTGCATCCCCTGACGTTTCTGTACTTTTATAATGTGCTTAACCCCTAAATTTAAGCTCTATCATCTTGAAGCCCTTTAATAGCTTCCCCAGCAGCTAAAAAGTCCAAGGAAAAGGCAGTGCCCACGCACACGAACGCAGTTCTCCTCACTGCACTGCAAGGCCCTGGTCACTGCCAACCCCATGGGACAAGAAGGGCGCTCTGGAAGATGAGGAGCCCTGGGGAATTCAAGGCTGGAGGGCAAATGCTGGCGGCTCCGCTTCACTCCCGAGCCCTGGGGATGTTATTTGAACAGCGGACAGAGCAAGGGGCTCTGCAAACACCCTCCAGCTGCCCCAGTGCCAACCAAGGAGCTCTTGGTACCAAAAGGGCATGCGCAAAATAAGGACTTTGCTTTCTCCAGGAAAGTTACTGCAGTTACTTTAACTTTTTTTCCCCTCTCCCCACCTCTTGAGGTACACCAGGAAAACCAATGGGGCTTAATTTACAACAGTTAATGCTGGAAAAAAAAATCCCTCTGGGCTAGGAGACTTTTAAAACCCAATCGTGCTTCACTGCTGCTCATGCCAAGTCATTTATACCTGTTTAACCTGACTAATTAGTCTTCCAAGGAATGCCGACCGAGCGCTACATTCCCGGCTTCCTTCAAATACTTTCCCACCCATCACAAGCTCTGTGGGTCACAGCAAGTGCCCAGCACCTCTTAGGTGATGAGAGATTCTGGGATCAGAGGTGACCAGAGATTTTGGGATCCGAGGTGATTAGAGATTCTGGGATCACCTTCCAAGCTCCCCTGATGGCTACGATCGGACCTCTGTGCATCTCAGGGCTCCATCCAGCCTGACATCCTGCTCACACAGGGCCATAGTGAGGAAGGCGACTCCAAGACTCCGGCCGCTCTCCAGGCCGGCGCAGGCTGCAAGTTCCCAGGTTGGAGCCGACCCATCGTTCCCTGTGGAGCAGCACTACCCTCCTTTGCCCCACGCAGCGGGTTTTGAATGTTCCCAACTCGCTCACTGCTATGGCTGTGTGTTAGACACAAATCAAAACATGTCCATCAAATCGGACACTAATGGGAACCGAGGAGCTCCCAAATGCATTTAACTATGACGGCCACGACAACTCGTTCGGCCCTTCCGAGACCGAGGCGGCTTTGCACACACATAACAACCGCCCTCACATTCATTCACTCACTCTCTCAAAGGCGCTTAATCATTTAATTTGGGAAAGAGTAATTTTAGATTAATTGAATGGTTTGATTGGTTAAAAAACCTAAGGTACCACAGGCACAGGGGTAGGTGTTCTCAGGTGGATTTTCTGCAGTTCTCATGCAGATTTAGGTGGCTTAACTGGCACTCAGCTGAATCCCACTTCCCAACTGCCGCACCTGATTGCTTCTGGAGCGCGCGGAAGCACCACTGTCATTCCCGACTCCCTCCCACCAGGAATAACAGCCATCTCGGAGTCACACAGGTAGTGATTGGAAAACACGCTGCTTTCCCGGCAAGGCAGCGCTGGCTCTTTCTGCAGCGCCACAAAGCCGGGCTCAAACACTACGGGACCGACCTTCCTGGGTCTGTCACACGCGTCACCAGGAGGTTTTCTCCTCTCGCCAGGCAAGAGGCAGCATCTGCAGCAGCCAATGGGCAGAACGTGGCCCGTGGGTCAGACTTGTTGGTCCTCTGCTAAGAATAAGCTCTTCCTTAAGTTCTGAGGACAAAATAGAGATAGAAGCTCCAAGAAGAAGTACTGCATGGTTGAGAGAGAGGAGGCTGCTTAAAATGGACAAAACCTTGGCATCAAGAGAGACAGAAGTGCTTAATAAGCCTGAGTGGAAATAAGCCAAATTTGTATTATCAGAGAACGGATGTCAAATGAGCACTGAAGATGCAGCTTTTAAGTCAGCAGATCCACAGAGTCTGCATCCAAGACTTTTAGGAGAAATCCATCTCTTTGGAAAAGACTTTCAAATAACTTTTGAGTCCTGGGAAAATCTCAAAGGTCTGGAAAAAAACTTAATCATATATTTAATATTTCATTTTTAAAGGGGTTAATGGGACAATCTAGGCCTGTTGGCCCTACAAAGAACTGAGGCCAGATAAGAGCTGTTGTTGTTACTTATAAACAATTATAAAATAAGTCTGACTGACAAAAGACATCTTTTCCAATTAACTTGACAAGAATCTTCTGGGGAAGTGTTCCTGATAAAGACCCTGGCAAAGCCCCGGTGCAAGAGTCTTAGGCCTGACTTTGCATTATGAGTTACCTTGCCTGAACAAGAGCACAAAATAGAGATCACACAGATTAAAAGCTGACAACTTTCCCTCAAAAAGGTAACTTTAAGTACAGTATTCTTAAGCAGGCAAGTACCTAATTATCTAATCTTAACCAGCTAAGTACCCAAGGATCTAATAGTAAAAGACAATAAATTTTTGGTTTCTCATTTCTCTCTCAAAAAAGAGGGAATAATAAGCCATTGCAGTGATAAAAATAACTGATTTTACTGCCCTAAAATTGCACCAATATGAGTAATATGACACTAGACATAGCCAAAGGGTTTAATACATACAAGGGCAATATTCTTTTTTCAGAAAAACAACCAAAAAACAAGCACCGATCACCTCAATGCTGCAACAAGCCAAGTCCACGAAGGATGGGATGATGAAAGTGGACAGCGAGACACACGCGAGCTCTCCCCAGGGCTACCAGCATTGATTATATCAACAGGTGAATGTGATTTTGCAGCGAGAAGGAGATTTTTTCTGCTTCTGTCAGCAAATAGCTGCACGCTCTGCTGGACTAGCTGAACAAGCTGTCTCCAATTTGCTGACTTAAATTGTTGATACCTGTTCAGAAGAGTAATTAGAGTGATTACAACTTTGTGGAAATATTGTTCCATATTGAAAATACTCCCGGACTTGGGCTATTTACTTTAAACAAGAGCACAGGTGCTGCTTTTATAGATCTGGATAAGTTATCACTCCAACACTGACTTCATCTGAAAACTGGGAAAATTACCCTCAGTGAAGCAGATCAACATGAGCTGGAACCACCCTGAAGGCAAAAGATGGGCACAGCACTATTTAGTCTTATTCTGTATGAAACTGCTTTGCTAGCCCTGGATGATACAACTTTCTTTCAATTCCACCTAGTTCCCACCTATATAGAGAGGTTTTAAAACAAAACAAACAAACCAAAAAGGTTAGGCTGGGGTTGGGCAGGACCTACAGCCTGCAGAACCACTAATGAGAATTCACTGGTCTACTGCTAAAGCTTCCTGTACAACCGAGAACTGAAGGATACAGCAGCCTTCAGAGTGGTAAAATAATAAAAGGAGATAACCAAGGCTTTATCTTAAGGCCAGCCCAGGCTGCCATGCTCACGGTCACAGCAAACCGGGCCAGACAAGGAAGACAACGCGCGAGATGAAGAGCTGGATAACACACTGTTGCTAAGCACAGAGGCAGATGAGATGTAATTTTCTACTGGTGGTGCATTAAGGCAGGGTTACTTACCAGCCTGCACTGACTCATGCACAGCAACGACCGCTGCATGGACAGTTACCTCCTTCCTTGTCCTGGTGCTGAACATACGGAACCAGCAGAAACAACTCAGGGTGTGATTGAGGACGGGAGGCTGCTCCTGAAGAGCCTTCACCAAGGCCGGGCTATGGTTCGGGCTCTCCCCATTCCCCAGCCACGCTGGGTTGGAGGTTCAGGTAGCCAACTCCCCAAACCTCCCATCCAAATTCCTGTTCTTTTTCCTTACCTTCATACGGTGGTAAAGGAAATAGGAAATTAAGGAACAGGCACTGGAAGGTATTTTTCTGAAGGTTATCAGAGCTGAAACAAAAGTAAAGGCCTCTGAATTTACTGTATACAAACTGCTAAGAGACCCTCCAGGACTGATGTATGAGAAATATTCAAGTGGATCACATGAATAATCACCAAATCACAGACAGGTGCAAGGTTGGAACATCCAGTCCGACCCCCTGCTCCAGCAGGGACACCCAGAGCACGGGGCACAGGGCGGCATTCAGGCGGGTTTGGGAGATCTCCAGAGAAGGAGACTCCACAGCCTCCCTGGGCAGCCTGTGCCAGGGCTCTGGCACTC